>JAYEVH010000188.1:0-186804 GCA_036346255.1 Ampelocalamus luodianensis
AAACCTAGAATCGATACCACATGATGCGGGGAGGCCCGATCTTCTCGGTGAGGAACCGTGGATAGTTGATGCGAAGTAGGCGATGTCGCTAAATTTGAACACTCGCGCTAATACACGAACCCTCAACTCTTGAATCGCCCAAAACACATCGTGGGTAGTTGTTGAGTGCGAGACCACGAGCAATGAACGCCAATCCCCAATTCCCAATGGAGCAGCGGCTTGACCCCTGGATTGCGGAACAAAATAATGGATCGCCTAATTCTCTCTCAAAGTCCTCGCATGAACTCTGGTGTCGAAAAACAAGCAATAGCTATGTTTCAATCTTATGCATAGCGGTCTTATGGATACAAAGGAGGGCAAGAGGTACTTAGCGCGCCCTCCATGACTCACACGGCCTAGGGCCGGCTACAAACAACGCCGAATCAAACTCTAATTCGCTAAGACCCAAAAACACACAAAAAGGAAAACCTAACTTAAATCCGTCACATTGTTTCGGTCATAGCGGCGCGGTCGTACATCTTCTGAAATTGGGGCCATACCCATTGTGTGGGCCTTGGAATAAGCTTTCAAACAAGTCTAAGAACACCCCAATCGGACTCAGTATGCAAAAGTTATGGCCTTTTATTACAGCCTGTTGGCTGTCCCGAACGAATCCAAATTGAATTTCGAGTTGATTCGAGATGAATTTCGGTTGGGCTTGTGGAGGATCTGAATTGGGCTTGAATTCTTGGGCCTTTCTCCTCTTGGTTGACCTAACGTGAGCTTCTCCTCCATTGCTTTGGCTCGGCCTCCTCTCCTCCCTCTCGGTTCCAAAGGTTTCACAATGTTCAAACACGAATGCACAAAACATTTGCATGAGGTAGTATCCAATTCTCATCAATGAAAATAGAAGATTCATTAAGAAACAAAAGCACTGTTGATTTAGAAGTTTAGCTCTTGCTCTAGTCGGTGGACCAACATGCATACGCACTTGTATTATTTATAGTTTCACTTATGGCGTCCATCTCAGTATGTGCGTCACCACCAATAGGGAAAGATGTATCAGTGTTAGGGATGCCCTCATCAGCTGCCTCTTCTGCTCGCATCGTCCTTAAAAGCTGCCTCGTCTGGTCCCATCGTCCTAAAAAGCTCGCTCGTCTGGTCACATCGTCCTGAAAAGCTCACATCGTCTGAAAAGTGCCTCGTCTGGTCACATCATCCTGAAAAGCTGCCTCGTCGGTCACATCGTCCTGAAAAGCTACCTCGTCTGGTCACATCGTCCTGAAAAGCTGGCTCGTGGGGTCAAATAGTCCTAATAAGCTAGCTCGTCTGGTCACATCGTCCTACAAGCTAGCTCGTTTGCTCACGTCGTTGTCAAAAGTTTGATCGTCGGATCACGTTGTATTGAAAACCTTTTAGTATCGAACCGAGGCCCATCATAATAATAGTTGCAAACAGAATAAAATTTACATAGCTACCATTACTGATACTAACAAAAATCAATATCTAGTAGCGTCCCCTCTTAGGGTGCACCCCGCGTGTCGTCCCGGGCCTCCTCCGTCATTCGGTGCGAGTACGTCGGAGGTCGGGCTGCTGACTACCCGCCCGCGAGTAGCTGCGGTGGTGTCGCCGGCCGCTCTGCGTCATACCGCTCTGCATCGGCCGGTCTGCGTCGGCTGGGACGAACTCGGCGCACCGTACAGATGAGAAGCCTCCATAGAGAACTGCGTGTCACGCGGATCCCTGAAGAAGTCCTCGATAGGTGCCGATAGGTATGCATCATCTGGTGACAGTGTATCATCCTCCCAAACCGTTCCTGCGAATAATTACGTTACAAACCTAATCATGGCGGAAAGGACGTTACGCGACCAAGCAGAACTTACCTGTTGGCCCGAAGATGTGCTCGGACAACACGGCATAGTCTGCCCACGCACGGGTGGGCGAGGACTGTAATGAAGATAGTCGTCACAAACTTTGGAGGTTCGAAATGAAGAAGCGATGTGGCGTGGCGTACTCACCTCCGGCATGTCGAGGTGCTCGCCCCCACCCTACCACGACGGCAGCCCGCCCAGGCGGGCAGGAGGCGTGTCTCGCCACCTCGGTGACCCCTCGTCCTCACCTTTGCTCGGTCCACCGGGTCGGTGGCGTGCGACCGATCGCCGTCTGCACTGCTGCCTTGCCTCCCCGATTTGCTGCGAGGCCCTCTAGTCTCCGCCGACATTGTCATGTCTTCGCGCGAGTCTACCAACTCGACAATCTCCGGTGAAGATCCACGCACACGTAATCAACAAGTTGTAGACCTAAGTCTTCCAAATTAAATACAAAATAAGGACCTTTGAGTACATACGCAGCGTTGGAAGCGGTAGTCAGTGGGTGGGGTACGTGTCCGATGTCGAGGCCTCATGTTGAGGAGGGTCGACCACGACCGGGCGCAACGAAGCCTCGTCGAGTAGCGCACCACTCCATGTACTTGGCCGTCACGTCTCGGGTCATAGGGATCTTGCCCACACCGGGCGAGGTCCTCGACCGCGCTTCTCAACCCTCGACCCAAAGGGCCATCCTGTCCGACCGAGGACATCGAGCCGCGAACTCCTTCCGAGTGTACTGTGGGCGGCAAGAAAAATATTTAGTGCGGATGTAACACACATTGTACGAAAGAAGTAAGCGATGAACTTACGCGTGTGCGTGCGCGGCACCGCCTCCCCAAGGTGGGACCTCTACATCGCGAACCGAACTAGCGCATGACACGGCTGTACCGTACTCTCCACGAAGATGTCATGCACTAAGGCACTCGTGTACGATGCACAGTAGTCTCGCATGCACAAGAGCGATACCATTGGAAGCGGCGCGATCACCTCTGGCGTCATCATGCGGTGTCGGATGACGCGGTCATCGGTCGACTAATCGAACATGGCAACGTACTCGGGTAGGAGCCCTGCGAGGTGATCGGCGTGAAGGTGACTGCGCAATAGAACAACGCAAACTAAGCACGAAATAGTGATTGCAATACAAAACAATAAATGACTATGAAACTAACCGTCGACGGCACCACGCGGTGCCCATGGTCGGCGGTCCGGTCGTCGTGGCGGGATGTACAATATCTCGTCACGCTCCCAAGTCCGGTTTGTGGCCGTCCGATCTCGAAATGCTCCAACGACCACAATGCGGTGAAGCGGGCATCCGAGAGGATGGAGCCGTCGTGCGACGCGGCCAGCACGCGCGTCGCGACGGTCACGTGATCGTCGCGCGCGGCCGGCGGACCACGCTGCGTCGCGGGATCTGTCGGCCGGTGAGTCCGCCACCTCGCGCGTCACTCGGATGTAGTGTTTGTCGATCGTTGTCGCGTGGGAGCCTAGGAACATGACCCACTGAACAACCACGGCAGGTAAGCCTCGAAGTGCCTCCAACGGTGGCGTTCTCGGGTTCTATGCCATACGCTCGGGCTGCAAGAAGACATACGCCGGCCAAGGTTCACATACGAATTGTTGCGAGAGAACAATAATTCGAACACTTACGTAGAAGCGCGGATCCACCCGGCAGGCGTGCGGTGGCGCCGAACTCCACGCACGCAGCCCCGCAAGAAGACATCGTGGAACACGCTAGCGGTCCGCGCGCCATGTGGCGGGGCGTCATGCGCCGCCATCGAGCGCTGCGCAGGCAACCCAGTCGAGGTATCTCACGTCCGCAGCTGCCGGCGCCATCTCCCCGCACGAGGTGGAACGTGTGGGTCTCGCCTCCAGCGGTCAACCAGCGCCGTCGGCAGGCCGGCCGTGACGGAAACGCCAGACGCACGGCCGGCATGCGCGTCCTGCTCGTCCTCCGCCGCCTCCACCATCCTCGCGAGTGGAAGGAGGCTCGCCGCTCTCAACTGCGCCCAAACGATTAAGAACAAGCAGAGTCAACGCAAAATAATCGGATCGCGATTGAGTGCATGAAGGTCACAACTTTATGTACCTCGAATCCGATCTCGGTGCGACCTCCATGCCCGATGGGAAGTGCGTGCAAACGCCCAAGCTCTCCGGCGCTGCGCCCCGGGAGCACGCAGATGCGAGCGACTACGATTGCACACGCGTCAATCATCGGGTCAAGAAACTCGTAGTGACTCGCGTCGCCATACCTGAAAATGCAGCAAAAAACAAAGTTCATATTTTTTTTCATGCGTCTTTACGTAGCCTATGTACCAACTACGAATTTCCTTTACAAATTTAATGCATGACACATTTTTAAATGATATTTTCCAGACTAACAAGATATTGACCGCACTAACACAATAATAACAACGTACTAACAAAATAATAACCGCCACACATATTCTCACAATTTAAAAATGTGTCATGCAATTCTCCTAGTTTAAAAGACAATTCTGCATTAATTATATTACTACAATGGTCAACCAAAGCGCCATACTCAACTCTATGTCCCTATTGTCGCAATTCTATGTCGCTACACAACTCAAAATATGTACTACACAGTTTGACTACATTTATGTACCATACTCAATTCTATGTCGCTATTGTCGCAATTCACAGTTCGACTACATTTATCTAACCCACTCAAAGGTGCACTACACAGTTCGACTACATTTATATAACCCACTCAAAAGGTGCACTACATAGTTCGACTACATTTATCTAACCTACTCAATTCTATGTCGCTATTGTCGCAATTCTATGTCGCTACACAACTCAAAATATGTACTACACAGTTCGACTACATTTATCTAACTACTCAATTCTCGTCGCTATTTTTGTTTGCTAACCTATAAGGTTTGGACGTAACGTACGATTTCATAAAAATTTACCGCAAGATGATCGATCAAATCGATGCTCTATCAATCTCTCTCCTCACGATTTAACCGCAGAGCTTCGCTACTATTTCTTCTCTCCTCTCCAACCTCTCTTGTTTTTTTCTGGAATTAAAATGAATTTGCAATGATTTTTGGGGTTTTATAGTTGGTACTTGTCGCCGCTCAATCAATCGCGACATGAACTCGCCAACTTCTGTCGCCAGTTCAATGGCGATAGCTAGTTGGACCCCATGTGGTGGCAACAGGACATATTTTTGTAATTTTTTCAAACGACTATTTATTTTTGTAAATATCTTTTAAAATAATATTACTGTGAGGAAGATCACTTGGCTGGAGGGCATCCAGGAGTCGTCGCGTTTGGCCATGCTACGTATCCGCAACATCTACGCATGTGAGCTTCAAGGCACCATCTTCGTTACTACCCTAGAGTCTGCGGGCAGTGGATTTGCCAAAGACGCTACCCGTCTACCGAAGAAGAGAGCAACGCTACAGTCGTGCACCTCGCCCGGTTCGTACCGCCCAAGAGGAAGCATTGGAGAGGACTATCACAGAGCTGGATCATGTCTATGAGGCTTTACAGAGAGCTGAAGAGAAGGTCGCTACTCTGCAAGAGATTCTCTACGACCAGGATGACGAAGAAGAGGAAGACCCCGAGGAGGATCCCGAAGAAGATCCAGAGGAAGGTCCAGTTGAGCCAGAAGAAACCGCGAGCGGAGGAGCGGTTGCACCGAACGCCTGCTCTCATCTGTACTGCGAGGGCATCGGATCGGTTGCCAAGATGCCGGCTCACTTCCGAGTCTACAGCCGCCGAGCGCGCGCCGAGGTTGTGGAGGCTTTACGAGTAGTTGGTCTTAGTTTGATTTTTGAGCTTAGCCGCTTTCGCTTTAGTAAGTCGCCTTTAGGCGGTAGTTTTGTGTGCTTAGGTCGTTGTTTCTTTTGTGTGCAAGTATGAGCTGCAAAGTCCCTTAGGCATTTGTTACACCATGCTAAGACCCTATTTAATAAAAGTATTTCATTGGAGTTTCTTGAGTTGTGTTTTATTGGGTTTAACCTACCGCTTAGTTCTTAACTCATCTCATGCTTGCTACCTTATCTAACCCATGGAGCTTTGCGGATGGTTCAAACTCGTCGATCCGCAAGTGGTTCCTGTACTCCCAACGCCGAGAAGCAATGAGCAACCAGCCGTAGGAGCAGTTCCGCCACAAGCACCCCCAATTGACTTGCAAAACTTTGAAGGTTTCATAGCAGCACAGACTCAGCTGATGAACACTATGATGAATCAGATGCAAGCTATGAGCAACCAGGTCAACAACAACAACAATCATCAGCATGGAGCCCCCGCTGCTCAAGGTCACCATGGACCATCTAAACTTGCGGAGTTTATGAGAACCCGTCCATCAACGTACATGTCTCCCCAGTAGAAGCAGATGATTGGCTTTGGGTCATTGAAAGGAAGTTGTTGATCACCCAGTGCAGCAACCATGAGAAGGTTCTGTACGCCACTCACCAGATGGAAGGCATAGCTGCCGAATGGTGGGAGAACTCGCGTCGCTCATGAGGTGCCACAGATATCACCAGGAAGAATTTTCGCAAAGATTTCGCCGATATCATGTAACGAAGGCATTATCGATCCAAGAAGGATGAGTTTCGTTCTCAAGTAAGGAGCTATGTCGGTGTCGACTATCTCAACAAGTTTTCACTAGCTCGCTATGCGGCCAGAGGATGTAGCTACGAGACAAGGCTCGCTAGAGTCGCTTGAAAGTTGAACACTGGATCGCAAGTCGGTCTAATTGCCCATACTTTTTCGATTTCAAGAGCTGGTTAATAAAGCCTTTGTTCTAGAGGACAAACGCAAGGAATCGAGGACAACCGCGAAACGTCGGATGGCTCGTCAAGGAAGCCATCAATCAGCAGTGAGGCAAGGACGGTTCCATCGCAGATTCAACCGGTTTCCACCCGCACTTCGCTCAGGCACTGCACAATCTCGCACTTCGCCCACCGGTAACCGCAACTTTCGCACTGCACAACCCCAATCCAGGTGCAACCAGACGCATCACGTATGTTACACTGCCGCCCCAGATATTTTGCTAACCAATGTCGTGAAGGTACAATCACTCCAAGACACTTCAACCTTGAGCTACACCATCCAAGATGCCGCCGGCATCAACCAAGGAGCTTCGCCAAGTCGCAGGAGCACCGCATCGGTGATCGAGGTCGTGTCAACCACGCCACTCGAAGGAGCCTAGGAAGCACCGGATGTCGATCGTAAGTCGTTAACTCGCACCTGATCGCTTTGTTTGATTCGAGCGCGATTCGTTTGTTTCTCGGATGTTTGCAACCAAGAATAATTTGGAAGTTATGCCTTAAGCATACTCGCTAGTCCAATCACCCGAGCAAAGCTAAGCTCTAAAGTGGGATGTTTAGGAGCTGTTACTCATAGTCGAGTTGAGTTTCTAGCCAACCTAATCGTACTCAGATACCCAAACTGGATGTCATTCTTGGCATGGATTGTTATCAGCACAAAGTGCTAAATTGTGGCCAGCCGTGAACAATCGAGGATACCAGAAACAAGGTAGAATTTCTAGCCACCTCAAGACAGGATGGACATCTCTAGTAACCACCAAGACCCTTTCCTTAGAAGAAGCACTGCCGTCGGTGAATATCCGGATGTGTTTCCAAAGAATTACCAGAATGCCCTGACCGTGACATCGAGTTTGTCATCGACCTAGTGCCAGGATAGCACCAATTTCAAAGAGACCTTATCGGATGTCAGCCGATGAATTGGTAGAGATGAAGAAGCGGATAGAAGAACTTCTTGAGAAAGGTTTCGTGAGACCTAGTTCATCGCTATGGGGAGCACCGGTGTTGTTTGTCAAGAAGAAAGATGGAAGCATGAGGATGTGTATTGATTACCGCCCTCAATGAAGTTACCATCAAGAAAAAGTATCCACTACCCGGATTGATGATCCGCTTGATCGATGAAAGGAGCCAGAGTGTTCTCAAAGATCGACCTACGATCAAAGTTACCATTAGTGAAAATTTATCCTAAGAATATACCAAGACCGCTTTTCAACGCGGTATGGACATTATGAGTTCTTAGTCATGTCCTTTGGTCCGACTAATGCCCCCGCATACTTCATGAACATGATGAATAAAGTATTCATGGAATATTTGGATAAGTTTGTAGTCGTGTTCATTGATGATATTTTGTTTACTCCAAGACGGAGGAAGAATACAGAACATTTAAGGATAGTCTTGGAAGAACTCGAGAGCATCAATTGTATGCCAAGTTCAAGTAAGTGTGATTTTTGAAGAAGGAAGTTGATTTCCTTGGTCATGTGATGACAAATGAGGAGTAGCAATGACCGGTAAAGTTAAAGCAGTGTTACATTGGGAGCAGCCCAAGACTGTAACTCAGATCTGCAGTTTCTTGGGAATAGCAGGTTATTACCGCCGTTTCATCGAGGGATTCTCATCAATTGCTAAGCCCCTTACGCAATTGTTGAAGAAGGAGAGAAAGTTCACTTGGACTCCATCCTACGAGGAAAGTTTTCAAGAGTTGAAGAGGCGTTTGACATCAGCCCCAATGTTGATTTTGCGAGATGTTCGCATGGATTTCGATATCTATTGTGATGCTTCGCGTCAAGGACTAGGATGCGCCCGATGCAAGAAGGAAGAGTTGTCGCTTAAGCGCCAAGGCAATTAAGACCTCACGAGGAGAATTACCCTACCCATGATCCGGAATTAGCCGAGTGCATGCTTTAAAGATTTGGTGTCATTATCTCATTGGTAATCGTTGTGAAGTCTACATGCATCATAAGAGTCAAGTATATTTTCACCCAATGATTTGAACATGAGACAGAGGAGATGGTTAGAATTGATCAAGAATTATAATCTTGGAATCCACTACCATCCCGAAAAGCCAATGTAGTTGTAGATGCTCAGTCGTAAGAGTTACTGCAATGCTTTGGAAGTAGAGGAAAGTTGCCCATAACTTTATGAGGAATTTCAGAAGCTAAGGCTAGAAGTTTTGTATGAAGGGTTTGTAGCCAGTTTAGAGTTACAGTCTACCCTGGAGAAACAGATTCGTGAAGCACAACCAGAGGATCCCGCATTGTCACACATCAAGCTCAAGATGACAGAAGGGAAATTCAAAGATTTTACAAAGGATGATCAGGACATACTGATTAATGGTCGATTCGTGTACGGATATTGATGGGTTGAGGCAACTAATCTTAAAGAAGCCCATGACTAAGTATTCGATTCACCCCGAAGTACCAAGATATACCAGATATTAAGGCTAAATTTTGGAGGCCAATTTGAGCGAAGTCGCAGAGTTCGCGTTCGCGCGACGCGTCATCGTAGTAAAGGCAGAACACCAGAGACCAGCAGGTTTGTTGCAACCACTGAAGATTCCAGAGTGGAAGTGGGAAGAGATCGGAATGGATTTCATTACCGGTTTACCCAAGACCCAATCGGGTTACGATTCGATCTAGGTAATAGTCGATCGTTTGACCAAGGTCGCCCATTTCCTACCAGTCAAAACCACGTACTCAGGAGATCGCCTTGCAGAGTTGTACATGGCCAGAATTGTCAGTTTGCATGGTGTACCCAAGAAGATAGTATGAGATCGAGGATCTCAGTTCACCTCGCGTTTTTGGCAAAGTTTGCATGAAGCATTGGGTACCCATCTGAATTTCAGTACTGCGTATCATCCACAGGCAGATGGACAGACTGAAAGAGTTAATCGATATTGGAGGACATGTCGAGATCTTGTGCTCTAGCTAATGCTACCCGTTGGGATAAAAGTTTGCACATCGATGCGAATTTTCAGTATAACAACGCTTATCAAGCTAGTCCGCAGATGTCACCATTTGAAGCTTTGTATGCGCGCTCGCAGAACCCGTTGAATTGGTCGAAACAATTGAACGTTCGTATTCGGTCCGACATCATTCGTGAAGCGTAAGAGCAAGTGGCCATAATCGAGAAAGATTGAAGATAGCTCACCCAGCGTAAGAGCTACGCCGATAATCGCGTCGCGATCTCAGCTTTGAACCCGAGGATTTTGTTTATCTACGGGATACCCCGCTCAGAGGTGTCAGAAGGTTTTATGCCAAAGAGAAGCTTGCCCCTAGGTATGTTGGTCCGTTCAAAGTTTTGGAACGCCGTGGAGAAGTTGCTTATCAGTTAGAGCTACCGCAGTCGTTAGCAAGAGTGCATGATGTCTTTCATGTCTCGCAGTTGAAGAAGTGTCTTTGTGTGCCAGAAGAGCAAGCCCCGCTGGAATCAATTGACTTGAAGGAGGATCTCACCTACAAGGAGCAGCCAATTAAGATTTTGGATGTCGCAGAGCGCCACACAAGAAGCAAGACTGTTCGTTTTTTGCAAGGTTCAGTGGAGCAACCACTCAGAAGGAGAAGTAACGTAGGAGCATGAAGAAGAGCTGAAAGCCGAGTTCTCTAGCCTTTTCTCTAGCTAGCCTGAATCTCGGGGTCGAGATTCCTTTAAGGGGGGAGGTTTGTAACATCCCAATTTTCAGAGCTTAAAAATCTTTTAAATAGTTAGTAGGGAGAAAAGTCATCATTTGGTTTTATTTGAATTTAATTCAAAAGCTTAATATTGGACTTTACAATAAAAAACATTTAATGTGAATAATCCCAACATGAACATTGGCTAAAACTATTTTATTTGGGTTCTATGTGCTCAGATATATTTTCTAGAATTTTTCTGAGTTCATTTGCTAATTTCTATAGCTTATTTGAATTTCTGGTATTTTACAAAATAGAAAAGCTATTTAAAATCTCAGAATTTGCTTCGGGCCGAAATCCAAAACCCCGGCCCAGTCCTATTCCCCTTTCCATCCCAAGCCACATGAGCCATCTTCGCCTGGCTTGTAGCGCGTCGCTTCTCGACCGACATGCGGCCCCGTGATATCGACCTCTTCTCTCTCTCCCGACGCTCATCCCATCCTCCACCGCTCGATCAAGAATGGACGACTAGATGCGCGTGAACTGCTCGGAGGTCCGAATGTTAAATTGATTTTGGGCTGTTCGATCTAGGATGGACGGTCAAATCTTTCGAGTCTGTTTCGCAGCCGCGCTGTTTCGCACGCGCCCGCGTCCGAGCCCGAGCCGCTGACGTGTGGGTCCCACCCCGCCACGTCATCGCTGCCTCAGCGGACTCCACCTTCCTTCCCGATTTCTCATTGCCGCGCGCATGTTCTTCGCGAGACACGCGTCCCGGGCTATTTAAGGCCTCGAGAACCCTCGTGCCCCGCACCCCCGAGCCGTGCCGCCCCGAAAACCCTAGCCGCCGCCGCAGATCGCCGCCAGAGCCCTAGCCGCCGCTTCATCTTCAAGCACCACCGAAGGACCCTTCGCCACCGTCGCTGTTCGCACTCCTCGCCGTCGATGGAGGCCATCTTCGGACCGCCGCGCTCGCATCTCGTAACCGCCGCCGCCGGCGGGAACCCCTCGTCGCCGCCGCCGAGCCGGAAGATTCTTCGCCGCTAAACCTCGCCACGGCCACCCTCGTCACCCCGTGCACCCGTGGAGCCTTTGCCGTGATCGCTGCCGCACTTCTACACGCCGGCACCACCCACCGCCGAGGAGCGCGCTCGTCGGGACCCTTGGTTCCCGAGCCGCCGCCGTTGGGTTTAACTCGTCGCCACATCGAGCGCCAAAGACGCCTCACGCCGACGTGTCGCGGCGTGGCGCCGTGTCGGAAGGCACGTGTGCGCCACGCACCGCCCACCGCCTCAGATCCGAGGCTCGGTAGACTTGGTCTACCGTGAGCCATCTCGCTGACATGTGGGTCCCACATGTCAGTGTTTTCTTTTAATTCTCGAAATCTCTGTGCTGACGTCATGCTTGCGCAATAATCCGATTTTTCTGTTAAGAAATAATTCGGAAATTTTAGAAAATCCAAAATTAGGGTTTCTTTATATTTTCAATCTTCTAGAGCTCATAACTTTTGCATCTGAACTCCGATTGAGCCCATTCAAATTCCTAAATTTATCTAAATTCGAGCTCTATTTATTTGAGATTTTTATTTAATTTTTGGAGTTTGTTTTGCCTCTATTATTTATTTGTTTTGTTTATTTGTTTGCTTAGTAGTAGACGCGATTCGTGGAAATTTTGGAGAAGAAGGAGCACCTCAAGATCAAGACCAGTACTTAGACCTTTTCCAAGGCAAGTCATACATTTGATCATCTTGAACCCAGTTTTCAAATTACTTTGTTTGAAAGTATTGTATTCTATTTTAATTATTTATTTAAATGCTTTTGGGCATAGTTATTATCCAAATTGTTATCATCACCTTGACTTTGTATGCCATAATTCCTTGTCACCCTAGATTGGTTATTAGTTGGTAATATTGTAGCACCAACGTGGGTTGGTTAGATGCGAGTACAATTGCTTAGCCATACTACGAGTCTCACATCTCATGTAAGTTGCAAATATTCAATTTGACTAAGTGACTATGGAACTTTGTATAAAATTGTGTGCTATGTGTTATTACTTCGTGATAGCATGTGTTGCACTAAAACCAACCAGGTGAGAAATGATTTAGATCAAGCAAGTGGTGGATACTTTGTGATATTGTGGACTTTGTGAATGGGAATGACAATCTTTGTGGCATAGTTAAAAATGGAAGTCTTGCCTTAGTCAATTAAGGACTTAACTTTGTGTGCCATTGAATGAGCTCATCGCATGCGACCACATGCCGGTATGGGACGAGCCTAACTTAGTAGGTTATGGATTCTTGGCATTGATTACTCGGGTGATAGGTTAGGCTATGGGAGGTGTGTACTACAAGGTAGTCACATCACGGGCGATTCGCCGTGTCCTGCAGACGGTGTGTGTTATGCCAAAGCGCTCCGTTTGGGTTGGCATAGCGGTTTGTAGGCACATCGGAGTGTCAATGTTAAGATGAAGTTTCGAACCGTTTTGTTATGATTAGTGCTTGCAACACTAGTTGTATCGTGTGGGTAAAGTGTACAACCTCTGCAGTGTTAAATCAATCTATTTGAATAGCGCGTCATGATCATGGACATGCTCGGGATTTCACACGAGGGTAGTTTTATAAAATGTTGGGATGGGAGCTATGTGATCTAAGTCATGTGGCTATGTGAAATAATTTGTTTAGCTTTGTGTATTTGTGAAAACAATCATTAAATTAATATTGTCTATTTGTTTTGAATTATGCTTTCAAACTATTATTGTATTCAATTGCAAATGTTACCTTTATGCAAAAGAACCACATAAGTCTTTTCTTTTGGAATAAGCCTGCATCTATAAATTGCATTCTGTGGTATGATTTGCGAGTACGGTTGTGTATTCACGCTTGTTGTAAAACTTGCGCCCAAACCTACAGAAGAGGAGGAGTCTACGCCCGCTTTCGTGGAGGAGTTCAACAAAGGTTGTTGATCGTTAAGGTCTGGATCCCAGTCGGTTGCCTGTGGTGAATTGATGGGATCTACGCTGAAGTTATTTCTGTTCCGCTGCTATTTATTCTCTGTTAGCCCTGCGTGGCTTAATAAGTGTAAACTCAACCATAAGGTCAAAACCCTTATTTATTATTCAAACTAATCGTTTACTTTATTTATCACTTGTATGGGTGGATATTCACCTATGTTGACACTGTGTGCACTAGCGTGATCCTGGACTAATGCAGTATACACAGAGGGTTCCAGAATCGTAATTTTGGACCCCGACAGCTACGAAGCCCAAAGATCTTCTAGTTTTTGAAATCATACAAAAAATTGAAGCTAACCCACCTATTTTATTAGCCTGTTTGAACACAAACAAGGAAAAGAAGAAAAGTAACATGTTCATTAAATAAGACATTGTCGCAACAGTAAACACATAGAAAAATAAGCATCTTCCGCTCTGTCCTTGGTGTTTCTGCACTATCAAATGAGGTGATCACCATTTTATAAAAAATTTATCATCGTGACTTGTTACAGAGAGTGATGGTACCATGACGAACTATCACAGAAAAATAGAAAACATAGAAAATAATCCCGACGACCTCTCTCTTTATTGATGGATAGATAGGAGATTCACATGTGTGTGCAATAGAAAACCTCTACCTCTTCTTATATAAGGAAAGAGGCACGTCCTCTTAATAGAACAAGTAATATGAGAACAAACTAGATAATTATATCTCATGAGTCTTTATGAGCCATAACCACTAATGCGATTGCAACATTGCTTGATGTAATATTCTAATACCTTATTACCGCACTTTATTTGACTTGCCGATTAATTTATGGAGTTTATGACCAGTGTGGAGTGATCTTTGTGTTGGAGCACCTGAGCCGCCCCTTTTCCTCGCTGCTTCCCACTCCCAGGCTACCGTCCGCTGTTGTCAGCTCAGCCCCTCAGCTCCGCTCTACAAAGAAAAGGCAAGAAAAGAAAAATCAGCACAAAACCAAAAATAACCCTCTGCTTTTCCGGTTTTCCCATTCCATCCTCGTCGCCGTCCTCCCTTCCTGCCCCCTTCCTCCTCCGCCTCCGCCTCACGTGCCGCGCGAGGGAGGCCACCGCCCACACAGGCAGCGAAGGAACCGGCTAGGCTTCGCCGGCGGATTCGGCCCTCTCCGGCGGAATCCCCGGCGCCGGGCACCCTGCTTGGCGGCGGCGGCGATGGCGACGCACGAGCGGAAGACGATCGATCTGGAGCAGGGGTGGGATTTCATGCAGAAGGGCATCACCAAGCTCAAGAACATCCTCGAGGGCAAGCCCGAGCCACAGTTCAGCTCCGAGGACTACATGATGCTCTACACGTGCGTATCGAGCCTAACCCCTCCTCTGATCCCGTATTTGGGGTTCTTGTTTTGTGCTTCGCTGATCTGATTTTAGGTTTGCTTCGATGCTACAGAACGATATACAACATGTGCACGCAGAAGCCGCCGCACGACTACTCGCAGCAGCTCTACGAGAAGTACCGCGAGTCCTTCGAGGAGTACATCACGTCCATGGTGAGGGGTTCTTGATTCCTCGGTTGATTTGGTCGATTCGTATCCATGTGCTAGCTTGGCTCTGGTTGTTGTGGGGTTAGAGGAAGCGTAGTACTGTAATAAGTAAAGATACTGATGGAAATGGTGCTTGTTATGGCACATAAGCCAATGAATAGACAGCTAATAGAGAGCACAACTGTTTATATAGAGACGAGGAGAGCACAACTGTTTATATAGAGACGAGGTATTCAATGCCTAAAACCAGAATCCTAAGCTGCTGTAGTAAGTACAAGGATGGCATTCTAATTTTGATAAAGCTCAATGCCCTTGGCGAATTAGGAATTCTGGGTTGGTTGCTTCAGATGGGTGGATAATTGGGCTTTCATTAGTAGGGAGGAGCTACTAGTTTCTAAGTCGCATGCTCAAGTAGTCTTACACAACTGTTGGTGCAGAGGGATCTGGATAATGGATTGTTGGGGTTAATTCTAGCAGTATTTAAATACCCTAGTGGATAAGGTGCAGTGGGCACTATATGTGGCACATCTGTGCAGTTGTGGCACTAGCAGCCTGCTACAAGAAGCATATTAGCACAAAAAATGTTTCAGATTTCTATGGCCATTTATGATGCCTCCTTTTCTACCAAAAGCAATTGTCCCAGCAATTTTCGTTAATGACCCTTGAACCTGCATTTCTTTACATTCCACTTAATAACTTTCTCATCTACTCTCTGCCGATTTTAATACTTTAAACAGGAGTTGAGACCTGAAGCCCTTAAAACGTTTTATACTTTGGAAGTTTTATTTTAAGATTAAATATGTTTAGATTTTTGCAGACATAGCGAATCATGTTGTGCTTACTATATGGCCATTAGGTGCTGTCCGCTATAAAATTATAAAAATACTATGCTGTTACACTTCCAGTGCCCTCTATCTAAATTTCACAATTTGCTTTGAAAGCTTAAATTGCTTGATTTGGGAGGATATTCCTCAAGACAGTGGGATTTGATGTTGCTGAGAACACTAGTGGCTACTGGAATTGTCCATATCGACTCTTGTTTTTTTAATGGGATTCTTTTGGTTGTTAAAATATTTTTTGCTCAATATTTTAACTTTCACCCTTTTTCATCATTAGCTTCTATGTCACTTCAGGCATGCATGTATATACAATTATACATGCACATTTACCTTGGATGTATATGTTTGTTATCATTTAAAGTATGATTAGTGAATTATATTAAATCTTTTGATTGTACTTCTTGTTGATAAATTAACTTATCTATATGTAAAATTAAATTGTGTATAAATCAACTTGGCTATATGTAACATATATTTTCTATAGACAACACCATTAATAGTTGTACATTCATTCCCTTTGGGAGGGGTACCCGTTGTCTGCCAAACCCGTAGGCTGTTACTTTGGGATGAAAATGTCCTTGTCAATGATGTGGGAATCGGGTTGGAGACTGTTACCTGCCCCCACCTTGTTGTCATCCATATGTTTGACATGGCTCACTGGTAATTTTAGTTAATTATTATGCTGTGAAAATGCCTACTTGTAAGGCTTTTCTCGTGGACCAAATTCAGACAAGTTATTGCCCAAAGTTGTGTCATTTACTTGTTTCTGGTTCAAAGCTAAACCTTGATTTTGCGAACTGTTCATTGGTTCATGCCTCATGGTTACTATGAAGCAAGAGGATCTTGACGTAGTGAATTTGAATTATTGATGATACATCTTCATATGTGAGAGAGTCTACATATTTGTTTGGTCTCATCCTCCATATGCAAATTTATGGTTGGTCTTATCCTCTAAATGATTTTCCTTTCTTTAACATTTTGCATGGAATCATGTAAATGTTGGGTATCAGGTACTCTAGCAGAAAGGATTGCTTTGCATATTCTGCATTGTGCTGTGTCCACTATGTTTTCTGCAAGTTTTTGGTGGTGTAGATTTTCTAGGTTAGACTTTGCTTAGAAAGCATGCATTGCTTGATTTGGAGGATATTCTTTTCCATAGTAGGATCTAGTAATGCTGAGAACACTTGTGGACTCCAGCATGTGTCCATACTAAGTCTTTTTAGTTTTTATCATGGGTTATTTTGACCGTTTGAAGTATTCGCTGCTTTCACCCTTTTCATCAACAGCTCCTGGATAATTTCAGCCCTGCTATATAAATACATATATGTTTATCATGGACTTATGTTTTCATTACCATTTAATGTGTAGTGACTTGTATTAAATCTTTTGATTGTATTTTGTTGTTGAACATTTTCTAGAAGTAGATATTGCAATGTAAATAATTTTATGCTCATCCCCGCTGGGACCCCTGTTCACTGCCATATCCTTAGGTAGTTACCTGAGGGTGAAAATGTCCATGTTAATGAGGTGAGAATGGGTATGGGGACTTAGTCCCTGCCGCCACCCTGTTGCCATTCCTATTTTGATATAGATCATAGGTAGTTTCAGTGAATTATCATGCAGTAAAAATACCTCTCTTTAACACTATGTAGCTGGATAAATTGTCCAATCATAATTGTATTCAATGAACATAACTTGCAGTTTAGTGATACTTCATCACCTGCACAATGTCCATTTTATCTCTTTTCCCTATATTTGCATGTTCACATTTTTGAAAGTCCAACACCCAGTTCAATTTATTGCAGGTCTTACCTTCACTAAGAGAAAAACATGATGAGTTTATGTTGAGAGAGTTAGTAAAACGGTGGTCAAACCATAAAGTGATGGTTCGGTGGCTGTCACGCTTCTTCCATTATCTTGATCGGTACTTTATTTCACGGAGGTCACTACCACCGCTGAGAGAAGTCGGGCTTAGTTGTTTCAGATTTGGTAACACAATTTCTTTACACGATTGGCTCATCTTTCTCCTGTTTTATGGAATCCAGCTTACAGTTCGTTTAATGTAATATCTCTAGACTTTAATAATGTTCAATTGTGGTAACAGGTATATCAAGAGATCAAAGGAAAAGTGAAAAGTGCAGTCATTTCCTTGGTGAGTCATTGTATCTTGTCATGTTAGCTTATTTGGTTGTGTATAGTTGGTAATGGAAGTGCTTTCTTCTACAGATAGATCAAGAACGCGAGGGTGAACAAATTGATAGGGCCCTGTTGAAAAATGTTCTGGATATATTTGTTGAAATTGGCTTGGGTAGTATGGAGTGCTATGAAAATGATTTTGAAGATTTCTTGCTCAAGGATACTGCAGACTACTACTCTATCAAGGCCCAGACCTGGATTCTGGAGGACTCTTGTCCAGATTACATGTTAAAGGTATCTTTGAGAAGGTTTAATGAACATTTGTACCTGCAGTTAAGCATAACATTATCTTTCTAATGGATATTTGTTTCATCAGGCCGAGGAGTGTTTGAAAAGAGAGAAAGAGCGAGTTGCTCATTATTTGCACTCTAATAGTGAACAGAAGTTGCTGGAGGTTAGTAGAAAGTCTGCTGCTGCTTTCTATTTTAACTTTTCAGAGTATTTCTTGATGTTTAATTATCTATATTTGCTACATGTACACCAGATGCATAATTTGGAATTGTATGTTCAGAGTGCTGTTGGATTCCTGATAGAGCAGTAGTCATTATTTCCTTTCCCAATATGACATGATTTAATGTGCTTTCTTTCCTTTATTTTCACAGAAAGTGCAACATGAATTGCTAACTCAATACGCAAGCCAGCTTTTGGAGAAGGAACATTCTGGATGTCATGCATTGCTTCGTGATGACAAGGTTTCATGGAGAAGCTCTTTCTTAACAGTATATCAGCAATATATAAAGCCTGTTGACATAATATCTATGCAATCTTGCAGGTTGAGGATCTCTCTAGAATGTACAGGCTATTTTCCAGAATAACTCGTGGTCTGGAGCCTGTTTCTCAAATATTTAAGCAGGTATTATTTGCCTCAAAAGTGTTCTCTATTTCTTCTAAAAGGTATTTCAATGTTGTAATGGAATGTTGCTTCTCTGCAGCATGTTACTAATGAGGGCACAGCCTTAGTCAAACAGGCTGAAGATGCTGCTAGTAATAAAAAAGGTGCCACATTTTATATATTCAACCATTGAATTTTTATGTTTTTGTTTGTATTACTGTTTTCTTAGTACATTGATTTGATTTTTGTGTAGTAGTTCAGTGGTATGTTTTTCATCAATCAGCTGGAGTTTATACTGGACTCATGCTGGTATATGCTTAGTGTGATTCAGGCTGCTGCTTCGACATATTGCTCTGCACTCTACTAGCCACTTCAGACTTATATTTCTAGTGATTTCCTTTTTTTCTCAAGTATTATCTAAAATTATTAGTACTATCTAAATTATTTGTTTTATTACAGCCAGAGAAGAAGGACATGGTTGGTTTGCAGGAACAGGTTTGATGTCTTGATATAATCTTTGATGTTAGCTCTCAACCTTTGTTATGATATCTGTTACCCACTGAGTTTTTTTTAACTTAGGTTTTGTCCGAAAATCATTGAGCTTCATGACAAATATGTAGCATATGTCACTGAGTGTTTCCAGGGCCACACGCTCTTCCATAAGGTTTGCCATTTGATTTACTTATCTACTGGTTCTTGCATCATTCTTTTTATCATGGTATCAAAATCTTGGCTCCTGTTCTGTATCCTGTTTATGCAGGCACTTAAAGAGGCTTTTGAGGTTTTCTGCAACAAAGGTGTTTCTGGTAGTTCAAGCGCTGAATTACTAGCCACCTTCTGTGACAACATCTTGAAGAAAGGTGGCAGTGAAAAACTTAGTGATGAAGCAATTGAAGATACCCTTGAGAAGGTACAGCATCAATTTATTATGTTTGTGCTGCTAATGTCACTACAAGTGTTCCAGAGCTAGGAACTTAATCTTGAAACTGGACAATTACCAGGTCGTAAGGTTACTCGCCTACATCAGTGACAAGGACTTGTTTGCTGAATTTTACAGGTAACTTCTTGTTATCTTGCATGCTGATTCTTACTGTCTTTAAGCTCGTGCACATATTGGAATATGCATGCAGCCATTGACTTCTGGGGGCTAATTTGCAGAAAGAAGCTTGCGAGGAGATTGCTTTTTGACAAGAGTGCTAATGATGAACATGAGAGAAGCATTCTGACCAAGCTAAAACAACAGTGCGGGGGGCAATTCACTTCAAAAATGGAAGGCATGGTTACTGACCTTACTGTTGCAAGAGATCACCAGACGAAATTTGAAGAATTCATAAGCACACATCCAGAGTTGAATCCTGGGATAGACTTAGCTGTTACTGTTCTGACGACAGGATTTTGGCCAAGCTACAAATCTTTTGATATAAACCTGCCTGCTGAGATGGTAAGTTTGCCTTTTTCTTGAGGCTCTGTAAGGAGCTATGTTCTTGCTAAGCTTAATCAATAATTTGACCATGAGACGTGAAGTTGCCTTGCTTTACATACAGTATTTGTGGTTGATGTCTTGCACACGATAATGATTTTCATTCTTGATTTTTCAGGTGAAATGCGTAGAGGTTTTCAAGGAGTTTTACCAAACAAGAACAAAGCATAGGAAGCTTACCTGGATATATTCCCTGGGAACCTGTAATATTAATGCTAAGTTCGAGGCCAAAACTATTGAGCTCATTGTTACAACTTATCAGGTAATTCGAAGCTGCATTTTCAATGAGCATTTGCTTCTTGTATTAGATGTAATCTAACATGCCTTTCTCTTCTGTTGTTAGGCTGCATTGCTGCTGCTATTTAATGGAGTTGACAGACTAAGCTATTCTGAGATTGTGACACAGCTGAATCTCTCGGATGATGATGTTGTGCGTTTGCTCCATTCTCTGTCTTGTGCAAAATACAAGATTCTTAACAAAGAACCAAATAACAAATCTATTTCACCGAATGATGTCTTTGAGTTCAATTCAAAATTTACTGACAAGATGCGAAGAATAAAGGTATCTTTTTTTTTTGTATGTTTTCTAGATTTGGTAATTTACTTTTCTGAGTTCTCATTTTTTGATGCATTATCATGGTTTTTAATGCTATTCACAGATACCTCTTCCACCAGTTGATGAGAAGAAAAAAGTAGTTGAAGATGTTGACAAGGATCGCAGATATGCAATTGATGCATCCATTGTGCGCATTATGAAGAGCCGCAAAGTATTGGGTCATCAGCAACTTGTAATGGAATGTGTGGAGCAGCTTGGTCGCATGTTCAAGGTACGAAACATTTGTTCAAGAAAGTAGTTGAAGATGTTGGCAAAAGAATTTTCCTTGCCCTCCTTTTAAGTGCTGGGTTTAATCAATTCAGCTATATTTTGTTAGATAGTTTTGTTTTTGTCCAAAGGCTTGTCACAAGTTCTAGTTTGTTGATGTCTAACGTTCATTTATTCCCTCCATGGGACTATCTTCCATTATGTAGGTCCTTTTGCCTAGCACCCTTGCTTTCTTTACCTCTGCATTCTGCATTGCACGCCTATGACTTGCACCATCATCTTTTTGGTCTTTTCTTTTGTGTAATATAATTGTGTGCATATGGTTAAACTGGCATTCAGGAAATGTTCAAAGCACTTGATTATCTGAGCTTCCTTTGATGACTTCACATGATAAAAGGGCAGCTCTTTTTTTTTCTGCAGCCTGACTTCAAGGCAATAAAGAAGCGGATTGAGGATCTTATCACAAGGGATTACTTGGAGAGGGATAAAGATAACCCAAATGTGTACAGATACTTGGCTTGATCGTTTCTGTCTGTGGACTAATATTTTCCCGAGCCTGGCTTCCGTGCCCTGCAGTGTTGCCACGATTAATTGATGCCAATGTTATAGTTGTCTCGTGGTGCGGCATCATCGGCTTATTTGGATTTTCTAGCACGGCTGGTGATTGTGTTGCGTGCAGCATGGACATATGTCCACTGTAAATGCAGTTTGACCAGTGGTTGGGACCGTCAATAGAGCCCACCAGGACAAAGGAAGGTTTGCGGATGGGAATACATGCGAGTCTTGCATAAATGTTGTAATATCATGTATTAGGTCCTGTGCCATTTGTTGTATTTTTCTCCATATATATAGCTTTGTTGTATTTCAATCAGTTGTCTCGATAAATGGAGAGAATCATAAACTGGCGATCCATCTTTCCTGCTCAGTGCAGTAAGATGTCAGTGTACGTTGTATTTGTTGTGAATTTATCTTAAAACTTGATGGAAGTACTGGTGATAATGGTCACAACTGTGGCCATGCTTGTATCAAATGCCCTTACTGTACAAGTCTAGCATAAGCTAAGGGCTGTTTGAGAAAAGGAAGCTAAGTGCTGCTTGTGCTTGTAACTTTACCTTGCAAATGAACTTTAAGCACCATTTTCCTTGGCTGAAAATCCAATTCTAAGGCAGTGTTTGGTGTAAGTTCGTGCTGCAGGTTAAAAATCTGTTGCGCGTCAAGTGAATAACAGAAGTTTGTGGAAGAAAACAATGGAATCGGTTGGAGATGGGGAAAAGAACCAGAATTAATCAGGGTTGTGCATGGAACATCTGACTAGTGGGCCACTCTCTAGGATCCGGAATTTCATGAATTTCTGGGTGGCAACTCAAATAAAACTGAAAACAGCTTCTAAACTAGGTCTGGGTGTTATGTTTTTGTTCTACAATTAACTGGGTATGTTACCAACTCAAATGCAAATGCATATTTGAATTGACAAACATTTCATGAGCATATTTAACTAGTTTGCAGCCGGTTGCACTTCAGAATATGGAGTTGAAAACTCAACTGAGTTAACACTGGAATTACCTTAAAATCAGGTGTTTTTTCTGAATCCCGGTCCTCATCAAGATTTTCGGGACCATTGAAAACCAGTGGGTTCCCAATAGAATTTAAAACCCTACAGAGTGCCAATAGAGTGATGTGCTTTGTTTTGGCCTTGATCGGGCAGGGTTTTAGTGTTCGTTTGGTTCTGTACTCCAATGAATCTTACCAAATTCCTTTTTTAAAAAATGAACATTACTAAATTTTGGCATGATCAAAATCGTGGCATGACCAAAATATTTTGTAGTAAACAAAATAATGACCAAAACCGTGGCAGGCCAAAATTTGGCTAGCAAATGCTTGGCCCACATGGTATAGAGAGAGGAAAGTTACCAAAATTTTGGTTACCAATTTTGCCACTCATGTTTTGTCCTAAAATTTTGCCAAATCTTACCAAATCTATAGAACATGTCAAATTTTGGCCACCAACCAAATGGAGACCAAAATGCCTTGGTATTAACAATATTTGACTTGGTAAGTTGAGGTACAGAACCAAATAGGCCCTACGTCAGTCTCAAGGTTCCACCAGCAATACATTACCAGATCAATAAGAAGTCGACAACCGCGCTTGTAGACACGTTTTACATGCATTACAATATCTAAGACTCTTTTAGGAGCTATCATTTAATAGAAAGGATGTATTGGTTTTGAATAGCTTTTATTTATTAGATCCAAATTGATTGTTCCATCGGGTGTTATCATGTATACTCATGCAAGTTTGTAACAATAAATAAACAATTAATCGAGTTGGTGTAAGTGCTTTCTTTCCCTAGTTGCCTACCTTTTGTGTAATTCGATCATGGACTGAGAGTTAGTGTGCATAACGTCATCCTCGTGGGAACTTTGGTCGGTAAGATTGAGATTTAGGATCGAGCAACAGCAACAGCAACAGCAACAAATTGTTAGCATTAGACTAAATCGGAGGGTAAAAGAGTCAGAATCGACAACGCAAACAGGCTCATATCCAAACCGACTTTGGAGGGAGCACTCGAGAAGGACTCCACCCGAACTCGGAATGATATCTTTTCCTCACAGCTATCCGATTCCCTCTTTGTACACATATGCTACAACAATATCACACGAGATCGCAGAAAATTTATCTCCCCCGAACTCGGCCTCCTCCCTATTTGAAGCGATGCACCCCGAAACCCTCACCTGTACTGCTCCATTGCTTCTCCCCTAAGGCTTGCGACGCAAGGCAAGGCGACCGGCGGCGGCGTAATGGAGGGCGCCCGCAGGCCGGTGGACCTCGAGGAGGGGTGGAGCGACATGGTCGAAGGCGTCGCCAAGCTGAAGCACATCCTCGACAGCGTCGACGGCGAGAGCTTCACCTCCGAGGAGTACATCCACCTCTACACGTACGGCCTGGTTCCGCTGCTCGTCTTTTCTGCGGGGTTTTCTTGGTGGTTTTGCATTTCCGGGGGGTTCTAATCTGATCTGATCTGGTTTTGATCTGTGTTCTTCGCGTCGCGGTTTCTTCAGGACTATTTACAACATGTGCACGCAGAGGCCCCCGTACGACCACGCGAAGCAGCTCTACGATCGCTACAAGGGGACCTTGGACGACTACCTCAAATCCACCGTACGTGCGCTTCTTGATCTCCTCTTTTACTCGTTTCTTGCGATTGTTGTGGGTTTTGTTGCGATTGCTACTCGTTTCTTGCCGCACGTTTAGATTGGTGTTTGTGATGGCGGCTTTGGTTGGATTGGCGTGTGCATTTTGCTTGTGTGTGAAGTGTGATGGGTTCTCGCGGTTCCTGGAAATAGGCTCTCGGTTGGTTGTGATTTATGAACGAATTTTTCAGCGGATTTTGCACGATCTTTGTTGCCAGACCAGTTTGGTTATGTTGCGTCGCTCGTCTGATTTTTCGATGGCGTTGTTTGCATTGCTCCGTCTAAATTAGTTGTTCGTGTATGGTCGATTCGTTTTCTCTCTGTTTCGTGATGATCTTTGTCGTTCGGTTGGGTTGGTTTCTGCTGCAAGATACGGTTGTTTGTTTTTTGCTGCTCCTGCAACGGAGCAAGTTAGATTGGTTCTGTACCTGTGTGGTGTGTCGCCTTCTTGGAGATGGTACTTGGTTGTTATTAATGGTAACATGCGCCTTTGCCTCTTGATAAGATCATGGTTCACAATTTCAGTGAAAATTCGGAAATTTTGGACATTACGTTTCCCTATGAAAGAAAATGGTTTTGTTCAAATTTTTTCGTTTTGTTTGAATTTTGAGAGTTAAAGAAAGTAAAAGCAGTGAATAGCCCACAAAGATGAAGATAGCCCAGTGGTATGCCCTATTTGCGTGGACCAGGCTCCCCAGCTTCCAGTCTTCTTATTTTTTGGAAATATTTAAATTTAAAATTCAAATTTTATCAAACCGTTTAAACTAAATTCATCCGAAATTTCGGTCATTTCGGCCATTTCGCTGCCAACCGAAAAAAAAATACAAACCGAAATATTTTTCCCTGGATAAGATTGGTCTGCAATGGTGGAGCATGTTAGATTGTTTCTGTACTTGTGTGCTCTTCGTGATGAGTTCTTGGAGTTGGTTCTTGGCCGTGATAGATGGTTACATGTGCCGTTTCCTCTTAATCGGATTCATCTTAATAAGATTGCTCTGCAATGGACCAAGTTAGATTGGTTTTGTAAGTGGTGCGTGATGAGTTCTTGTAGATGGTTCTTGGTTGTGATCGATGGTTACATGTGCATTGCCTCTTAATATGATTGGCCCTATGAGATCGTTCTTGTGCTGTTGCTTAATTTCTTTTGTGATCATGTAGGTGTGGCCCTCGTTGAAGGAGAAGCACGGCAAGATTCTGCTGAGGGAATTGGTGGATAGGTGGAAGAATCACAAGGTGATGGTCAGGTGGCTGAGCAGGTTCTTCCACTACCTCGACCGCTACTACGTTTCACGGAGGTCACTTCAGCCGCTCACACCACTCGGCTGGAGGTGCTTCCACGATCTGGTAAGGAGGCCCTGTTGTCATCGAGTGATGATTTTTACACGAGTGTTAACTCTGAAGCTGTTTAGTTGCTTGCACAATATTTGATCATGTCTTGGTTGTGTTGCTCTTGTGATAGGTTTTCAATGAGCTCAAAAATACAGTGACGACGATTGTGATTGGCATGGTGAGCCTTGCCTTCTCCTCCTCCTCCCTCTCCTTCTTCTGCTGCACAATTTACAGAGATGACATGGCAATCATTTTCTGGTTTTGGAACTGCCTTGATTTAACAGGTTGATGATGAGAGGGAGGGCCAGCTTATAGACCGTGCTCTCTTGAAGAATGTCCTTGATATCTATGTCGAAATTGGCCTTGGTGATTTGAATCTTTACAAAATTGATTTCGAAGAAGTATTTCGCAAAGGTACTACAGATTACTATTCTAAGAAGGTCCAAACCTGGATCCTGGAGGACTCTTGCCCTGAATACATGCTCAAGGTATCTGTGGAGTTCTTGAAATTTTCATTGCAGTCAATCTTAAGGATACCATCTGACTAGTTCTCTGTTGCATAGGCTGAGGAATGCTTACAAAAAGAGAAGGAGCGAGTTGCACATTACTTGCATTCTTCAACTGAGCCAAAGTTAATGGAGGTTTGTGTCAGTTCTCTCTCTTTTTTGTTTATTATATGTTTGGTGCTTCTAAGATATGAATTGACTTTATGTGCTACTGAAATTATATCCTTTTAACCTCAATGTTTACAGGATGCCCAATTAGAGTTGATAACCAGGCACGCGGAGCAAATTTTGAACAAGGAGAATTCTGGATGCAGAGTGTTGCTTTGTGATGAAAAGGTTTGATTGAAAGTAACATATGCCTTGCCATGCTAGAAAAACATGGGCAATCAATGTACTGAGTATTTGTGTGTATCTTTCTTACTGTAGACCGAGGATCTATCAAGGATGTTTAGGCTCTTCTCTAGGATGGAGGGTGGGCTGCTTCTAGTATCAACAATATTTAAGGAGGTATTGTATTCCTCATATTATGCTTGAATGCAGTGCACTGTTAAAATAGTTGGATCTCCTTAAGGTGTTTACTGCTCTGCAGCATGTCAATGAAGAGGGTATGTCCTTATTGAAACAAGCAACGGATGCTGCTTGCAGCAGAAAGGTGAGTCATCTATGCATGCACTCTTGGGTTGCTTAATTTCCATTCGCTTTACTATGTGTGATTTGTACAGGGTTTTGATTTAGTTTGCATTGTGATGTACATATTTCATGTTGTGGTCGTTGGTTGGATACGGGTCCGAAGACCGAGGGTAGGGCACTCGCCCTCATCTAACTGCCTGTAGGGCTCTTCCCTGTCGAGGTAGCGAGGATCTGAGGCTTGATTAGCCCAGGAGGCGAGGGATCGCCTTCCAAGCTCGGCTGAGACTCTTTCCGACGAACAGATCTTTAACCAACCGGTTAGGGACTAATTTTGTTTATTTCTTTGCTTGCCTGATAATGGATACATGCTATCCCTTTTATAGAGACGATCCGACTTGATTCCTAAGAAATAATTTATAAGGAAATTTATTTTTAATAATCCAATCTAATAATAATTTACCTAACTAATAGATAATAACAAACACCTAATATGTAGATTCCTAAATAATAAATCCCACCGAACACACGGGCACAGTACTGTTCACATGCTACAGGCCTCGTGATGCTACAGTGCATGCTACAGTACTCACCTATTTGACCATAGCATTTCAGCTTTGAGTAAATTCTGAATTAATTTTCATTTGGTTTAGACCGTTTCTGCATGTAATGTCAATAATTTTGCTGACTAGTTTATGAATACTTATGTTGTAGTTCCTTTTTTGAGTTAGTTGCAGATTCTTCAAGTGTGAGAACTAAGAACACTAAATCCAAATTACTTGCATGAAATGAAAGGAAATTTCAAGCTGAATCTTATGGAAATACCTGTTTTTGTATGAACTATTTTTTTCTTAATAGATATTACTAACTGTCTTTCTATTGTGAATCTTCACTAAGAGGTGAGTGTAGTCTGTTTCAAGATTACCTAGTAATCTTAGTATGTCTGACAGCTGTACCAGTTAATTGCAATCAGATAGCTTTACCAGTTAACTGCTTTAGCATGCTTTCTACTTTAATGCCTTTTTTCAATCTTGATAGTTAGTCCAATGTGGACAATTTCATTTTTAATCTTTCATGAGTACTTTTATTATGTGTAACCATGCTAGCCAGCAGTCTATTATGCACATCAGTTTTCTAATCAAATCATTTTATTTTTGCATTGTACATATCTGCAGAATGAGAAGAAGGAAGCAGTGGGTTCGCTGGAGCAGGTCTGCATATGACATACTTATGCTTTTAACTGACCTCTGCTGCTGCTTTTGTTTCTAATGGGTGTTTCTGCTGATTTTAGGATTTTTTTCGGAAAGTCATAGAGCTCCACGACAAATACATAGCATATGCCACCAACTGTTTCCAAGACAACACATTATTTCACAAGGTTTTCTAGTTCAAATATTTCCAACGTCTTGTCTTATATCCTTTTAATTGTTCGCTAAAACCTGAGCTAATGCTGTTTGGCTCACTCTATACTCTATCTGTGCTCAGGCTCTTAAGGAGGCCTTTGAAGTTTTTTGCAACAAAGATGTTGCTGGTTGCACTAGTGCTGAATTGTTAGCAGCATTCTGTGATAGCATCTTAAGAAAAGGAGGACGTGAAAAGCTAAGTGATGAAGCTGTAGAAGAGACCCTTGATAAGGTACAATTATTGAAACACTGTTTGCACTTTGCACAAACAAATTTACAAAATCTTTTGCTCAATGTTTAAACTTGTCTCCAGGTTGTGAAGCTCCTCTCATACATCAGCGATAAGGATCTCTTTGTTGAGTTTCATAGGTTTGTGGTTTTTTTATTAGGTTGGATGTTGTATTTGCAGGCTTTAACCTAAATAAGAACCTATATGATTTTGAAGATTGAGATCTCTCTGGAAAAATGTATTGCAGGAAGAAGCTTGGAAGGAGATTGCTCTTTGATAAGAGTGTCGATGATGAACATGAGAGGAGCATTCTTTCCAAGCTAAAGGGGTACTTTGGGGGGCAGTTTACGTCAAAAATGGTGGGCATGCTCAATGATGTTACAGTTGGAAGAGAACAACAAACAAAATTTGAAGAATACATAAGCAACAATCCACAGTCAAATCCTTGGGTAGACTTTAGTGTTACTGTTCTGACGACAGGACACTGGCCAAGTTACAAAAGCTCTGATATAAATCTTCCTTCAGAGATGGTACATCTATTGATTTCTTGATCACTTACACTGATTGGCTCTCTCGTAGAATTACTTATCACAGTTACTGCCCAACTTCAAGTTATTTGGACACTTCCAGATTATCTTGGAATACTCTGCACTGAGAAATGATATTCGGTGTTAACTCGTATATTGGTCAAACATTGTAAATCCATGTTTTCAGGTTAAATGTGTGGAGGTTTTCAAGGAGAACTATCAGTCCATCACGAAACACAGAAAGCTTACCTGGATTTATTCCTTGGGGAATTGCACCATCATCGGGAAGTTTGACACCAGACCTATTGAGCTGATTGTTACAACTTATCAGGTAGGTTCTAAATCTTTGAATAAGTAGAACCACACCTACTGCGTGAACATAATTATTTCTTGCCTTTCCCTCTTTGGCCAGGCTGCATTGCTGCTGCTATTCAATGGAGCTGATAGACTAAGTTACTCTGAGATTGTGACGCAATTAAAACTGTCTGATGATGACGCTGTGCGTTTGCTCCATTCGCTCTCATGTGCAAAGTACAAGATTCTCAACAAAGAGCCAAGTAACAGAACAATTTCTCCAAACGATATCTTTGAGTTCAACTCAAAATTTACTGATAAGATGCGAAGGATAAAGGTGTATTTCCTAATTTAAGCTTTAGCACTTTGCTTTCATCCTTTTGCTCTAGTTTTTTTTTTCCTTGTAAACTGGTAGCGATGTGTTCTGCAGTTACCGCTTCCTCCAACTGACGAGAACAAAAAGGTTGTCGAAGATGTCAATAAGGACAGGAGGTTTGCAATTGATGCATCCATTGTGCGCATCATGAAGAGCCGCAAAATCATGGGCCATCAGCATCTCGTAGCGGAATGTGTGGAGCAGCTCAGTCGCATGTTCAAGGTACTACTAGAATTTTGCGTACATACTTGTTGAACATTATGCTTTTTTGTGGGGGAAAAATGAAAACAGAACTCATCTGTTTTTGGAGTCCGTGTAATATCAGATTTTGACAATGGGGACTGTTCTCTCTGCTGCAGCCTGACATCAAAATCATAAAGAGGAGGATCGAGGACCTTATCAGCAGGGAATACTTGGAACGTGACCCGGATACTGCGAACAGCTACAGATACTTAGCTTGATTGGTCGACGAACAACCTGCTGACACTCACGCTCGGGATTCCTAGCGCGGTGTTATGATGTTGCCACCACGGGGCATGCTCTTTCCAGGATTTCCTCAATAGTCTCTGTTGATATCTTATCTGTTGATTGGTCTTGTCTTGTACATTCTTCCTGCAGGAGAAGAGAACCACTATAGGAAAACAAGTAGTAAATCTGAGTAGTCCCAGGGCCACAGTTTTCAGTTGCTTAGGTTGGTCGATACAGTAAAGTTCTACACATTGGCATTACTAAGTGCTTTAATCTGTTGAACATTGCTTTCTGGCAATAATGTGATCTTTTCCCGTTTGATTTCTGCCTTTTCAATTTGTTCTTGTGAAAGTTTTCATTTCATGAATTAACTGAACCAAGTTAACTGCAATGAGAGATGTTCTCAGTTCTTACACTGAAGAATCCTTACTGAAGTAGCATATACTGTACTGTTCATTATGAATCATTCATGTCAAACCCTACATTGCCTAGAAATTTTTAATCAAACAATCCAACCCAGCCCTAAATTATAACAATTAATGAAAGGGAACATGGAAGCAACACTAGACGTAGTAGATCATGCCGACTTCGATGAGGCTGATGTGCGGTATGTTGAGCGCCACGGCGGGGCCCCTGCTGTTCTTCCGGAGGAAGGAGTAGGCCACGTCAATGGCGAACTTCTTGAACACCGACGAGCTCTTCCTCGCCTTGATGTACGAGTGCCCCATAATGTAGGCCACGCCGGCGTGCTTGGCCTCGACCAGCGCGCTGAGCTCCTCCTTCACCCTCGGGTCGGTGTGCTCGCCCGGCACGTCGGTGATCTCGAACCGGACGCGCCGCCGGTTGGCGAACCCCGGGGACTCGGCCTCGTACATGGTCTGCATCGAGTGGAGCGTCTCCGACTTGCTGCCCTCCGAGGCGGCGGTGGCCGCGCGCACCACGATGCTCTCCTCCTCCCCGGGCTCCCGCATGAGGAGCCCCGTCCGGGCGAGGTCGCTGGGGCGCGTGACGACGGCCATGAGGCCCTCGACCGAGGAGGCGGCGCCGTCGCTGCCGCGATGGTGGTCGGCGGCGGCCTCCATCTGCACGAACTCGGCGATGCGGAGCACGAGGTCGTTCTCGAAGTCGTTGTCGTCGCCGAGCACGTCCTTGTAGCCGTAGCGGACGACGCAGCGGTACATGCGGAACTCGCGCGGGCCGATGCGCCCTACGAGGTGGCGCTCCTCGGTGCGGACGTGCGGGACGGGCACGGCCTTGACGCAGACGAAGACGAGCACCTGGTGGAAGGCCGGCAGGTTGGTGACGAAGTGCGAGAAGATGGCCGGCACGCCGGTGGCTAGCTCGGTGTAGATGAGGCCGATGCCCGGGACGCGCACGATGCCGAGGCTGGGGCCGAGCGCGTGGAGCCACCGCAGGGACACCTTGTTCTGCACGTCGAACAGGTGCTTCCGCCGCGTGCCGTAGTGCCACACGTACATGACGGCCACGAACACCAGCGACAGCACCAGCGGCAGCCACCCGCCCTGCGGCACCTTCATCAGCGCCGCCGACAGGTAGGCCGCCTCCACGGCCCCGAAGGCCACCAGGAACAGCGCCGCCAGGACGAAGCTCTGCTGCCACACGAAGACGATCACCATCGACATCAGCAGCGTCGTCACCACCATCACCCCAGCGCACGCCATCCCTTTTTTTTTTTTTAACATTCCGTGTTAGTCAAACCTTTTAAACTTTGATGGTACCCTGATGAGTTACATACCCTACCGTATGCGTTCCCGATGAGGGTGGTGTCGCGGAACCCGACGGTGACGGCGAGGCAGATGACCATGAGGATCCAGTTGATCTCGGGGCTATAGATCTGGCCGTGGATGCGGCTGGAGGTGTGGACGATCTTGACGCGCGGGAAGCAGCCCAGCGCGGTGCACTGCCGCACGATGGAGAAGGTGGCCGAGATCACCGCCTGGCTGCCCACGATCGCCGCCAGCGTCGCGATCACCAGCACCGGCCAGAAGATGCGCGCTGCAAGCAAGCACGCATGGATCAATGCCTCCCAAGTTCACATCACATCGCATTGTGCGAAACTGCGAAATTAAGCCATGTATGCATGATGGAATGTGCAGGTATAAATATAATTACGGGGAATTGACTCGAAGAAGACGAAGTGGATGTCGCAGTCGGGAGCTTTGGAGAGGAAGGCCGCCTGCCCCATGTACTGCAGCACCAGACACGGGTAGATCAGACCCACGAACGCAACCTGTCAGAGATAGACAAAGTAGGCATGAGATGGATGGTCAATGGTATATTTACATGTTCATGTAAGCCCTGCTCTCTCGATGAAGCTGCTGAACCATTACCAGTTCAGTGACACCAGCTATAAACATAGTGAAGTGAACGAAGAGTTCAGGAGCCATGCGTATATACATACATACCCTTATGGATGTAGCAGTGAAGTGGCCAAGATCTGCAAACATAGCCTCTGTGCCTGCATGTATTGCAATGTGCAAAGACCGACCTATTCAGTTGAGTGTGCAGGCCAAACACAAAGAGGCAAAGATAGACATTGATCCTTGATACAATTTATAGAAAGTTTTGCATCATTAATTCCAAATAAAAATGTTGATCGATGTTAGGTCAATGGTATATTTACCTGTCATGGAGAGGAGCACTCCTCCAAGTGAAATCCACCCGTCTTTGCCGGTCCTCTGGAAGAACCGGACTAGGTAGTACGGAGAAAGCGCGTGCAGAACCCTGGGGTTCCACACGATGATGTTGTAGACGCCGATCGATCCCAGGCAGAGGAGCCAGACGATGACGACGGGCGCGAACAGGAAGGCGACGCGGTGCGTTCCCCAGTGCTGCAGGGTGAAGAGGCACACCAGCACGACGCAGGACAGGACCATCACCTCTCCTGTTTGTTTTTTTTCAGCAAAAGAAGGATGGTTATTGTACAAGTAAAATCCCAATTATGAAAAGTTAACATAATACAATCGAAATTGAGTCAGATATGGCAACACTCACTGTTTGACAAGGCGTGTGAATGGACTTGCAGACCAGAGAAGGACGAGAGCACTGGGACACAAGGCGCAGCCAAGATCAGCAGGCATCAATCACACTAAGCAGCAGCAGCAGAAGCAAACTGAAAAAAGCTTCATTTTCTGAATGAACGGCAGGTACATTATACGCACCGGACATGGCCGGCGTGAGAACGCCGTCGCCGATCACCAGCGAGGCGCCGAAGAGGACCATGACGAGCAGGAAGGTGCGCGACTTCCTGTGCTTCTCGAGGAACTGCCTCAGCGCCGTCAGGATGGGCGTGTCCTGCGCCGTGTACCCGGGCTTGTAGTAGGCCGAGAGCTCCTCGTCGGCGGCCTGCTGGTTCGGCATCAGGCTGAACTTGGCGTGCCGCACCAGCAGCGAGTAGAGCGCAAACGTGCCCCCTGCAATTGAAGCAAATGGCACGCAGCCACATCAATACTATTCGAGTAATTGAGAGTGGTAGTTTACCAGTAACAACTAACAAACTAGCAGGTGGAGTTTCTGTGACCTTCGCCGTTGTCGTCGGCGCTGAGGACGATGAAGACGTACTTGAGGAGCGGGATGAGGGTGACGGTCCAGAAGACGAGGGAGAAGACGCCGAAGACGGTCTCCTCGTCCTGGAAGCTCCGGAGCGAGCCGGAGAAGGTGCTCTTGTAGACGTACAGCGGCGACGTGCTCAGGTCGCCGTACACCACGCCGCAGCTCTGGTACGCCAGGAGGAGCACGTGCCTGTAGTAGGCTCTCCAGTGCCCCTGCACCCATCACGCACGAAACGATGTGATCAGTCGGTCTAGCACCGTTAATCAATTTAAGTCTGATGGCTACGAGAAAAGAGATTACAGGAAGTTGTGTGTACTGTTTACATGCTCATACTGAGGCCATGAACACTGTCTGACTCAGTCACAAGCTATATTTAGGGGGGTGTTAGGAATTAGTGGAGGAAAATAGTTAGGAGATAGAGTTAGTTCTACATCGCATGCTTAATGTCAATGTTTTTCCTACAAGCACTCGGGTATCCATCATGAGAAATTTCAAGCACCTGGGTATCCATCACGAGAAATTTTACGGTACATTCTACTAGTAGTATATAGTGCTAGTATAAATCAAATCTGATCATCGATTTGTTAATAGTATAATAGACTTTTCTTTGTATTATAATTTTTTGTGAGGGTATTATGGATTTTCTCAGTTAGGGTTGAAAATATTACTCTTCCGTTGTGTGATTCCACATGAGCAATTATAATTCTACCTTATCATGGTTCTACTACTCATACTAACAGGTGTATTATAATAAAATCCTAGTTAATTTGAACTATTGGATCAAAATAAAAACAGAGAACACGTATTAAATTAAATGTACCGTAAAAGAGCTCGTCTGTCACATGGTTGAACGAAGAATATCGTTGTCATGGAGCCAATCAAACTTTGCCTGCTATAGCTAACTAATGAATAAGGAAAAAGTACTTCCTGTGCTTAATCACTCCAATAATCGATTGATGGATGGACCAACACAAAATGTTGGTACTAGCATGACATTAAAAACCAAAACGCAGGACAGATTTGACACATCAACACAAAATTGCAAACTCATTGCCGCGCATGGATGTGCGGGGATCTATAAGAAAAATGGAATACTCTTGGACATGCAATTTCACGTACAATTTGTTCATGACACGCACATGTGAGAAGGTTAATATGCCAATTACCAGTCCTGATTTCTGGAGAAGGCTGAAAAATTCAACATGATTGCCCAATGCGGCAGAGGAAGGATAGCTCACCGGGTTTCCATGCGCGTCGTCGTCGGGGTACACGCCGAGATTGTTGGCCGGCGAGAGGCCCCTCTCGCAGTCCACCGACGGCATTTTATTCCAAGATGAAAGGGGATACACGCACCAACTGTGGCGCCCGCACTCACTGCTTGTTTCGATTCTGTCCCCTCTTGTTTTTTTTATTCGGATGGATGAGCACTCGCCATTCTTGGAGCTCTGCGGATGAGTAAGTTTGTGTTCTTGGAGAGAAATGTGGAGAGAGAGAGAGAGAGCGAGCGGGAGAGAGACCCGATTTGTTCGGAGGACGTTGACAGTTCTACGTAGGCGACTTGTAAAGGCGAAGAGTTAAACAAGTGCCGCTTGTAAAAACTGAAAACTGAGGATTGTTGCGGGCCCTGAATGGACGTACATCGCACAACAATGTCACATACTACAATACCATAATATTGGTGAGTAGATGGTGATAAAAAAATAAAGGCTGAGAGCGTGTATGGAACTGCAACGGAAACATTGTAGCAATACTATAGTTGATACTACAGCAATTGATCTAGTTCGTTCTTCTTGAATCAGACAGTTCAGATCGTCGCAATGTCACGACACTATTATTTTCTATCATTCCCTTTACAATATCAGAGGATCCCCTCTCCCGAAACGATTTCGCTGCTTGGCTTAGCAGTGGACGCCCGTCCTGGCTGTTGGATAAAGTTGTCGGGGGTTCTCCGCCATCCGATGAGTAGGAACGCTTATTCGGAAGTTCAGTTTTAATTTATACGCCCCCATTCTACATCTGAGTTGTGTTGTGCTGTCTTTTATTTGAAGGGAAAATTGATAGAATGCCACTCGTAAGACAAGGGGTTGTAATTGGTAAAATGCCACTAATTCCATTGTGTCATCTACAAAATGTCACTCTAGTCTTTTTTTTTTTTTGGATTAGTTATGGATTTTTCCTCACTTGAATTGTCTCTTTGCCCATGCCTTGGATTAGTTCCTGCCATGGTAGATCCGCACAAGCAACAGCTGGGCTCGAAGCGTATTACTAGCCCCGTCTAGCCGGCTAGTTCAAAGGCCACAGGTAGAGATGGCCCAGATGGGTGTGCCGTTCGGGACTAGACTGTTGGCTTAGTTTGGACACAACATGATCTACACTGTTGCTGGACCACCTAACTAGATGTGTCGTGCTTGGGTCGGTCCGGCCTGGCACACACAATATTGTGCCATGCGTGGTCTGGTCCAGGCACGGCACGGCACGGCACGGCACGGAGGAGATGGCCAGCATAGCGGAGGGCTGCCCTGGCACGGCTTGTACGCTTGATGTGCTATTCTTGGGCCGGTGGCCAAACCCACGGACCGACACAGTACGGCTCAGTTACCTAACCAGGCCGGTCACGACGTGTGCAATCAGCCCGTACTAGACATGGCCGTGCCGCCGATTTGGGCACCACTAGCCACCTGCATCATTTGCTTCGTCCAAACCCTACTCACCTCGCCCTTTCGTGTGGACGCAAGCCTAGAACCAATCCCGCCGCTAGCGGCGGAGCCAGGATTTGAGAGAGCCTCGGGCCCAAAACTAAAGGGCTATAAGTCTCCAACTAACATCAAATACTATCAACACTGAAATATAACAAAAGTACAACACAAATGCACAATCGAAATAAAAATTTGAATTCAATGTTTAATGATACGACAAAATAGATAAAACATAGCAAAAAATAAGAATGTAACATACCGCTAGCATGAGGTAATTTTTGCTTAATTAACAAATATTTGGTTCATTTGATCCTATCATATCTTCATCAACAATAGTACGAGAACCTGCCTTTATTGTGAGCACTATCAACTTTACTAACATGCTCATTAAAAGATTAAATTGCATTATTCTAATAACTAAACCCCACATTTGTATATGCATCAACACCAAAGTTATCAGGTCTCCTTTGCTTGAAGAGATAACAATAAAAACAAAAGGCAGCATCATTAGCAACACTGTATTCCAATCAATCATACATTTTGAACCATTCTTCATGAAAGCTTCTTATTTTACCACCTATCATTTTACGTGAAAATTTATGGCCACTTGGTCGGCATGGTCCCAATAGCAAATACTCCCTTCTAGCGGCATCCCTAATGTCCATATCTAGCTCCTCAATTGGTTTTCGAAGCCCGGGATCGGCAACAATGTCATCCGGATTAAGCACAACACGCGGATTGTTTTGTGGGGTATTACTACCTCCCGTTCCTATTGTTTCCGGAGTTTGATTAGATTGCGATGGAAAATAAGATGTCAATGTCTTGGTCCTCTTCATCATGTATTTCTAATTCTAGTACATCAAATATTCAAATAGAAAGTTAATACATTATCATACTGTCATATGTCATACATTGAATCATACTTATAAGTTATAAGTCATAACTTCATAAATTATAAGTCATAACTAATTAACTCATTTACTTATACAAACCAAAGTGTTATGTCATAACTAATTAACTCGTTTACTTATACGAACCAAAGTGTTATGCCAAAGTATTAAGCACTTAAGTCTGTAACATATTACACACTAACACATCAAATATTTCGAACTCAGCTCAGTAGCTCACCTCACAGAGTCATAGGGGAGCGGCGACGCCGGCAAGGGAGCTGGAATCGAGCGGCCCGGAGCTGGACCCAGGCGGCAGGGCGGGCGAGCGGCGTGAGTGACCGGGCGCTGGGGCGTAGATCTGGGCTCTGGCCGGGCAAGGGAGCTGGAACCGGGCGAGTGGCGACCGAAGGCGCGAGCGGCCGGGTGCAGATCTGGGCTCTGGCCGAGCCGACCGGGCGCGGCGGCGCTAGAAGGTGCGAGCGGCCGGAGGCGCCGGGGGTGAGGGGAGCTGGGGAGGCACCAGACCACCAGTGGGAGGAGGAAAGAAGTATGAGAAAGGAGGAAGATTGAGAAGAAGATTGGGGAATGACCGAATGAGCTCCTGCCTCCTGGTGCCTTTCAGCCTTTGCTGCCTCTTAAGGCCCTAGGAAGATTGGGGAAGAACATTCGGGCCTTTCGGCCACTCGGGAGGGGCGCTGGAGCCTGGGCCGCTCTGCTGGGCCGGCTGTCTCGGGCTGGCCGGTAAGCTTAGGGCCTCTCTACTATGTACTTATTTTTTTTGGGTATACTTACTAAAAATTTCCATTACTATTTTTTCTGGGCCTCGAGCCGTTGCCCAACTGGCCCGAGGCTCATCTCCGCCCCTGCCCGCCGCCCCTGCCATCGCCTTGCACACTGCCAGAGCTCCATGCAGAGCGGCCATGCAAACTCACGACACCCGTCGCCCTTCCTCTCCAGGTCCCTCGCGAGCTCCTGCCCCGTACAGCCGCCTGTACATGAGCTCCTACCATGGTAGCCACTCGAGCTCAAGAATGTGAGGAGAACCTAGTACGTCCATCGGAAGATAAAGCGTGCATCTTCTTTGCATGATACCTCATTCAAGTCTCCATCGTAGCCGTGGGTAAAAGAGAATTCAGAAGAAAAAAATGCCTAAATAACCCTAAAATGCAGAAAAAGGACAAGAGTGGCACTTTACATTGACATAGATCACCTAATTGTAACTTGATACAATCTGTATCGATTGGATGAAACAAGTAATTCCCCACGTTGGTCGTCTCCTGCTAGGTTGCGACTTTTTTCTATTTTTTTCTAAACAAATTGTTCCTATCCTCGGCTTGATAAATGGCGGCGTATCTGGCGAAAACGAGAATGGGTGAAAATTACGTGAAAATCCAACTTAGTAGCTTTGAAATATTCTAAAAAATATGATAAGGGTTGGGGAGAGGGAGGTGGGGCGAGGCGGGTGGTGTCATGGCGGCGGTGGCGAGCTTTGAGGAGTAGGGGTGAAAACGGGACGGGTATTTCCCACTGGATCCGGGCAGGACCGGATTCGAGAAGACATTTTAATATCGGGTCGGATCCGGGACATGATCCGCATAGTTTAATCCGGATTCAGAGCAAGCACTATCCGAAAAATCCAGGGTGGGACCCGAATATTTGGAAAACAAATGAACTATTGAAATCTGGATATCAACCACATAGCCTAGGCGCCCAGCCCAGCCTATCGAGTTTTCCCTTAACCCTAACTAGTGTTTCATTGACTTGGACACTTAGCCCAGCCGCCGACGCCCGAGTGCCCGATGCCACACCCATCCTCCTCCAGTCCTCCTCCCTTGCCGCACCGTCATCACTCCCTCCTCCGCCCCACCGCCGCTCCCTCCTCCACTGTGGGGACCCCGGATTATCTCCGTAAGATCGAGACTAAGCATGGTCTTAAGGACATAACTCTGGGTCTCCGGTAAATGGATTCCAACTTAACTCGATCCAAATGAGAGGCTTAACTAGTGCTAGAGCCCCGACGATCATGCACGCCGCTCCTCTGCGAGCACTGCATGATTACCGGTTCCCCAACAAGTCGAGCACTTCACTTAGTGAGTTAAATAGGAAGCCACGAACAGCGAGTACGACTTATATTGGCTCCCAAGATCAGCGACCAATATAATCATACTCTCATACAACGTTGCTCACATCCATACAACATTCATACATAAATAGTACAAAAGTGATACATCAAAGTTTCAAGTTTACAACTACATAAGTGGCCGACCGGCCAAATTAAACAAGTTCATAGCGGAAGCAAGTAAATAAACCAAAATGCCTGCAGTGGTATGCCACATAACCCATCGGCAACCGACTGGGAGTTAAAGATAGCATACTACTCATCGGTGTCGCCTAAATCGACACTGACAACCTCGTCGGTCTCATTATCTTCCTCACCTGTAAAAGCCAGCAAACATCTGGCTGAGTACAAAAGAGTACTCGCAAGTATTACACAAATAAAAATAGTTATGCATAAGGTCATTCAAGGGAAGGCTCTTATTGGCTTAATTTTGCGAAAATGACGCAATACTGAACAACCTACACATACTAGTTTTTCAAGTGCCATTTCAAAATCAGATTTTAAGTAGAAGTAAAACATGTGAATAAGTAATGAATTCAATAACAAATGAATCACACCAACAACAAAGTGGCGGTCCACTTTGATACAACATCAAGCATGAACATCCCGTTCATGACAATACCAAGGTATAACCACAATTTTAATTCCAAATCTAACAATAAGCAGCCACAAATTTCAAGCGGTCGTCCATAACAGTGGATACGGCTATTCGAATAGATTTATACCGCAGGGTGTACTACTTTACCCATACGACTTGATTAGCGTAAGCCTCCAGATGCCTCCGAATATAGCATACTTCCTATGGTATGCCGGCCGGGTAAACCAAGATATGGTCGTTTTTAGCAAGAAGATCCCATTGGGCTAAGTCCCTCAACCCAGGGCTCCTAGGAACATAAGACGTTACGACCTCTATGCCCTATCAGCCCAAAAGGAACATAGGATTTCACGGTCCCATGCCCTTACAATTTCACCACCGTGGGACTCAACACAACAAACCCCCCCCCTACTTAACCATACAGTACCCATATACCGCGTGTGATAGCACGAGTGTTGCTTGAACAGCAGGTACCCAAAGTTCGGTCCTTAATTGTCTAGACAAGTCCAACCGCATACCCAAATCTCGTGCACAAAGCACCATCACTAACCAACACTTGTCCAGACCAAAACCTCATTTAAAAAAATGAAAAATTTAACTTATAAAACAGATTCGAAGATCTGAAACAAAAGTATATAATGGAAGTTGTGTTTATCCCATAATTGTCGGGTTATTCCCAACAATCAGACTACCGTTTCTAAACTTGCATGGCTAAGCAAACCCGGGCAATGTGATTTCACACATCCTATCATACTCATTTCAGTACAGGAATAATTCATAGATAGCCACAATGACAAGATAATAGGATGTGTCTAACTATTCATCACAAAAATAACGACAATATAAAATAGCATGCAAGCAATTATCATTGCATCTACCCTAACAAAACTGGGATCAAATATGATGCAAAAAGAAAGTTCAAAGGATGCTTGCCTTGCTGGTAGTTCACTTGCTCACTCTCGGTTACTTACTCTCATACTCCGGCAACTCGGAATCTAAAGCGATATCGAATAAACAGAAATAGCCAAAACTCAAATTGCTCCAAAATGCATGAAATTTATACAGTAGCTATATTACGATTTTAAATGAATTTAGGTACAAAAATTATTCCATTTGGATTTTATATGAGAGAGTTATAGTAGTTTGAAAATCAGATTTTTGGAAAATGCTGAAAATCAATGTTCTGTTACTATTCATCCAAATTTAATTGTTTTGCGAAAATTTGTAGAACAGTGGTAGGGATAAGCTTTACATGGTATGAAAGGTAATTTAAATTTAAGATCAACAAAAATTGAATCACCCCATTTGGAGTTCATATGAATTAGTTATGAATTATTGAAGTTAAAAGACTTTTTCGTGTAAAAATAGTTCTTTTCTGATTTTGCTACTGCATTAAATAATTTTTTATAGGTAGGATGACCTAGCCTTTGCCATGACAAGAGGGGTCTATGTATTTTCTTTTCTTTTCTATTTGTTTCCTAAGGAAAACATCTACCGACAAATCTAACCTTCTCATACCCATATACTTAACCGATTCTCTGGTGTTGAATCCAATCACATGTATAACACTCTCCAATCATATTCTCATATCGTGATCTAAATCCCATACTAACCTCCACTAGGACATTATCAAGGTAGTCAATCCATCGAGTGATGCCCGAACTCACGATCTTCCAAAAATACCACCTATCCGATAATTACACGAAATCCACCGACTCAGGGGCATATGACCATAATTGAATCCATCGATCGTTCTCCGATATACTATTTAAGCTAATGCTAACTATCTAGCTCTACTAGTCTCGCCTTGGTAAATCACAATCGCATACACTCAATTTTCCACCGATCAAGGTTTAATTGACAAACCGATACCTAATGATCTTTACAATTTAAGAACACATCCAACATCTAATTGCTCACTAATCGATCAACTTATATCCATACCACCGAACTTAGTTGTGAACGACATCTACCAATCCAATCACATATGCGTCTCTAAGATCGACTAATAATCATTTAGCTACTAATCCAAAAGAGAGTACAATTCTATCGACTCGGCACATAGGACTTACCTACTAATTTCATGGCAATCCAATTATTTATCCGCAATTAAATGATCCATTGCTACCTTCTCCCAAATTCCATCATATATGTGATCCGCATAACTATTAGTTAGGACATCCAATGAGCAACAATACACAAATATAAAAGATATATCCTTAAACATCAGCACATACGCCATCCATCAAGTAATCATTTATAAACATCTTTATGCGTCCCATCTCCAAAAATTACTAATCCAATATGAGAAGAAACCTCCAACTAATTTATCCTCCAAGATCACCATAATTTTTACGACTCCAAAATATCATCCGGTCAAACAATCAAATGTATATTTAATCTAGCATCCACCGATCAACAATACAAACATTTCGCCTCAATAATCTAATTATTCGCATTCGCCAATATATCAACACATAATCACGCCTACGCACAAGTAAGACATAACCGGAGAATTACACCGGTCTTAAGTTATCAAATCATTTTTTACAATTAAATATGCATAAATAGATGCCATGCTCATGACTAAAATGCAACAATCATAACTAATATCGTAATGTGATAACATAATTCAACGTGAAGTATTTTACCATGGCACTAGGCGTGCCTAATATTGCCGGACCACATCCGCGTCCACCGTAGTCGTCCACATCCCGCTCCGCGTCCACGTCCACCTTCGCCGTAGTCGTCGCCGAACTCATCCGCGTCCACCTCCGTGTTCGGCTCCACATCGGCGCCGTCGCTCTCGTTCGGGCCGCCACGCCGCTGCATGCATGGCCATCACATGCATGTGCCGCGCCCTCGGCCGACGACTCCACGCCGCCGTCTGCGCGTATGCATGGCCATCGCTTCGCCGAACGGAGCCACCGCTCGCTGGACAGCGCCTCTACCACCAATGCTCGCAACGCCGCCGCTGAGCTGCCACATGCATGCACGCATGCTGCACCGCCGTGCCTCTCGGCACCGCTGCGCCGCACCTCGCTGTCCTCCGTCTTGGCACCGTGTTGCCACTGCAACACCTCGTCTTGCTCGGGTCGCCACACCCTCGCCTAGGCCGCCCCGGGACGCTCCTCATGCTCCACTGCGCCGCTGCCGACGCCCTTGGCTGCTGCATGCTGGGGCTGTGCCTCGGCCAGCTTGTCGTCGAGCTGCTGGTCGCCACCAAGTCGCTATGTCGCAGCCTCTCGTATCCTCGGCTGCAGCGCCGGCTGCAGCGCCGCCGCATGCAAGTCCCCAAGTCACCATTCTCAACCGTGTCGCAAATAGGTAGCTCAGCACGCGAATCTTTTTGGTTGTTAGTGGATCCGAAACAGCTCCTAGTGCTCCTCACAATTATGCAGCTCCTCAACTCCTTGGGCTCGTCGTTGTAGCACCGTGGAAGGACTACATGCTGCTGCCGGCCAATACTGCCGCTGCTACTTGCTTGTGCTGGCACCTCTATTCTCTTCTTTCCTAGCCACAGCAAACCAAGGAAGTACACTGCCTTTGCCTCAAGAACGCCCAAAAGTCTATGCATGTGAAATCTAAGAGCATGGATGGGATGCTCAAGAGAAGATGAATGCAATGGTATGACATGCACCGGGTAGTTTGTGGTTTTTGGTGGAGTTTAAGAGGAGAGAAGTTAGTAACTTGAGCTCTCATGAAGATAGAAATGGACTGGTGTTAGTGTTAGAGAAAGAAAAGGGAGATGCTGCTGTTTGGGGAGGGGAAGAAGTGTTGTGGGCTGGTGGCGCAGGAGCATGGTTTGGTGACACATAGAAATGGCGAGTCTGAAATGCTGTTTTGGTTGTGGCATTAAAGAATTGAGGATGGCGATGAAGAGTGGGTGTGGATTCTTTGTGTGTGTTAATTTGGAATAAAAGATGGGCAAGTGGCTAGACTAAAGAAATGGCAGTGGTGTGTCTCTCATTGGGAGTAACAATTCGGATGAATAGTCGTGACAATGAAAAAATGGCAGAGAGAGTTAAAGAATATTTGGACATAGAAGTTTAATTCCAAAAATCATGAAATTTTTAGGGTAGGTACCTGACATAATGTTGGTGCTTAGGTAAAATTTTCAGGAATTTATCCAGAGTGTGATGCTCTCTAAAAATCTTTGATGTTCCTGTTTGCTCGAAAGAAGAATAGCAGTACAGTTCTTCCTCTTTTCTCCAGCTCGCTCCAACGACCTTGCATGTGCGAACTAACCACCAAATTTGAAAGCTCTCGAGACCACGATCGCAACGGTATAACATGCATTGTCGGATTCTTGATTTTTGGTAGTGATTGCGAGGAGAGAAGTTGGGAAAAAGAATGGACATGTAGGCGTTTCGTCTACAGTCGGTCAGACTGAAAAAGAGCAGCGATACTAATACATACTTCATGATTTTTGAAATGCATGCCAAAACAATATATCAATAAAATTAAATTTTAACTACAGTCTTTCAACCAATGCGATTAAATATTGTTTGTTATTATTATTATATATATGCAGTCTTTCAAACAATCCGATTTGACTTTAAATGCAACACTTTAATTAATTTGAATTGATTTTAAAAGCAATCCTTTACTTCAATGTGGAAAATTTTAAATCACAGTCAAATATTTATTAGATCGCCAAATTAAATATTAACATCCCGATTCTGAAAATCAGGATGTCGTCTATAGACAGCACTAAAGATAGCCCCTACAATGAGTTGTCTTTTTACATGTCTCTATAGACAACTCCTTCATGTATAATGTGTCTTGTTTCTCGTGTTACAGTCGACTAATGCATGAGAGATGGCCCAATTCTCTATACTCCATCTATCTCATCCACGTCATCTAATGTCCTACATAGCAAGTCTTGCAGACAGTTGACATCACATTATTATACATGCTCTTAGAAACTATCTATGTATCAGCATTAGTATCATGAGAAACTCAAACTATACATAGCGTGTGTGTGTGTGTATATATATACACACACACACACGCTATGTATGGTTTATTGAGTTTGTAAAGAATCCTTAAGATCTAACTATGTATATAAAGTATATGCCCTTGCTAGTAGTATTGATGACAGTGAGGTAGACATAGCCCCCCATGGAAATGCCACTACTACAGAAAACCTCATCACAGACGGTTCATAACAGTCATCACAGATGGTTTTGAACCGAAATCAATTTGTATATGCGTGATAAATGCATTATCACGAGCGATTTTTGAGCCGTCTGTAATAAGACACAACACAGACGATTTTTGGTTAAAATCGTCTGTGAAGGGCTACTATCACAGACGGTTTCTATCAAAACTGTCGTGATATATAAGATATCACAGACGATTCTGTTTACCAATCGTCTGCGATTCCATACATATCACAGATGGTTAGTGAATAGAACCGTCTATTATAGCTGACATATCACAGACGGTGTTGGTGAAAACCGTCTGTGATAGTATCCCTTTATGGACGGTTAAAGGATAAAACCGTCTGTGATAGTTCTTTATACCTAACTATTTTTTTATTTTATTTTTGGCTAGCCTCGGGAATTGCTAGCCATGCGCTCTGAAAATAAGCAGGCAGAAAATAGATACATCATAGATGAATCAATCGTTAACAACTCAAAATGATCATTTACAACTCAAAATTAATTACAAAAGAATATGTTCAAGTATTGTCGCTAGAGTTACAATTGAATTACAACTACTTAAAGTGAATTACAATTGAATCAATTGTTTGAAGATCGTTCAGCGGTGTCGATGTAGTGAAACTCTCCGCCGGTGTTAACGATCTGCGTCTTGATGAAGCTGCAGAGTGCTCCTCGAAACTCCGAGATCTCGATCATAGTGAATGAATCTAAATCGAGTATCATGCCCTGTCGCCCGCAGGAGTAAAGTAGTAAGCATATATAGTTAAATTTATAATTAGAAAATAATTATTGCGAGACTGACAAACCTCTAGATCTTTCATCTTAGCACCTATGATTTGTTGCATATGACGGCAAAAGTAGAATGCACAATGATCTTGTTTTTGCTAGTGGTATTGCAAAAATAGAATTACATATATAGGTATAGTCAGTTTGAGAGATATTATTATGAAGTGTGATATATGATCATTGTGTTGTAGCTTGTACCGAAAATTGCTTCCTGTGTTGCAGTGTGATGCCCGATCCCTTGTATGACCCTCCATCGGTAACATAGGCGATGAACACCCTACATGATTCCAAAAAGTTATCCTTAGCTATTTCAAATGAAGGAAGACTACAATAGAGTTATGTATGGAGGAAATGAGCATACCTCACTACTACAACAAGGCTAATACTGAACGCCTCATCACAGACGGTTGACCAAAATCGTCTGTATTACATGAAATCACAGACGATTTTGGTTCGTAGACCGTCGTATTCTCGGCTCGCGCTAAAAATCGCTCAGAAGAGGTAACATCTCAGATGGTTCATGATGAAAACTATCTGTAAAGTATCACAAACGGTTTATAAAAATAACCGTCTGTGATATTTAGAACTACCATAGACTGTTTTTAACAAACAACTGTCTGTGATACTTCCCAGACGGTTATTAACACGAATCATCTGTGATAATTGTAGACTTCATAGACGGGTTTTATAAGAACCGTCTGTGATAATTAAATGTTTCGGTTTCCGCGCAATGCGTCTCTTCGTCTCCTGCGTCAACGGGTGATCGATGCGTCGTCTCATCGTCTTGCACGCTGATGTTACGTACGATGCATCTCTTCGACGTTTTATAAGAATGATCATGACGCGTCATGGTGAGCACGCATGGTATTGATCTATGTATACACATGGTGAGCACACGGAGCATGATGGCGAGGACCAAGCTGGCTGGGCCGGGTGTGGGCGCTGTCGGAGGACGGTCACCGGTGCACGAGCACCGGCTGCGGCGTGGAAGGGTGGGACGACTACGCCGTCCTTCTGCAGCGATGACTGCAGGATTAGATATGAGTATGCCAATTTCTTTGTAGAGGTGTTAGACTACTTGCCATAAAATTAGCGGTTTTAGCATATATAGTTTTAGAAAATCCGTAGTGTCTATGCTTGTAATACCCCAAATATATTGAAGTGAGAAGAAAGACTTTAGAGAGGAAAACCAATTAGAGAGAGTGGATTTAACAGATGTTTCAAGGAGGTTTTTGAGTATTTCAAGCAATGTGATTCATTAGTGCCCAGTTTGGGTGTGTCTTCTTTCAAGCAATATGATCATGTGGATTTTGAACTAGATTTGGATTCTCTATCATCCGCTAGTATTTCAAGTGATCATTTAGTAACAGATACAAGAATAAACCGTTCCTCAAATGAAGATGAAGATCTCATGCATGAATTGTCTTGGCAGAAGCACGATTCTGTGAAAAAAATTTGGTGCATTAGGTCATCTAGTCGAGAATATCAACATGGGAGACGAGGATGATCATAAGATAGAGCTTCCTTTTGGATAATACAAATCAGATCCCTTTGTCTTTGAAATTGTTGTGAATAATTTTATTCAAAATGTTTCCGCGCGCACTATTCGTCTAATTTTATCCGTTTCCGACCCGAATCTGTCCCGTGGCCGTATACCGAATAACCCAAATTCGTATCCGTATCCGACTTCGAATCCGACAAAAAAAATATAGATTAGGATACGGAAAGAGCAATATCCATCTGTATCTGGCCCGTTTTCACCCCTATCGAGGGTGAGTTATACGGTTAGTTTTTTTGGTACGAATCTTGATGTGATCTTGTTGTCTATATTTGGCCTGATATATATATATATATATATATATATATATATAGGAAGCCTTTTTCCTACTCCCGGGTGTAGTTACTCCCTATTCCGTATCTCATAACGTAGGGAGTATCTTGCGCAACCGAGAGTATGTATGTGTAGTATACGAGTATATAAGACCACATAAGTGGTATTCACATCTTTTCAGGGGTGGTATGTACAATTTTTTAGACATACTCCTTTTTATGTGACATACTCCTTTTTATATGCGAATATGAAGATATTTACAAAATATGCTAAAAACTATATACTCTCTTGCAATTTTTTTCGTGTGATTCACATTGGAGTATCTTATAATTAGTATATGAGTATACCCAAAGTGATAAAGGAGTATGTCAAGTTCTTTAGGTGGTATATCAAAAGTGGGAGTAACTACACCCGGGAGTAGAAAGTATTTTTCCTATATACTTTTGATATACCACCTAAAAGAACTTGACATACTCCTTTATCACTTTGGGTATACTCATATACTAATTATAAGATACTCCAATGTGAATCACACGAAAAAATTGCAAGAGGGTATATAGTTTTTAGCATATTTTGTAAATACCTTCATATTCGCGCATAAAAAGGAGTATGTCTAAAAAATTATACATACCACCTCTGAAAAGGTGTGAATACCACCTATACATAAGCCTATATATATATATATATATATATATATATATATATATATATATATAGGAAAAATACTTTCTACTCCCAGGTGTAGTTACTCCCACTTTTGATATACCACCTAAAAGAACTTGACATACTCCTTTATCACTTTGGGTATACTCATATACTAATTATAAGATACTCCAATGTGAATTACACGAAAAAATTGCAAGAAAGTCTATAGTTTTTAGCATATTTTGTAAATACCTTTATATTCGCATATAAAAAGGAGTATGTCACATAAAAAGGAGTATGTCTAAAAAATTGTACATACCACCCCTGAAAAGATGTGAATACCACTTATATGGTCTTATATACTGTATACTACACATACATACTCTCGGTTGCAAGATACTCCCTACGTTATGAGATACTGAAATAGGAGTAACTACACTCGGGAGTAGGAAAAGGCTTCCTATATATATATATATATATATATATATATATATATATATATATATATATATATATATATATAATCACACAAAAAATTGCAAAAAGTTTATAGTTTTTAGCATATTTTGTAAATACCTTCATATTCGCACATAAAAGGAGCATGTCACATAAAAGGAGTATGTCTAAAAATTGTACATACCACCCCTGAAAGGTGTGAATACCACCTAGGTAGTCTTATATACTCGTATACTACACATACATACTCTCGGTTGCGCAAGATACTCCCTACGTTGTGAGATACAAAATAGGGAGTAACTACACTCGGGAGTAGGAAAAAGGCTTCATATATATATATATATATGCCTTACCAAAATATGTGGTATAGATCTTCTCTTTTTTTCTTTCGATTAACGCGAGAATTTCTAGGACTTTTTTCCCTTCTGATTTAAGGATTATCGTAAAAAATTTTAGACTGCAAAACGAAGTAGATACCTTGAATATCACCAACTATTTACAGATATATAGATTGCGTGGTTGGATTTTGCAAAATATTGTATTTGTTATATAACTCTATTGCTTTTCAAAAAATATAGTTGTATTTGTTATACATATACATATATATATATATATATATATATATATATATATATATATATATATATGATTAATCTGCATCATTATAATATAGCCCCACCAAAATATATTGTGTAGATCTTCTATTTCTCTACTGACTAATGGTAGAATTTTCTAGGATTTTTGTTTCCTGATTTAAGGATTTGTATAAAATTTAATAAATTTTCAAAGCGAAGGAGATACCTTGAATACCATGAATATATTATGAAATAAATTGGAGGTGAGCTTTCATCTTGAAGACCATGCCAACGTCCAAAAGGTGAAAGGACGAACTGGTGATGCACTTTTTTAGGCGGAATTCACTGAACGATGGTATCGATTTGGAGCTGCCTCTGAAACAGAGGCAAAAACAAACGACATTGAAGGTGCGAGAGAAACGCCAGACCGCACAAAAATACGCTCGCAAGAGTCTCGATTCACGACCCTAAAACTATTCTTAGCGCCAGATTATAACAAACACCTACCAAACCCAGCCGTCTCCTTTTAAGTCGTGGCCTCGCGCCTCTTTTCCAATTTCAGGGGTCACATATCAAGGCACCTCCTCCTCCCCCTCCTAGGCCGACCATCTCGACGGCGCCGGCCATGGTGTACCGGATCCTGGAGCTAACGCTGGTCTCAGCGAGCGACCTCAAGAAGGTGACGCTCTTCTCGCGGATGCGCGTCTACGCCGTCGCCTCCATCTCCGGGGGCGACACCTGCATGCCCACCCATGGCACCCACGCCGACCGCGACGGCGGCAGCAACCCCGCCTGGAACGCGGTGCTCCACTTCATCATCCCAGCCGGCGCCGATACCCGCGGCCTCGCTCTCCACGTTCTGCTCCGCTCCAAGCGCGTCCTCGGCGACCGCGACGTGGGCGAGGTGTTCGTGCCCCTCGACGACCTCCTGGCCGGCGCGGACGAGGGCGGCGAGCCCAAGCCCGTGAGCTACCAGGTGCGCCGACCCCTGTCCGGCCGTGCCCACGGCGTGCTTTACTTCTGCTACAAGTTCACCGACGTCAAGGACGACGCCGTTGCCGCCACGAGCGCAACAGAAACCAAGGAAGGCCAGTACGTCAAGTTCGTGCAGGACTCCGAGAAGGCAATGGTCAAGACCATGGTGCTGCCGGTCACCGCGTACCCACCGTCTCAGGGCGTGGCGGCATACCGATCGGTCGTGCCCTACGGCGCGCCGTACGCGGCCTACCCGCCACACCCGTATGGGTATGCGGCTCCGCCACCCTACGGGTACAACGCTGCTCCGCCGCCGGCGATGTACGGGTACGCGGCGCCGCCTAATGCAGCGCCGGCGAGGCAGGGCGGCGGGATGGGGATGGGCCTCGGGCTCCTCGGCGGCGTAGTCGGCGGGATGATGCTCGGGGAGATGATCGGTGATTTCGAGGCCGACGCCGCCTACGACGCCGGGTTCAATGACGCGTTGGGATTCTAGACCTTGCCATGCGGTTCTGTATAGGGAGAATGTCCTTGTAAATCCGTAATGTTCACGGGAAATGATTGAACAGAGAGAAATTGACAAGTTTTTCTTCTACTCTTCTTGCAATGGTATTGAAAGAACTGATCAACCACCGTGAAATAAGCCCTAACTTTGTTCGCTTCCGACCTGATGTGTACGAGTTAACGACATGACCGGAAGTTTACTGGAACAGACAGGCCAAACCGTCGAAGAGATATCCTGTGATATTTAAGACTTTTACCAACTCAAGCATGTAGACGAAATGATTATATATTATGGATATTATGGAGATATGCACACGATATTTGAATGATGTTACAATTGGTAATGTTGTTCAAGGTTTGTCAAAACTCTTGTTTCCAGCAAGGTTCAAGACAATCGGTCGTACCGGCTTGTAATGGGCGGTAGTACCGTTGAGCGGTATGACCGCAAGTGAGGGAGCGGTACGATCGCAGTGCGGTAGCACCGGAGGTTACTTGACGGTAGTACCGTTTGTATTGTCAAGTTCGGCCAACTTGGTAAAATGGCTATGGGTTAGGTCAAGTTCATGGGTTTCAGTGCATATGTGTTGCATGATGCATGTTTTGACTAACGTGGGTCAAGTAGTGAAGAACTTGTTCCCGGTTTCGATTTGCTTGTCTATTGTTGTGCAGGTTGCTTGGTGGTCAACGACGGTCAACGGCGAGGATGATCGGAACTAGGCTTGGAGAGCTGAGTTTCAGAACGATCGACGATGCCGGATGAAGTCATTGGACTCAAGCATGGTGCAAGATGGACAAAGGTGACCGAACGGGCAGTTCGGTGCAACTGGTTGGATCAAGCGGCGCGGGGGTCGGTGCAAGTGCCATGGTGGTTTCGGTGGGAGCCGGATGGGAGAGACTTGCCGACATAATGAGAGCCGTTGGATCAACCTACACGTGGCGGAGCATGCGACTGCTTCGCGAAGATTGGACTCGGTCTTTGAAAAAGGGCCGAGAAGGGGTATTTTGGTAATTTTACCAAATACCGCCTTGGTGACCTTTTGCCAACCCACGGTGCAAGACGGTGCGTGGAGAAGCGGATTAGGTCAAGAGGAGATGAAGACGCGCTTTAAAATGCATGCGTGTGTGACCCGTTTGTGTTGGGCCTTAACAGGAGCCCATTAGGGAAACTCTTCTAGAAGGTCTAAGCCTCCACTATAAATAGATGAGGGAGGTGGCTGCACCCCTTCAACCCTTTCATTACTTGTAAACCCTAGTTTTGCTTTTGTGCTTAGGGAGTTGATAGTTGGAGGTTAGGGTTCTAGAGAGTTGGATTTGATTTCGTGCTCATGTATTGACTCTTTGTCCTCCATTAATGGAGTGGCTGTAAACCAATACCATATCAAATCAATCCAAAGAAAGTTCTCTCAAAGATGAGTTCATTTGCTTTCTTTCTCTCTATTTGATGATTTTGAGTCTTTCTTTGATCCGCGAGTTTTTGGTTGGTTTCTTGCTGTGATCTAACTTGCTGCAATATATGGGAACCCATCTAGGGTCTTCTTGATCATCAATCACCCACGAGCAAGTCTCTAGATCATATTTCGATTTTGGCTCGGTTTTGGAGCACCCTTCGTTCAATTTGAAAAAGATAGGAACTTTGGCAAGGATCTTCACGATCGTCGCATGGAATAGGTTCCTGACATCATTAGGAAGGTGTGTTTCAAGTTTCGTGAAGTTTGGAGTTACGGATCAAAAGTTACGTCAATTTTTGTTTTCGTTTTCAGGCTGTTTACTATTTATTTGCCTGATTTTACTGTTCACCGCGGTATGACCGGCACTGTTCACGCGGTTGTACCGAAGTGCGGTACGACTGGCACTATTCACGCGATATGACCGGTATTGTTCATCAGTACTGTTCATTAGGCTGATTTTTGTGTTTTTGATCGTATCTTTTGGGGGTTTGAAGGAGATTCAACACAAGTCTTCCGCTACGCTTTTATATATTGATTTTCATAGTTTTCATAGCTATTGGAGTCAATATCATCTTTTGATTTCGATTGAAGCGAAAAATTGATCGTGCTCCTATTCACCCCCCCCCTCTAGTCGCTTTTTCGGTCCAACAAGTGGTATCAGAGCCCAGTTAGTTCAATCTTGATCTTAACCGGTCACTGAACTTGGCGATGGATAAGTACACCTCCAAACCGAATATCGTCGATGGGCACGACTATGCCTTTTGGAAGAACCGCATGCGTGTCTTTTTTCAGAGCGAAGGACGAGGTGTATGGGAGGCTGTTCGAGCTCCGCTCATCTTGCCTGAGGTTGCTACGCTGGCTTCTGAAGCCCTCTTGGCTAACGACCATAAGGCAAAAATTTTTCTGTATGATGGGCTTGGTAGACAGGAGTACGATAGGATTTGCAATCTCGAGACCGCACATGAGATTTGGAAGACCCTCGAAACCTATCATGAGGGTTCTTCCCAAATCAAGCAAGTGCGTCAGACGATCTATAAAAGAGAATATAACAAATTCGAGATGTGTCCTAGAGAGAGCATCGATGACATTTTCAGTCGCTTTAACACAGTGATAAATCAGATGAAGGCTGTTGGTATTGAGTTTACCCAGTCTGAAAATGCCACCCATGTTCTGGCTGCAATCAACACCAGGGAGTGGGAGATAAAGGCTACCGCCATTCAGGAAAATGTAAATTTCTCTGATCTGACTTTGGAGCTGCTCTATAGCAAACTCAAGACTCAAGAGATCCAGAGGAATGACCATTCTAAGAAGGATAACATGGCTTTGGTAGCAGACCAGCTCAAGAGAGCCTCTGATGGGTCGTTTGAGTCTTTTTCTGGAATTTCTCTTGCTTCTTTATCTGCAATCCAATAAGAGGATCTTGAAAGTATTCCTGAGTCCGAGATGACACTTTTGATTAAGAAGTTCACACGGGCCTACAACAATATGAGAAACAAAAAGAGAGACGGCCCTGTGACTTGTTATGAGTGTGGAAAGCTTAATCACATCCGGGCAAATTGCCCCAAGCTGAAAGGGAAGAGCAACCACAAGGATGAAAAGCCAGCTTGAAAGAAGCCTCAGGGACGCAAGTCCAAGTTTGATGATGCCAAACTCAGGAAGGCTGCTCACCGGGTTCCTGCCGCTCTTGGAGATCGATCCTTGAGCGATGTGGACTCCGGGAGCGAGGAGGACAAGGAGGAGGAGCTCCCTCAAGACAAGAAGGGAAAGGCCAAGGACTTCACAGGCATGTGCTTCATTGCTGACTCCGATGACATCGATGATAACAATGAGGTATCTCCCTCCTATGATGTTTTCTTTGCTAGATGCGAAACTGTTTATGAGCAAATGCTAGGTTAAGATAAAGCCTTAAAATTCATCATGACTAGGAATGAGGAGTTAGAGTCACAGGTAGATAAACTCACATTAGAACTTGTGAATGCTAAGAGTCTTGAATCTGATGAATGTTCATCCTGCCATGTTTTACATTCTGAATTGGCTAAACTACAATCTGCTCATGATATTACTTTGCAACAACTTGAAAGTGCTAGGACTGAGTTAATTGAAGTGAAATCTGCTCCTTGTGAAAAATGCTTAGAGTCTAGCAAGTTGGTTGTTTCTGATGTGGTTGAATCTAGCTTTTGCTCTGTCTGCTTAGAACGTGAACGTGAAGTACATGATGTTGTAGAAGCAGTTAGAGCTAAATATGCCAAGCTTAAGGACAGTATTAATTCTATTACTTGTACTTCATGTGAAGCTCTTAAGCTTGAAGTTGCTTTTTATAAGAAGAGGTTTAACGCTAAAACTTATGATTCATGTGTTAACTTTGGAAGAGAAATTGCTTACCTTAAGGACACATTAGAAAGATTCTCTGAAGGTAAGAAACAGTTAAACATGATTCTTGACAAGTCAAAAACTCCTTATAAGAAGCAAGAGTTAGGATACAACTTTGCCCAGAACAAATCTAATGGCATTCAAATTTTGAAAAATGGCTTAGTTGAATTTGATACCCAACCTGCAAAGATCACTTTCAAATCTGCAGGTTTTGTCCAACCATCTGTTCAGTCAAAAGGTGCTTCTTCCAGTGGTACCAAGTACCATTGCACCTATTGCAAGAAGGATGGGCATTTGGTTGAGTTCTGTTGGCGTAGGTTGAAAAATGCTAGGAAAAATCTTGCTAGAATATCATCTAATCAACTTAGAGCTTTTGTGAGACATGGTAATTTAGAAAGGAAGAAACCTGGTCTAGCATTTTGTTTCACATGCTAATCATTCTCATGCTCCTAGACAGGATAATTCTCATGTTAGAGTAACCATTGCTTATAACAGAATTGTGAGGACCCCCGAAATCGGATCCGTATCAAGCTAAGTGATTACGCCGTAAACGCAACACTTAATGTGAGACGAACACGATTCCGAGTGACCCGGATATGTGTCACATGCTAGCTCCCAAGGATCAGTGGCTAACATGCACATATCCTAGTACACAACATTGCAATCACATCCATACACGATGTACAAGAATAAAAGAAACTTTAATACATTTTCAACATAGAACCTTTCGGTCCCAATTTTACATAAGAGGGTCAATCGGCCAAATCTAAATAACAATAACACAAATAAATTGCAGCGGAAGATAAACTTAAATAAAGAGGGAATAACCGAGTTGGTATGCCCACAATCCCACAAGCAACCAACTGGAGTTAAAGCCGTTGCACCCGTCGTTCTCACCTGAATAAATAGACACTGTTAGAGTACAAAGTTGTACTCGCGAGACTTTCAAAAGAATAAGGATGCATGTAAGTATCAAAGGAAGTCTACTACACTAGTCAATTTTTAGCATAAAGCAAGTTTTGTATATAGATAAACAATAAAGATTCTAACTAGCCATTTGCAAAACATTTAGAAAACATTTTACTGTGATAAGTAATGATCATCAATGGTATAATCTCCAATTATAAACAACACACGAACATCCCATTCGTGGGAAACATAAGATCTAAACAAACTAGCATAAAGATATGACATTCCCAACCATAACCCAAACTTAATTTTCCAAAAGACTAAGCGTGCTGCTTTCCCACAAGTGTTGTCCATAACCTAGAGCGAGGCTATTCGAATAGATTTAGTTACTCTGCAGAGTTGTGCAGCTTACCCACACGATATGCATTCCTCTTAATGTCGGCCAATGCACTCTTCCATAGGAGTGTGGTGAGGTAGCATAACGAGGCCGTTACAATGCCATGTCCTAACTATCAACCCACCCGAGGAACAGAACCCCGTGGAGTCAAATGCCTCCTAACCACAGGTGAACCTCGTACGTAAGTAAGTCCCAATCAAACATGAGACCCTTAAGGACAAGTAAGGCGACCCTTAACATGCCCCGCGAGATTGACAAAAGAACAATCAAATACATAACAATGACAATTGTCAATCCCATTGTGTTTTGATAGCTAACACACAACAAATTATTAAGCCAAGCCTTTGCCGTTATCCCGTGTGGTTGCACGTAAGACTTGGTTCATCACACCACGACCGGTCCTTAAACACTCGACGGGCTACACAATTCCATAACAACAACAACAACAAGATTTCATGATCACCTACACCCGTCCAAGTTAAGAACATAAAACCCATGCCCAACAAGTTCACAAACCACGGATCGAAGATCTGGGTATATTCCTCAAATCAACATAATCCAATCCATAAAATCCTCAAATCTTCATAAAGATTCAATTAGATCCATCGGCGATGGACTAGCTCCATCAACCGTTTTGCTACAACTACTAGCATGGCTAAGCATCGTTCCACAAACTAGCAAACAACCCATATAACATATAACCTTAGTCATTCAAGGTAAAAGGGTAATCAACATTCAAAGGAGGGCTAATGCAGCAATTAGGAGATTAACTACTTCTACCCATAAACATATATTCCAAAATAGCATGCAATTGCGATAATAAAACTCACACAAAACATTTAAGAACCACTGGAGCAATATGATCAAGAGGAGGGTGCCCCGCACCTTTGCTGTATCACTAGTTCATTCTCAGGTCATACTCAATTTGATCTCACGAATATATTGTTATCGTCGAAAACCTAATCGAAAGACGATATTGCAATAAATACCAAATAAAGCCAGAAATTCAACATGCTCAAAAATGTATGAAAGTTATACAGTAGGTAGGTCATGATTTTATATGAATTTAGGTGAAAGGTTCATTCCATTTGGTTTTAGTGTGTGAAAGTTATGGTGGTTTGAATTTCAGATTTCAATACGCTTTCATTCATGTAATTTAATTACGAGATGAAAATTTGTAGAGCAGTGGTGAGTACATAGATTACATGGATAAATAGGTAATATTATTACAAGTTCAAAACAGTTGAGTTTTCTTTAATTGGAGTTTTCATGATTTAGTTATTGATTTCTAAAGTTATCAGCATTAATAGTGTAAAAATAATACCCTTTAGGATCATTTTCCTCAAACTATAGTTTCTTTGACAGAGGTAAGTTTGAGACCATTTTTATAATTAAGTGCACTTAAAATTAAAATTACCAAAAGTGGTTTCACTATTTTTGGAGTTAAATGAAATAGTTATGTATTTTTGAAGTTAAAACCCTTTTCTTATTGTAAAAATAATAGAGTTATGGATCATAATTCCAAAACTATATTCTCTGCTACAGATAAATATTGTAAACCTATTTTCAAATAAAATTCACATAATATGAAAAATATCAAAACTGGTTTCATACATTTTGAAGTTGATTTGAATTAGATATGGATTTTTGAAGTTAATACAATTTTTCAGTGTACAAATAAATCTTTTCTGGATTCCTAAAGTGACTAAATCCTCTTTATACTCGAGTCCAGCTAGCCTTAGAGACTGACCAGTGGGACCGGGTCAAGGGTTTGACCCAAACAATAATGACTTGGTCTCAGCCGAACAAGTTGAAGGCGTATTCAAAGCAATACGTCTTCTAATCACTAAAACGAAGAATCGTTCTAAACATACTGGGAATACGTTTGTCTTAAAAGAAAACGTATGACAAAACTTTACACTAACACTTAACAGGCCCTATGGTCCATAAGCCACCCAAACATCAATCATTTAAATCCGTGCTAGTTACTCCTAATGATTGCTTTACTTAATCAAACCCAGATTTGGTAAATTAAAGCCATGAGCGATCTTGTCGAATGTGACGCGCAGACGCGGGCGGCGAGCCTTGCCGCCGCGCGGAATGAGCTCAGGCTTGGTGTTGACACGGACGGATGCGCAAGGAGGTGGCGAACTCACCTAGGGTAGCGCGAGGTCCGATGGTTGACGGCGGCGAGCTTGCGTCGGCCGGAAGCGGAGCCGAAGAAGCGGCTCACGAGGAGGCGACGCTCCGGGCGGCGAGGAGCTTTGGGAAGACGCGCATCGGGATCGCCATGTTGCCTAGAACGCGGAGCCCGCAACCCTGATGACGGAGGAGGTCGGGGTTGGCCGGAACAGCTACGATGGCGGCGGCGGCGGCTCCTTGACGACGGCGAACTCGACAACCGAAGGCGAGAGCTTAGAGGAGATCGAGTACGACCCGTGGATCCTAAAGAACAAGCCGTGGCTGGTAGCTACTCACCGGAGACGCCGAATTGACCCGAGGCGGAACTTGGTCGGAGCCGAAGAAGACGATGGTCAAGGGGCTATTCCCTACATCAAAGACCAAGCAACTCGGTGGGGGAGCTCAATGAGGCATTGCGGAGCTCCTAGACATGATGCGAGGGTCCAAGGCTTACCGGAGTAGACGAATTGATCGTCGGCGGCAATTCCCCGAAGGTGAGGAAAATGATGGTGACACCGACGATTTACTGCACCAATGCGATTTAAAAGCAAAAGTGAGCTCAGAGTAATGGTGTGAACACTAACGGAAAAGTGGTTTGGGATGAGCTTGCCTCTAACACGGCGGAGCACGATGACGACGTTCGGGCGTGCTCCAAAAGCGGCGATGAGGCGGCCGTGTTCCGGGAGCTACAAGAAGAGAGAGGAGCTCGTGTTGGGGAAAATGGAGATGACAACGAGATAGGAAAGGAACGGCGCGGTCGCTGTGGTGCTTACCGGGACGGAGGAGAGCACAAGCCTCCTTCTCTCCCACAGCCGAGGAGGGAAGTGAGGCACAAGGAGAAGCCAGGGGGCTTTTGAGCGTGGAAGAGGACGGAGGAAAAATTGGCGGCGTGAGCGGAGATGCTCACGAATTGGCCAAGGAGGGCGGTGGGGAAACGCCGTGACCGGGCAGTAGCAGAGCGGAGGCGCCGCGTGGAGAGCCTCGCGCGCGCGCCGAGGAGGAAGAAGATTCGACGAGCGGGCGGGTTGTCGCCAGTGCGAAGGAGTGAGGGGTGCGGTGTGGCTCGGCCGTTCGATTAAAACGGACGGCTAGGATCAAAGGGGGCGTTAGTTGGTTTAGTCAAGTCGCCCGCTCGGGTCGATTCTGACGGGCTCAGTCGAGTTCGGTTTGGGTTGAGTCCGATGAATAATCACGAGCCGAGTTCAAATCAGATTTGACTAAAAATCCAAAGGTTTGACTTGGGCTTTAATTATAGCAATAAATTTCTAAAAAATCTGAGATTAATCAAGGGTGTTCCTGGGATGACATAGTACTCATAAAAATTATAAAACCATACTGTTGATGATATAATTTGTGTAAACTAAATTCAAACTTAGTCTAGGTCTATTAATGGTGTTTGAATTTTCGAGGGTGCAATTGAGTTCCAAAATTTGGTAAAATTATATTTATTCATGATAATTATTCTAGTATTTGAATAAAATATTTCAGGTGATGATCAAATGTTTTTGTTCCTGTTTTCATTTGGAGTTTGAATTCGAAGTGTATGTTTGATCTTTGATTTAAATTTTCCAATTGCAATAATTTATGCAAATGTCTCCAAAATGTCATGCATGCTAAATCTCATTAATCAAAATGGGGATGTTACAAACCTCCCCCCCTTACAAAAGATCTCGACCCCGAGATCGATAGGGTGGAAGTTGGATAGAAAAGGTTCTAAAAGAAAACATAACATCCGTTGTCTTGATTTCCTTCAAAGATAGTGCTAAGATATCTTTTAAAGGTAGAACTAGGATATCTTTTAAAGGTAGAACAAAGTTACAAGGAATTTCTATTACATTTTCCTTCCCATTGCTTTGTTTAACCTTACCTTTCTTGATTCGAAGACACTTCATGTAGAAGGAAAAAGTTCTGGATACTCGGCTCGCATCCGGTCTTCACGCTCCCATGTTGCTTCATCTTCAGTGTGGTTGCTCCACTGAACCTTCAAGAATTTGATGTTGCGATTCCTTGTCTTGCGCTCCATTTCTTCAAGAATGCGAATCGGGTGCTCCCGACAAGAGAGATCAGGCTGCAAATTGAGTTCTTCCAACTCGGTTGTTTCAGTTGGGACGCGAAGGCACTTCTTGAGTTGTGAGACATGGAAGACATTATGCACGTCTGAAAGTGATGGTGGTAGCTCCAACTGATAGGCTACCGATCCAATCTTGGCTAGAATTCGGAAAGGTCCAATGTAGCGAGGCGCCAATTTGCCTTTGACATTGAAGCGATGTATTCCTTTCATAGGAGAGACCTTAAGATAGACATGATCATCTACCTCGAAACTCAACTCGCGACGACGACGGTCGGCATAAGATTTCTGACGGGATTGCGCCGTCCGAAGTCGCTCACGAATGACACGAACCTGTTCTTCAGCATCCTTCACCAGATGGTTGGACCATAAAATGGCCTCTCCCCGGCTTCAGACCAGTTTAAGGCGTCCTACAAGCTCTTCCGTACAATGCTTCGAATGGTGACATCGAATCTTTGGATTGGAAGCTATTGTTGTAAGAGAATTCAGCAAGCGATAAACATTTTTCCCAATTCTTGCTATAAGACAAAACGCATGCTCGAGAAGATCTTCCAAGACGATTTACACGCCGGTTTGTCCATCCGTTTGCGGGTGATAAGCGGAGCTAAAGGATAGGTTAGTACCCATGGCTTGATGCAAGCACTTCCAGAAATGAGATGTGAACTGGGGACCTCTATCCGAAACGATTACCTTCGGTACACCGTGAAGGCAAACAATCCTTGCAATGTATAGCTCTGCTAGCTTGACCCCGGTGTAGGTGGTCTTGACAGGAATAAAATGGGCAACCTTGGTCAGGCGATCCACGATCACCCAAATAGAATCGGATCCAGATTGTGTTCTAGGGAGGCCAGTGATAAAATCCATGCCAACTTCTTCCCATTTCCACTCGGGAATGGGCAGGGGATCTAGAGTACCGGCTGGTTTTAGATGCTCAGCCTTGACTCTTTGACACACATCACACTCGGCCACAAAGCGTGCAATCTCCCGCTTCATCCTAGTCCACCATATTCTTTGCTTCAAGTCTTGATACATTTTTGTGCTTCCCGGATGAATAGAGAAAAGAGAATTATGGGCTTCATGAAGGATTAATTCCTTAAGCTTTGCATCATTCGGCACCACTAAACGCTTTCCGAACCACAAAACACCTTGGTTATCTTCGGAAAAACACTTGGCTTTGCCCGCCTTCATTTCGTCCTTAATTCTTTCCATGCCTTTGTCATTCTTCTGGGCCATCTTGATCTGGTCCTCAAGGGTAGGTTTCACTTCCAAGGCAGCGAGAAAACCTTCACTAACCATCTCCAAGTTGAGTCGTTGAAATGCATTGCATAGAGCTTCCGTTCGGTCGAACCGAAATACAGTTGCATTGCGATTTTCGCTCAATGCATCTGCAACGACATTTGCTTTCCCTGGATGATAATGAAGTCCCATATCATAGTCCTTGATCAATTCAAGCCATCTTCTTTGCCTTAGGTTCAGATCGGCTTGAGTGAAGATATACTTCAAACTCTTGTGATCAGTATAGACTTCGCAGCGATTGCCGATAAGAAAATGTCGCCATACCTTCAAAGCATGAACCACTGCCGCGAGCTCAAGATCATGAGTGGGATAATTCACCTCATGTGGCCTCAATTGCCTCGATGCATACGCCACAACTCGTCCCTCTTGCATAAGAACACATCCAAGACCAAGGCGAGATGCATCGCAATAGATGTCGAAATTTTTGTGGATATCCGGCTGAACTAACACTGGAGCGAAGTTAGACGATCCTTCAACATCGAAAGCTTGCTTCACAATCTGCGACCATTCATACTTCTTTTCTTTCTTCAACAATTGGGTCATTGGTCTTGCTATTTTTGAGAAATTCTCGATAAAGCGGCGGTAATAGCCCGCAAGACCGAGGAAACTGCGGACATCGGAGACGGATTTGGGCTGTCTCCAATTAAGCACATCTTGGACTTTGCTTGGATCCACAGCAATACCTCCTTCAGATAGCACATGACCTAAAAAGGCGACCTCTTTTAGCCAAAACTCACATTTCTTGAATTTTGCGTGAGTCGATGCTCTCAAGCTTGTCCAACACAAGGCGAAGGTGTTCTTCATGCTCACTTTCAGATTTGGAATATATGAGAATGTCATCAATAAATACGACCACAAATTTGTCCAAATACTCCATAAACACAGAGTTCATGAGATTCATGAACAAGGATGGTGCATTAGTCAAACCGAAGGACATGACAGTGTACTAGTATAAGCCATAACGAGTTGAGAAAGCCGTCTTAGGAATGTCTTCAGATCTGATCCTAACTTGATGATAACCCAATCTCAAGTCAATCTTGGAGAATATGCGGGCACCGTTCATCTGGTCGAACAAATCATCAATCCGTGGAAGCGGATACTTGTTCTTGATGGTGACCTCGTTCAGCGGACGATAGTCAACACATCCATCAGATCGTGGTCCTTCTTCTTCACAAATAAAGCGGGGCATCCCCAAGGTGAGGAGCTTGGCCTAATGAAACCCTTCTCTTGAAGTTCTGTGAGTTGCTTCTTCAATTCAACCAACTCATTTGGCGGCATTCGATAAGTCCGTTTTGATATAGGAGCAGTTCCGGGCTGGAGCTCAATCACGAATTCAACTTCTCGTGAGGGTGGCATGCCTGGTAGTTCCTCAGGGAAAACATCCGGGTACTCACATACCACTGGAACTTCACTCAAATCTGGCAATTCTTTGCTGCTAAGGGCATAGAGATGAGGAGACTCCAATTTTGGCACCACTTCGACTTGAAAACCAAGAGGACTAGTAAGAGTGATAACTTTGCGGGCACAATCAATTTGACCATGGTTCTTGGACAGCCAATTCATCCCAAGAATAACATCAAGACCCGCTGAATTTATCACAATAAGATCGGCCAAAAACTTCACCCCTTTAATCTCAATTTCAACTTCACGACATTCATGAATGCTTCTCATTTCTGAACCCGGTGAGTGAATCATCATAGGTGCAAGCATCAAGCTGAGTGAGAGGTTGTGAAGTGTAGCAAAACCTCTGGACATGAAAGAATGAGAGGCTCAGTCGAATAACACGTTCTGTGGAGTCGAGTTGACTAGAAATGTGCCCAACACGACATCGGGTGCTCCTGCGCTTCCTCGGCGGTGACATGGTTGACATGAGCACGGCGGGGTTCGAAAAGTGACATCGGACCTCGATCAAGGGATGTGTCAAGGTCTTGCACTGGTTAGAATTGGCTTGGTGCTTCAGGACAATGTCTTGCAAAATACCCGGATTGCCACAATTGAAGCAAGAAACTTGCTTGTCTCGATGGAGTCGGCGTCTACACTTCTTTTGGGCTGCCCTGTTTGGATAACTTCCTCGAGGTGGATGAGAGACTTGCAAAGGAGCTCGGAGATCTGGGACTTGGAATTCGGGAGGAGCGGGCTGCAAGCACACGGTTCTGAAAGCGCAACTTGCTGAAATTTGTGCAACCCTCTTGCGTTTGCGATTCTTCAACCACTTGCATCATATTCTCTACCGTAATAGCCTTATTAACCACTGTTGGAAATGGGAAATCATGGCGGCGAGTGCAGTGCATCTCTTCCGATAGACCAATCAAGAATCGTTCTTGTCTTCTTGCGTCGGTGGGGACACGATCGAGCGTAACGAGCTAAGTGATTAAACTCGTAGAGATACTTCATTACAGACTTGTCTCCTTGCTTCAACGCGAGGAATTCACGCCTCTTGAAACTAACAATGCTAGAGGGAACATGCGCCTCACGGAAAGCCGCCTGAAACTCATCCCATGACGGGACGTGGTCGCCGGGCTGCATGGTGTAAAACTGATCCCACCATGCACCGGCTGCTCCTTCTAGTTGGTTGGAGGCATAGAGGACCTTCTCATGGTCGGTGCACTGAGCAATGATCAACTTCCGCTCGATGCTCCTAAGCCAATCGTCGGCGTCGAGAGGGTCTTCCGAACACGAGAACACAGGAGGCTTCGTGTTTAGAAAATCATCGAATCGGGAGCCATAAGGATCGGCTCTTCACGCCAATTGAGCACCTTGGACATTGGCGGTGTTTTGAGCAATTTCTTCGCAACATCGAGTTTGGTCTTGTTGATTCTGTTCCATCGGGGCTAACACATCGACCCGCAGATGGGTGAGGTGGAGTCGCTTCAACATGTTGACCCCCGTGCTGAAATTGCGGGTCGGGGTGCTCTGGATTGTGCAGTTGAGGAATCGGGGGCTGATCACTAGAGACTAGAGAACCTACAAGCTGAGAGTCTTCCATTACTTCCAAAGTCAAACGGGTCTTCTGTCCCGACATCCTGTTGTCATACACTCGGTTGGCAACAGGCAAAAGAAGAGAGGTAAAGGCAGAGAACAAGCAATCGCTAGCAGAGGCAACTTAACCTATCATGTATGCAAGATAAAAACCATTTATGCATCACAAAAATGAGGTGCTAAAGTCCAAGTGGACAGCACAAGATACAATTGAAAACCCTAACTGCTCATACGCGATGCACGACTACTGGAAGCAAAAGAGAGCAAATAACCTTCACAAAATCCAGCATCTACAAGCTAAGTACTATCCTTACGGGGTATAATATCTACGGACAAATCCTAGTTTATTCCTAAAATCGCAGCAAGGCGTCGTCTTATTGTTCTTCCATTATTGCTCTTCACCGGTGACTATTTAACGTTTCTAGTGTTGGAAGAGAGACGAGTATTGGAGAAAATGGTTTTGCACAATTCAAAAGAATAGTGAGGTAAGAATTAGATACTAGGATGGGTAAGGAAGAAAGGAATATATTACTAACATTTTTGCCACACTTTTGATACTTTGAAAAATATTTTAACTCAAAATCCTAATAACGTCCATTGCTTCGGCTTTATCCTACAGTCAGTATGGCTCTGATACCAACGCTGTGAGGACCCCCGAAATCGGATCCGTATCAAGCTAAGTGATTACGCCGTAAACGCAACACTTAATGTGAGACGAACACGATTCCGAGTGACCCGGATATGTGTCACATGCTAGCTCCCAAGGATCAGTGGCTAACATGCACATATCCTAGTACACAACATTGCAATCACATCCATACACGATGTACAAGAATAAAAGAAACTTTAATACATTTTCAACATAGAACCTTTCGGTCCCAATTTTACATAAGAGGGTCAATCGGCCAAATCTAAATAACAATAACACAAATAAATTGCAGCGGAAGATAAACTTAAATAAAGAGGAATAACCGAGTTGGTATGCCCACAATCCCACAAGCAACCAAGCTGGAGTTAAAGCGTTGCACCGTCGTTCTCACTGAATAAATAGACCTTTGTTAGAGTACAAAGTTGTACTCATGAGACTTTCAAAAGAATAAGGATGCATGTAAGTATCAAAGGAAGGCTACTACACTAGTCAATTTTTAGCATAAAGCAAGTTTTGTATATAGATAAACAATAAAGATTCTAACTAGCCATTTGCAAAACATTTAGAAAACATTTTACATGATAAGTAATGATCATCAATGGTATAATCTCCAATTATAAACAACACACGAACATCCCATTCGTGGCAACATAAGATCTAAACAAACTAGCATAAAGATATGACATTCCCAACCATAACCCAAACTTAATTTTCCAAAAGACTAAGCGTACTGCTTTCCCACAAGTGTTGTCCATAACCTAGACGAGGCTATTCGAATAGATTTAGTTACTCTGCAGAGTTGTATGCGACTTTACCCACACGATATGCATTCCTCTTAATGTCGGCCAATGCACTCTTCCGTAGGAGTGTGGTGAGGTAGCATAACGAGGCCGTTACAATGCCATGTCTAACTATCAACCCACCCGAGGAACGAAACCCGTGGGAGTCAAATGCCTCCTAACCACAGGTGAACCTCGTTACGTAAGTAAGTCCCAATCAAACATGAGACCCTTAAGGACAAGTAAGGCGACCCTTAACATGCCCCGCGAGATTGACAAAAGAACAATCAAATACATAACAATAACAATTGTCAATCCCATTGTGTTTTGATAGCTAACACACAACAAATTATTAAGCCAAGCCTTTGCCATTATCCGCGTGTGGTTGCACGTAAGACTTGGTTCATCACACCACGCAGACCGGTCCTTAAACACTCGAGACGGGCTACACAATTCCATAACAACAACAACAACAAGATTTCATGATCACCCTACACCCGCCCAAGTTAAGAACATAAAACCCATGCCCAACAAGTTCACAAACCACAGATGCGAAGATCTGGGTATATTCCTCAAATCCAACATAATCCAATCCATAAAATCCTCAAATCTTCATAAAGATTCAATTAGATCCATCGGCCGATGGACTAGCTCCATCAACCGTTTTCGGCTACAACTACTAGCATGGCTAAGCATCGTTCCACAAACTAGCAAACAACCCATATAACATATAACCTTAGTCATTCAAGGTAAAAGGGTAATCAACATTCAAAGGAGGGCTAATGCAGCAATTAGGAGATTAACTACTTCTACCCATAAACATATATTCCAAAATAGCATGCAATTGCGATAATAAAACTCACACAAAACATTTAAGAACCACTTTGGGAGCAATATGATCAAGAGGAGGGTGCTCGCACCTTTCTTTGTATCACTAGTTCATTCTCAGGTCATACTCAATTTGATCTCACGAATATATTGTTATCGTCGAAAACCTAATCGAAAGACGATATTGCAATAAATACCAAATAAAGCCAGAAATTCAACATGCTCAAAAATGTATGAAAGTTATACAGAGGTAGGTCATGATTTTATATGAATTTAGGTGAAAGGTTCATTCCATTTGGTTTTAGTGTGTGAAAGTTATGGTGGTTTGAATTTCAGATTTCAATACGCTTTCATTCATGTAATTTAATTACGAGATGAAAATTTGTAGAGCAGTGGTGAGTACATAGATTACATGGATAAATAGGTAATATTATTACAAGTTCAAAACAGTTGAGTTTTCTTTAATTGGAGTTTTCATGATTTAGTTATTGATTTCTAAAGTTATCAGCATTAATAGTGTAAAAATAATACCCTTTAGGATCATTTTCCTCAAACTATAGTTTCTTTGACAGAGGTAAGTTTGAGACCATTTTTATAATTAAGTGCACTTAAAATTAAAATTACCAAAAGTGGTTTCACTATTTTTGGAGTTAAAATGAAATAGTTATGTATTTTTGAAGTTAAAACCCTTTTCTTATTGTAAAAATAATAGAGTTATGGATCATAATTCCAAAACTATATTATCTGCTACAGATAAATATTGTAAACCTATTTTCAAATAAAATTTACATAATATGAAAAATATCAAAACTGGTTTCATACATTTTGAAGTTGATTTGAATTAGATATGGATTTTTGAAGTTAATACAATTTTTCAGTGTACAAATAAATCTTTTCTGGATTCCTAAAGTGACTAAATCCTCTTTATACTCGAGTCCAGCTAGCCTTAGAGACTGACCAGTGGGACCGGGTCAAGGGTTTGACCCAAACAATAATGACTTGGTCTCAGCCGAACAAGTTGAAGGCGTATTCAAAGCAATACGTCTTCTAATCACTAAAACGAAGAATCGTTCTAAACATACTGGGAATACGTTTGTCTTAAAAGAAAACGTATGACAAAACTTTACACTAACACTTAACAGGCCCTATGGTCCATAAGCCACCCAAACATCAATCATTTAAATCCGTGCTAGTTACTCCTAATGATTGCTTTACTTAATCAAACCCAGATTTGGTAAATTAAAGCCATGAACAGTACTGTCTGAATGTGACACGCGCACGCGCGGCGGGCGAGCCTTGCCGCCGGTGCGGCAGCGGAGCTCTGGGCTTGGTGTTGACACGGACGGATGCGCAAGGAGGTGGCGAACTCACCTAGGGTAGCGCGAGGTCCGATGGTTGACGGCGGCGAGCTTGCGTCGGCCGGAAGCAGAGCCGAAGAAGCGGCTCACGAGGAGGCGACGCTCCGGGCGGCGAGGAGCTTTGGGAAGACGCGCATCGGGATCGCCATGTTGCCTAGAACGCGGAGCCCGCAACCCTGACGACGGAGGAGGTCGGGGTTGGCCGGAACAGCTACGATGGCGGCGGCGGCGGCTCCTTGACGACGGCGAACTCCTGACAACCAGAAGGGGCAGAGAGCTTAGAGGAGATCGAGTACGACCCGTGGATCCTAAAGAACAAGCCGTGGCTGGTAGCTACTCACCGGAGACGCCGAATTGACCCGAGGCGGAACTTGGTCGGAGCCGAAGAAGACGATGGTCAAGGGGCTATTCCTACATCAAAGACCAAGCAACTCGGTGGGGGAGCTCAACGAGGCATTGCGGAGCTCCTAGACATGATGCGAGGTCCAAGGCTTACCGGGTAGGCGAATTGATCGTCGGCGTCAATTCCCCGAAGGTGAGGAAAATGATGGTGACACCGACGATTTACTGCACCAATGCGATTTAAAAGCAAAAGTGAGCTCAGAGTAATGGTGTGAACACTAACGGAAAAGTGGTTTGGGATGAGCTTGCCTCTAACACGGCGGAGCACGATGACGACGTTCGGGCGTGCTCCAAAAGCGGCGATGAGGCGGCCGTGTTCCGGGAGCTACAAGAAGAGAGAGGAGCTCGTGTTGGGGAAAATGGAGATGACAACGAGATAGGAAAGGCAGCGCGGTTCTTTGTGGTGCTTAAGGACGGAGGAGAGCGCAAGCCTCCTTCTCCCACACCAGGAGGAAGTGAGGCACAAGGAGAAGCCGAGGGGCTTTTGGCGTGGAAGAGGACGGAGGAAAAATTGGCGGCGTGGCGGAGATGCTCACGGTGGCCAAGGAGGCGGTGAAACGCCGTGACCGGGCGATGCGAGCGGGCGCCGCGTGGAGAGCCTGCGCGCGCGCCGCCCGAGGGAGGAAGAAGATTCGACAGCGGGCCGGGTTGTCGCACGCGAAGGGAGTGAGGGTGCGGTGTGGCTCGGCCGTTCGATTAAAGCGGACGGCTAGGATCAAAGGGGCGTTAGTTGGTTTAGTCAAGTCGCCCGCTCGGTCGATTGCGACGGGCTCAGTCCGAGTTCGGTTTGGGTTGAGTCCGATGAATAGTCACGAGCGAGTTCAAATCGATTTGACTAAAAATCCAAAGGTTTGGTGGGCTTTAATTATAGCAATAAATTTCTAAAAAATCTGAGATTAATCAAGGGTGTTCCTGGGATGACATAGTACTCATAAAAATTATAAAACCATACTGTTGATGATATAATTTGTGTAAACTAAATTCAAACTTAGTCTAGGTCTATTAATGGTGTTTGAATTTTCTGAGGGTGCAATTGAGTTCCAAAAATTTGGTAAAAATTATATTTATTCATGATAATTATTCTAGTATTTGAATAAAATATTTCCAGGTGATGATCAAATGTTTTTGTTCCTGTTTTCATTTGGAGTTTGAATTCGAAGTGTATGTTTGATCTTTGATTTAAATTTTCCAATTGCAATAATTTATGCAAATGTCTCCAAAATGTCATGCATGCTAAATCTCATTAATCAAAATGGGGATGTTACAAGAATTTCAAATAGAATCAAGGATAACACTTCTGCTTTGCATACTACTAGCAGACGTGTGTCTCAGTACTGGGTTCCCAAGTCATGTTTAACTAACTCCAGTATTGAGACACATCGTTCTTCTGTGCCTTGATTTTCAGGATCGCCGCGGAAAGAAGGACATGTGGTTCGTCGACTCCGGTTGTTCACGCCACATGACCGGAGACTCAAAATGGTTCACCTCCTTTACGCGGTCGACAAGTGATGTCTTCATCACCTTTGGAGACAATACTCAAGGGCGGATTGAAGGAACGGGATCAATAAGGGTGAACGACAATTTCATCCTAAAGGACGTCGCCCTTGTGGACAAGCTCAAGTTCAATTTACTTTCTGTCTCACAGCTTCTTGATGATGGCTATGAGACTATATTTAAGAAAAATGCTTGTCGGGTGCTTGATTAATTTGGTGAGCTTGTTTTGGGATTTATAGAGTGCTAGGATCTTTGGAGCTGATTTTACGAATCTCTTGCGGCTCTCTTAAATGTTTGATTACACCTTCTTCTGAGTTCTGGCTTTGGCACCGACGTTTGGGGCACATTGGTTTTGATCATCTGACGCGAGTTAGCAACCTTGATCTTATGAGAGGTTTGCCCAAACTCAAAGCCGTCAAGGATACTGTATGTGCGTCTTGTAGGCATGGCAAGTAAGTTGCCGCCTCACACCCTTCAGTGACTATGGTCATGACTGACGGGTCGGGACAGTTGCTTCATATGGATACTGTTGGTCCTACTAGGGTTCGGTCAATTGGTGGCAAATGGTACATTCTTGTCATAGTCGATGGTTTTTCGAGATACACTTGGGTGTTCTTTCTTGCTTCGAAGGATGAAGTTTTTGGTCATTATCGTGATCTTGTTCTTCGTTTGGCTTCTGAACTTCCGAGTGCTTTGAGAGCGATCCGCAGTGACCATGGCACGGAGTTCAAGAATGCTTCTTTTGCCTCTTTTTGTGCTGAGCGCGGAATTGAGCATCAGTTCTCTTCTCCACACGTCCCTCAACAACATGGCGTTGTGGAAAGGAAGAACAGAACCTTAGTCGAGATGGCTAGGACGATGCTAGATGAGTATAGCACTCCGAGGAGGTTTTGGGCCGAAGCCATTGCTACTGACTTGCCATATTGCAAATCGTGTCTTCTTGAGACCATCTTTGGGCAAGACTCCTTATGAGCTTCGATTTGGTAGAAAACCCTACATTTCTCACTTTGAGTTTTGGATCTAAGTGTTTCATTCTCAAGGCAGAAACCTAGATAAATTTGAATCAAGAACTTTTGATGGTTTATTTCAGGTTATCTGCACATTCAAGGGGTTTTCGGGTTTTAATGTTGAAACTAACCTTGTTCAGAGACATGCAATGTCACTTTTGATGAGACTAGCCTGGAGCTAGATCCGATGTTTGGTGACTTACGGTGTGAGAGTATTTTGTTGAAGAAGATGAGGATGAACTTGATACTGCTCCTTCACCTGTTGCTGATGTTTGTCGGGACCCAAAAATACAATTCTGGACCCTCTGTGTATACTGCACTAGTCCAGGATCACGCTAGTGCACACAGTGGCAACATCGATGAAATATCATTTCCATATACAAAGATGACTAATAAATAGGCAAATAACAATAAATATCAGAGTAAAGACCTTAAGGTCAAAGCTTACAATTAATGCCTCAGAAGGCGAATAGCTCAATGAAGCTGTAGCGGAACGAAACGGAATAACTTTAGTGAAGTCGATCCATATGCCCACAGGCAATCGGCTGGGGTGCTCAACCTAGTTCTTCTCGATCCTTGAAGTAGACCTTGTTGACCGACGATTCCTCCATTTCTGTAGGTTTGGGCGCAAGTTTTACAACAAGCGTGAGTACACAACCGTACTCGCAAGTCATACCACAGAATGCAATGTATAGATGCAGGCTTATTCCAAAGGAAATGACTTCTGTGGTTATTTTGCAGAAATGCAACATTTGCAATTGAATATGAATAATAGATTGAAAGCATAATTCAAAACAAATAGACAATATTAATTTAACAGTTGTTTTCTCAAAGACACATAGCCTAAACAGGTTATTTTGCACATAGCCATATGATTGAGGTCACACAGCTCCCATCCCAACATTTTATGAAAACTATCCTCGTGTGAAATCCCCGAGCATTGTCCATGACTGCGGACGCGGCTATTCGAATAGATTGTTTAACACTCTGCAGAGGTTGTACACTTTACCCACACGATATAACGGTGTGGCGCACCGATCATAACAAAGCAGTTGAAACTTCATCTCAAACATTGACACTCCCGATGTGCTTACAAACCGTTATACATATCACAAAGCCCATGCATAATACACACCGTTGGACAGGGACGACGAATCCTCCCACGATGCAACCACCAAGTAGTCACACCTCCACCCTATCACAAAGCCTAACCTACCACCTGAACATCAATGCCGAGAATCCATAACTTACTAAGTTAGGCCCGTCCCATACCAGGCATGTGGTCGTACTGTAAGGCTCAGTTCAATGGCGCACAAAGTTAAGTCCTTAATTGACCAAGGCAAGACTTTCATGTTCTAACTAAGTCACAAAGATTATCATTCCCATCACATAGTCCACCATGTCACACAGTCTCCACCACTTGCCTCAGTCCAAATCCTTTACCACCCAGTTGGTTTTAGTGCAACACATGCCATCACGAAGTAATAACACATAGCACACAGTTTTACACAAAGTTCCATAGTCACTTAGTCAAATTTATAATTGCAACTCAGGTGATGATGATAACTCGTTGCATGGCTAAGCAATCTACTCGTACTAACCAACCCACGTTGGTAATACCATAGCACCAACTAAATATGAACCAATCTAGGGTGACAAAAGATTATGACATACAATAGACAAAGTGGATATAACAAATTGGATTAATAGCTAAACCAAAAGCATTTAAATAATTACTTAAAGTAAATGCAATAATTTAAATCAAAGTAATTTTAAAACTGGATTCAATATGATCAAAGGTATAACTTGCCTTGCTATAGCAATGGTGATCTTAATTTATCTTCAATCTTCTACTTGCTTGATCTTGACTCCTTGGACGATTAGGGACTTCTGCCTAACGAGAAAGAAAGCATAAAACAAACTAAATTCAAAAGACAAATCAAATAAACTCCAAACTGAAATTGAATGGTACTGGAAGGTAGATATTGAATTTAGATGAATTTAGAAACTTGAATGGGTTCAATCGGAATTCGGATGAAGAAGATATGGCTCTTGGAAGATTGGAATTCACATGAAATGATGAAAAAGCTCTATGGAATATTCTCAGAATATTCTATTCCGAAAATATTAGAAAAATAAAGAGTGTATGATAGGTGGGACCGATTGGTATTTATGAATTTCTAGAATTAAAATAATTCCAGAAATAAGGTAGAGAGAGTGACAAGCGGGACCAATAAGATAAAAGGATTTTCAAGAATTAAATTAATTCCCGAAAATAGGATTAGGGGTTGACATGTGGGCCACTGGTCTATGGACCAGGTCCACAGAGATATGCTAGTCCACGGTGGACCAAGCTCATGAATAGGGTTTGACCAAGATTGACTGACATACGGGACCCGCATGTAAGTGAGGGAAAATATTAGAGTTTTAATTAGGAAGATGACATGTGGGGTCTACATGGAAGATATATATATATATATATATATATATATATACATATATATATATATATATGGATGGCAAAGGGTCCACATGGAAGTGAGAGAGATAGAATGACTTAATTTAGTTGGATGACAAATGGGGTCCATTCATCATAGATCTGAGAGCAACTAGTAGTAACAGAGCAACAGAGAAAGCGGCTACAGGAACAAGTAAAAACAACGAGCAGCTGATTTTGATGCAAGGAGGATGGTGAGCGGAGGCGAACCAACCGGCGAAGGGCAAAGCGGAAAGGAAACGACGAGCCGGAGATGATGACGCGGTCCGGACGTCGAGATTTTGCTCCATGCGACGGCGGCGGACGCGAAGAACGCCGGCGGCGGCGGCCTCACGCGCGTAACACTTCCGGTGATGCTCTGCGAAAGGGAGGTGAGCACAGCGTAGAACGCGCGACGCGAACTCAGCGGTGGTGGAGTTGAAGGCGGGGATCAGCGGTTGCGGAGTAATTGACCGAGAAGGACGGCGAACAAGAGGCGAGAGAACGTCAAATTCGGCGCACGGTGGATGAAACTTGAATCTACAAGAGGGGAAAAATAGGTATTGGCGAGGGCACAAGATGATGCGGTCGAATTTTGGAAAAACTCACCGAGGTAGCGAGGAACGCGATGAACACATTTCGGCTTTAGGGCTTGACATGGCCGACGGTGCTCGGTGATCTTGAGCGAAGAGGAAGGAACCATAACGTAGAACGCGACGACGCGATGCCAACGCCGCAGACGGTTGCCGGGGCGTCGGATGAAGCCGTAGTTCGCGGAGAAAACCTTTGGTTGGAGCTCGGTTTTTGGAGATTGCGACAAAATTAGATCGGTTTGGAGAAACCAATTCGGGGATTGGAAGGGGATCAACACGGACGCGTGGCGCAAGCACTCGCATTTATATGTATCGAGAGGAAGATATGGAAATTTGAATTTTCGGTTTGAAGCGGGCACGTTACGGACTCTCGCTGCTCGGTGGAGGTCGACGATGAACAGTAACCCGCGATTTACTGTAGCATCGGCAAGAGAGAGAAAATCTGGATTTTCGGAATTAAAAGAAATCCCAAAAATCAAGGAGGTCAAATAAATAGCAAACAAATCCGGAAAAATCTCAGAAAATACCCAAAAATTCCTTGAAGGACAAGGAAGCCAAATAACACAGGTTTTTCTTTAATTAATGTTTATATTAGTCAAATTAAATATTTTTAATTTAGGAAAATTCCAATTAAGCTTTATTAATTCAAATAAAATTGGTGAAATTTTCCAGGGACCTAAACTACTCAAAAGATTTTTGAAAAACCAAATTTTGGGACGTTACAAACCTCCCCCCCTTAAAGGAATCTCGTCCCCGAGATTCAGGCTGGCTATAGAATAGGATAAGAAACTCAGCCTTTGGGTTCACTTCTTGCTTTCAAATTGCTTTGACTTGACAGAATCGCTCTTCCGAACACTTACAGAACAACCGCCTTGCTTCTTGCTAAACTTCTCGCTTCACTGAAAACTTGACGAACTGGCTTTTGGCTAGAAAGCATCTTGAAACTTGATTGCTTCTACCGGGGCTGCTTGATCGGTGCTTGAAGGCACTTCTGGAGTGGAGGAAATCTTGCTGCTGATTGGCAACTCAGGTTGGCAAACTATCTCTTCTTCCGCGCTTCGGAATCTGAACTAACTGACACATTTTTGTCAACTCTGTCATACAATTCTTTAACACAGAACTTCAACAGGTATTCTGAAGATAGACATGGCTGCGAGGGTGAAAATCTGTATAATGTTCGTAGCTTTTCTTCTTGAACACTACTACTTAAATTTCATTTAAGATTAAGGACCCTTGGTCCTCTGCTTCATGATTAATGCAACATCCACATACTTTGTAAATTGATGCGCTAGTGAGCGATGACTTACGATCAACCACTGCGAATTTCAGATGGTGACAATTGCGACTGGCTGACATCTGAGTCGTAGGAAAACTCTGCACATAACACTTACTTGCGCGACTTGGTACTCTGAGTTAAGGCACAACTCACTGTTTCTTTCAATCTGTCCGTTGATTCAGGCGATACACCATGCTGAACTGCAATGACCACCCAAGCATCATGCAGGCTCTGTCGCTAACACAAGATAAGCTGGGATCCTTGGTCTGACACTAACTTCTCTGACACGTCGTGCAATTTGATCATCTCTGTAGATCTAACATCGCACCCATCTTTGCCGATTTAATACCATATCTGTCGTATACAACCTCTGTCGTATACCACTCTGCTAGGCAGTCTCCAAACTAGGTGATATTGACAGGAATGAAGCGACAAATTTCTGTCAAATGATCAACAATCACCCTTCAAGAAATTATATCCCGATTGGGTCCTGGGAGATCCCATATCTGAGTTCTCAGGAATAGAAGTACTCTGACTGGTCTCCAACATTTTGGCTGACTTTCTGACATACCAAACACATGGTAACCCATTCTGCGATATTTCGTTTTATTTTGGATCATCACAATGCAACTTTGAGATCTTCGTACACCTTGGTACCTTCAAGGAAAATAGAATGCTTGTACTCAAATGTTGGTTTGAGCATTAACTACTTCAGTTTCTTCCCATTAGATATGCAGATATGCTCATTGATTTTGCATCATTTCGGTTCGCCTTTAGCGGGTTCTTACACTTTCCTTTACTTCACATGATGACTGATCTCTTAACGTTACTGTCACCTCACTGATTTCCAGCATCGGTCCGAACTCTGGGGTTCAACAAATATCCTTGCAACTGACTCAAGATCCAACTTCCGAATTACACAGGTACTTACGCTGACTGATCAACAGATTCTTGCGATAGCTCTTTTGATTCAAAGCATCTGCCACTGTACTGGTCTGGACTGAGGGAATGGATTTCAACCTCATGGTTCTCAATCCAATAACCATCTTTGTTGCTCCACGGTAACAACTTCGAATTATGACTAAGATAATTCACCACCTGAAACTTCTTAACACACCAATTCTTGGATGTTCCGTGATAAAAGCTATCAAGGTTTTTTCTGGTATCTCGCAATATGAACACTGAAGTTGTGATTAATCTTTTCTGAAATTCTTACAAACTCAGTTCACTTCTAGCGGTCTGGGCGACTTCTCTTCTTACAACAGGTGAGGGGTCTTGGCTAACTTGAATTGACTGTCTCATTGATCTTCAACTAACACTGTCTCGAAACGACTGCTTCACTGGTATTCAACTAACACTGCTAGGTTGATGGGTTTGATTTGACACTGCCTTTATCTGATAAAGTCATCTGATCTACTCTATCATCTCTGCAAACTCGTTGGCAACTTTTGTCATAATTCATCTGTGACGTAATTCCTTCTGGAATTGGCAAATCCTGGGTACCAAGTCAAAGACAGACTTAACTTCTAATACTGATTGCATCTTTGTATAGATCACTTGCAATGACAATTGCATACTCCTTACTGGATACTCACATTATCCAATGATTAGATTCTTCAATCATTTACTATTGTCTCACTGCTATGCAAAATGATTAGTTGGAATTCAACATCGCATTCCATAGTTACGCTCTCACGGCCTTCAATCAACATGACTCAATGTTTGATTACTCAACTTGTAAAGCGGACTCTTGAAATGTATCCAATGATTTAATATCCACAATTTCTTTTTCTCCAGTAACTTGCATGCAAAGGAAAAGTTACAATGATTCTCGATTTTCGCTACTAACAGAGACATGACACTGCATGATCTCGTATCATCAATCTAAACTTTCTTAGTAACATCATCATTCAAACGTCTCTTTTTCTTTGCCGTTGGACACACGGATCTCGTGCGTTACCAATCGCTCTAGGAGTTAAAATCTTAAGCGAGTGACTTCGGTATTCTTGCATCCGAGTGAGTGATCGGTTCCACCGAGGACACTAGCTGATGTAGTGACCTTTTCCATGATTGTTGTAGCATAGACATGTCGAACCTTGTGACTTTTTCTGACGAAACTATGGCAGAACGATTATTCTGGTGTTCTTCAACCTTCAAGAAGTATAGTCGCTTTGTAGGGCATCTCTTGGTATAGTGGTCTTGCTTACCACACTTGAAACACACTAGTGACGAGACTGACTTGTTTCTCTTTTGAGGTGGGCTGCTGAGGTCAATATTCTGCTTTTGTAATTCTTTAGCTGACATATCTTGTACTGACAATGGTTTGCCTTCTCTTGCTAATGTTCTGACAGTAGCTCGAAAATTTTCTCGCTGACGTTGTTTTGCAGAAGTCAACACTGAATACATGAGGCACTGGCTTGGACAATGATCATCGCTTTCACACAAGAAACATGTGATCTTGATCATGGACATTTTCCAACGGAATGGTTCCTTCGCAATCGAACAATTGATATTGTGCTCATCGGCGCTATGACTTATTTCTCCACAACGGATACATGCACAAACTTCCGACTTATCCAGGTTAGCGATGACTTCAAATGACAATAAGCGTATGGGATGTAGGATATCGAATAGCAAGTTTCTCTTGATCACTCTTGCTTGATGTCGCGTCTTTGTTGGCTAAAAGCGGCGAGGAACTCTAACCATGTGATGGTCTTACGGTCACGATGGACGTCATGAAAGTTTTCCCATCAATCTAATGTAACTCCTTGAATTGATGAGCGGATAGAGAACTTTCTCATTATCGTTGCATTGCACAACAATTAACTTTTTTCTCTCATGCGAATCCAAGATTCGCATGGTTTATCCTTCAAAGACGACGGCTTGGTCATCATGAACTTTTAAGATTGGGCGAGGGCATGCCGTTGAGATGGCAACGAGTTGTGCATCATTGCAAGCGGTAATACTATCGATGGTTGCATCGTTCGGCATGATCGATTCGGGCTGCGCAGGAGGCGCTCGTGTTCGATGGGCCACCTCGCCATCGAGATAGTTGTTGGTCATCGTGCGCTGCATGCGACACCGCAACGGTACGATGACACGCTGATTATTCGATTCATCAAATTGACTAAGGTAGCGGTGGTCTGATCCTGCTGGGTCATCCTGTTGTTCATGTTCTGCATCATCACATTCATGAGTTGAGTCTGAGCTATCAAGAATTGTTCCATGACTGGATCTGCTACTCCTGGTACTGACAACTGTCAACTAGGGTTGACAACATCTGAGCTGGCACAGACTATCTCGAGATTACTAACAAGGTTGGCTTCCCTGGGGTTCTCCATCTGCTGGCTGACTAGGGCTAATAGATGCGAGGGAAAAGCACAAGGTAAGCGAAGAGAATCTACTAAGGGGAGCAGGTTTAACCCAAAGAACACCAAGGAACACACAAATAGCCGGAAAGCTATTAAGAAGCATAAAACTCACAGCCAAACTACACCGAAGAAGGGAAACAAAGATCTAATCGTCTAGTCGATTAAAATCTAACTTAACAGGGCGGCTTGGCTCAACACATGGGAGGAACCTACACTGATTTATCCTATATGGTTGGTCTGAAGAAAACTCGAACTGGTCACGGTCTTCATCAAATGTTGACTGCTTGCGATCCTTGGAGGCGAAGCTTGAAGAAAGATGGAGGCGACGTACAACTTCTTCTTAGTCTTGAATTTTTGCGACGCACTTGTCTTGAACACTTGGGGAGATGTTGACACGTTGTTGTTGGTTGCGTGGTCTTCAAACAGTTGCTCAAAACTGCTCTTGGGCATCCACCAAGATATTTGACACGGATAACGATGACCATAGAAGTTATGAGGGGAGAGAGAGTCCAATTTAATACTCCAAATGGTGAGGACGAATATAGATGAGAAAGGAATAGAATGGAAGAGTATAGAATAGACAAGGTGAGAATAGCACATCATTAAGATTTTCCATTTGTAAAATAAGTTTTGGAGTTTTCCTTACAAACGGCCATTCTAACTAAGGTCACGACCTACAGTCGATATGGCTCTGATACCACCTCTGTCGGGACCCAAAAATACAATTCTGGACCCTCTGTGTATACTGCACTAGTCCAGGATCACGCTAGTGCACACAGTGGCAACATCGATGAAATATCATTTCCATATACAAAGATGACTAATAAATAGGCAAATAACAATAAATATCAGAGTAAAGACCTTAAGGTCAAAGCTTACAATTAATGCCTCAGAAGGCGAATAGCTCAATGAAGCTGTAGCGGAACGAAACGGAATAACTTTAGTGAAGTCCATCCATATGCCCACAGGCAATCGGTCAAAAGGTCGCAACCTAGTTCTTCTCGATCCTTGAAGTAGACCTTGTTGACCGACGATTCCTCCATTTACAGAGGTTTGGGCGCAAGTTTTACAACAAGCGTGAGTACACAACCGTACTCGCAAGTCATACCACGAATGCAATGTATAGATGCGGGCTTATTCCAAAGGAAATGGCTTACGTGGTTATTTTGCGAAATGCAACATTTGCAATTGAATATGAATAATAGATTGAAAGCATAATTCAAAACAAATAGACAATATTAATTTAATGATTGTTTTCTCAAAGACACATAGCCTAAACAGTTATTTTGCACATAGCCATATGATTGAGGTCACACACTCCCATCCCAACATTTTATGAAAACTACCCTCGTGTGAAATCCCGAGCATTGTCCATGATCATGACGCGGCTATTCGAATAGATTGTTTAACACTCTGCAGAGGTTGTACACTTTACCCACACGATATAACGGTGTGGCCGCGACCGATCATAACAAAGCAGTTGAAACTTCATCTCAAACATTGACACTCCGATGTGCTTACAAACCGTTATACATATCACAAAGCCCATGCATAATACACAGTTGGGCGGGGCGACGAATCCTCCCGCGATGCAACCACCAAGTAGTCACACCTCCACCCTATCACAAAGCCTAACCTACCACCGAACATCAATGCGAGAATCCATAACTTACTAAGTTAGGCCCGTCCCATACCGGGCATGTGGTGCGTCTTGTAGGCTCGATTCAATGGCGCACAAAGTTAAGTCCTTAATTGACCAAAGCAAGACTTCCATGTTCTAACTAAGTCACAAAGATTATCATTCCCATCACATAGTCCACCATGTCACACGTCTCCACCACTTGCCTCGGTCAAATCCTTTACCACCCGATTGGTTTTAGTGCAACACATGCCATCACGAAGTAATAACACATAGCACACAGTTTTACACAAAGTTCCATAGTCACTTAGTCAAATTTATAATTGCAACTCAGGTGATGATGATGACTCGTTGCATGGCTAAGCAATCTACTCGTACTAACCAACCCACGTTGGTAATACCATAGCACCAACTAAATATGAACCAATCTAGGGTGACAAAAGATTATGACATACAATAGACAAAGTGGATATAACAAATTGGATTAATAGCTAAACCCAAAAGCATTTAAATAATTACTTAAAGTAAATGCAATAATTTAAATCAAAGTAATTTTAAAAACTGGGATTCAATATGATCAAAGGTATAACTTGCCTTGCTATAGCAATGGTGATCTTAATTTATCTTCAATCTTCTACTTGCTTGATCTTGACTCCTTGGACGATTAGGGACTGCTGCCTAACGAAAGAAAGCATAAAACAAACTAAATTCAAAAGACAAATCAAATAAACTTCAAACTGAAATTGAATGGTACTGGAAGGTAGATATTGAATTTAGATGAATTTAGAAACTTGAATGGGTTCAATCGGAATTCGGATGAAGAAGATATAGCTCTTGGAAGATTGGAATTCACATGAAATGATGAAAAAGCTCTATGGAATATTCTCAGAATATTCTATTCCGAAAATATTAGAAAAATAAAGAGTGTATGATAGGTGGGACCGATTGGTATTTATGAATTTCTAGAATTAAAATAATTCCAGAAATAAGGTAGAGAGAGTGACAAGCGGGACCAATAAGATAAAAAGGATTTTCAAGAATTAAATTAATTCAGAAAATAGGATTAGGGGTTGACATGTGGGCCTTTGGTCTATGGACCAGTCCACAGAGATATGCTAGTCCACGGTGGACCAAGCTCATGAATAGGGTTTGACCAAGATTGGTGACATACGGGACCCGCATGTAAGTGAGGAAAATATTAGAGTTTTAATTAGGAAGATGACATGTGGGGTCTACATGGAAGATATATATATATATATATATATATATATATATATATATATATATATATATGGATGGCAAAGGGTCCACATGGAAGTGAGAGAGATAGAATGACTTAATTTAGTTGGATGACAAATGGGGTCCATTCATCATAGATACTGAGAGCAACTAGTAGTAACAGAGCAACAGAGAAAGCTACAGGAACAAGTAAAAACAACGACGAGCTGATTTTGATGCAAGGAGGATGGTGAGCGGAGGCGAACCAACCGGCGAAGGGCAAAGCGGAAAGGAAACGACGGCCGAGATGATGACGCTGTCGGACGTCGAGATTTTGCTCCATGCGGACGGCGCGCGCAAGAACGCCGACGACGGCGGCCTCACGGCGCGTAACACTTCGGTGATGCTCTGCGAAAGGGAGGTGAGCACGGCGTAGAACGCGGCGACGCGAACTCAGCGGTGGTGGAGTTGAAGGCGAGGATCAGCGGTTGCGGAGTAATTGACGAGAGAAGGACGGCGAACAAGAGGCGAGAGAACGTCAAATTCTCGGCGCACGGTGGATGAAACTTGAATCTACAAGAGGGAAAAATAGGTATTGACGAGGGCACAAGATGACGCGGTCGGATTTTGGAAAAACTCACCGAGGTAGCGAGGAACGCGATGAACACGTTCGGCTTTAGGGCTTGACATGGCCGACGGTGCTCGGTGATCTTCGCGAAGAGAAAGGAACCATGGCGTAGAACGCGGCGGCGAAGCCAACGCTGCGACGGTTGGCGGGGACGTCGGATGAAGCCGTAGTTATTGGAGAAAACCTTTGGTTGGAGCTCGGTTTTGGAGATTGCGACAAAATTAGATCGGTTTGGAGAAACCAATTCGGGGATTGGAAGAGGATCAACACGGACGCGTGAGCGCAAACGGCTCGCATTTATATGCACCGTAGAGGAAGATATGGAAATTTGAATTTTTCAGCTGGAGGTCGATGATGAACAGTCACCCGCGATTTACTGTAGCATCGGCAGGAGAGAGAAAATCTGGATTTTCGGAATTAAAAGAAATCCCAAAAATCAAGGAGGTCAAATAAATAGCAAACAAATCCGGAAAAATCTCAGAAAATACCCAAAAATTCCTTGAAGGACAAGGAAGCCAAATAACACAGGTTTTTCTTTAATTAATGTTTATATTAGTCTAATTAAATATTTTTAATTTAGAAAAATTCCAATTAAGCTTTATGAATTCAAATAAAATTGGTGAAATTTTCCAGGGACCTAAACTACTCAAAAGATTTTTGAAAAACCAAATTTTGGGACGTTACAATGTTCAAGTCCAAACTCCAGAACTCGCTCGACTACTTCACCTTCGGTTGAGGCTCTACGCATCTTCATCATCGCAGATACTGCGGAGGTCGAAGAGATCTTTGTCTCCCAGCGCTCCACTTTACATTCGGGCGTCATCCTCGGATCGGATGATTGGTAATCTTCATGAGCGAGTCACTCGCCCGGTATCACGATCCAGTCTCTACTCCCATTCGTGTTTGGTGCTTCTTTCAACCCGCGATATATCACATGCATTATCGATTCTAGTGGGTTAATGCCATGCATGAGGAGTTAGAGAATTTTGAGAGGAACAAGGTGCGGAACCTAGTAGAACCTCCTAGTGGTCATAATGTGATAGGAACCCGTTGGGTGTTCAAAAATAAACAAAATGAGGATGGTTACGTGGTTAGAAACCGAGCTAGGTTGGTAGCTCGTGGTTTTAGCCAAGTTGAGGGGTTAGATTTTGATGAGACATTTGCTCTGTTGCTAGATTGGAAGCCATTCGCATTCTCGCTTGCATTTCTTTGCTTCTAAGGGCTTTAGATAATATCAGATGGATGTTAAGAGTGCCTTTTTGAATGTTTTTATAGAGGAAGAAGTGTATGTTAGACAACTCCCAGGCTTTAAGAATCCCAAGCATCCACATCATGTTTTCAAGCTATCCAAAGCCTTGTATGGTCTTAAGCAAGCCCCTAGAGCACGGTATGATAGACTTAAGACCTTTACCTTAAGAATGATTTTGAGATGGGTAAGGTAGACAAGACCTGTTCATCCTTAGGCGTGACAATGACTTCCTGCTTGCTCAGATTTATGTAGATGATATTATCTTTGGTGGTTCTTCTCATGCTCTTGTTTCTAGTTTTTCCGAGACCATGTCCAGGGAATTTGAGATGAGTATGATGGGAGAACTCTGTAGGGATACGGGTAGGCTACGCTAGCAACAATTAAAATTTTCTACCACGTAAACCAGGATGCCAAGCAAGATAGATGATCACAGATCATTACCACCAGACGCGTAGTGCAGCGGAAGTAGAGTCGGAGTAGCCTAGTCCGACGATGAACGCGCCAATGTAGTGGTCGTAGATGATCGTCCAACATTCTTGCAGTCGATCGTCTCCTCCAGCAGCCTCTGTAGATCCTTGTGAAGATCGCGGATCGTCCTTAGCGCAACAGCGATCGCAGTAGCGCCTCTACGGTATCCACACGTCCAGAGAAGGAACAACCGTACGCCGGTGTGCTAGCACCAAGTCGCACGGGAAGGCTCTCTGAAGAAGATGGCGGCTAGGGTTTCGGTGGAAACAACTCACATGTCTCTCTCGTCACCCTCTCTCTTCACCCCCAAAACTAGCCTCAAGCATCTCCTTATATAGTGCCCCGTGTCGGATCCTATCCGAACACGTTTGACGAATCGTATCCGTACTGGTTTGTTCCATCTCATTAAGTGTGTGACCCGTTAGGTTTATGTGTAATCGGTTGTGACTCGGAAACCCTTTCCGACCACGAGTCGTAGCGGTCCCTAGCAGGACATAACGATTCCCGAATACACACAAATTATATCGGACGAACCTTAATGCAATATGATCTACGACTAGGTCCTCATCACTTATGACTAGGTCTTAATTTTATACGACCAGTTCGCACTCGGTCACGACCAGTTCGTAACTCCTTACGAGCAGGTTTCGACCACTCTGTGATTTCGTTCGATCAGTCTACGACTTGCTCGTATCACCAAACGACTTGTCTGGATCTGATCGAACTAAGCGACTTACTCTAGTATTCTCTTTTTGCCTCACGATATCTGGTTTGAACTCCAGGTGAGATAATGTGTCATCCATGGACTGTTCAATACTTTCTCGATCGAGTTGTCGGATAACCTTACATGGTCGAACACTTCGACCACTAGTGGCATGGCCATACACTTTCTTTATCCGACTACTTGAGGGCCCGAGACATCTCTCTGTTATGTTAGGAGGGCAAATCCCATATCAGACCAGTCACATCCTCCGCATGTTTCATAGCATACACGAAAGCTACCTTTATAACTACTCGATTCTGAGTAGCGTTTGGCAACCCCTAAGAGTGCTATTACACATGTAGGGAACCATGCGATCTCGTGTCTAAGGATTATACATCATCATTGCTTGAGACCAACTAATGACACACAGGATCATAACAATCTCAATAGTGTCTCAAGGTTGGTCAATCCAACCCCATGTTCTCTAACATGTGTTCACATTATCGATTCGATATCCCTATATCCATGACCGGTGAAACATGGTCATCAATCAATATATGTGCTGGTCATAGAGTCACTGGTGTTCCGATCAGTGACATTCGACCAGGGATACTTTTAGAATGACATCATACAAGTCGAAGAGTTTCACCAATAAGTCACATACTCGTTGATCTTCAGAACTAACGATTCATTCAAGGAACAGAATAACATTTATTCAAAAACTCATAAACATAGACGTGATACAATCATCTCCATGATTGCCTCTAGGGCATATCACCAACAATCTCCCAGTTGCACTAGAGTCAATCATATAGGTATCGAATACCCATAGCTCTTGTGTGCGCCTCATACTTAGGTTGCGGGAGAGGCTTTGTCAACGGATCAGCAATATTCAAATCCGTGTGCACTTTGCATATCTTCACATCACCTCTCTCAACGATCTCACGAATAATGTGATATCGCGAAGTATATCTTGGACTTTTGATGCGATCCGGGCTCCTTAGCTTGTGCAATGGCTCCACTATTATCACAATATAGACCCATTGACCGAAGCACTCAAACCACACCCACTCACTAATGAACTTTTTAATCCATACGGCCTCTTTCGCGACCAGAAGCCGCAATGTACTCGACCTCGTCGTAGAATCGACAACCGTTCCTTGCTTGGAACTTTTCCGACCACCGCTCCTCCATTTAAGCAAAACACAAACCACGATTGCGATCTGAAATTATCCTTGTCGGTTTGGAAGCTAGCATCGGTGTAACCATTTACGACCAGCTCTTCCTCACCACCAAATACAAGGAATGAATCCTTAGTCCTTCTTAAGTACTTAAGGATATTCTTGATTGCTATCCGATGACCTTCACTGGATCGATCGATATCTGTTCGTAACACTTAGAACATACGACACATCTGGTCGTGTGCACAGCATGACATACATGATAGATCCGATAGCCGAAGCATATGGAATTCTACTCATTTTGTCTCGCTCATCGATGGTCGTAGGCACCGAGTCTTGCTAAGATTAATACCATGTGACATGGGCAAGAAACCCTTTTTGGAATATTGCAAGTTGAACCGTTTCAACACCTTGTCAATGTACATGTCTTGGCTTAATCCAATTAGCCTCTTAGATCTATCTCTATAGATCCTTATACCAAGAATATATCTTGCATCTCCTAAATCTTTCATTGAGAAACTATTTCTTAATGAAGTTTTATGATTCAAGCATTGGAATGTCATTTCCAACCAGTAGTATGTCATCTACATACAAGATCAGAAACACTAGCTTGCTCCCACTAATCTTCTTGTAAACACAAGGTTCTTCTTCGTTCTTGATGAAGTCAAACCCTTTGACCACCTCATCAAAACGAATGTTCCAACTCCGAGATGCTTGCTTTAATCCATAGATGGACTTCTTAAGTTTGCATACCTTTCTAGCTTCCTTTGGATCGACAAAACCCTCAGGCTGTGTTATGTACACATCCTCACTTAGGTTTCCATCTAGGAAAGCCGTTTTGACATCCATCTGCCATATCTCATAATCGAAATATGCAGCAATAGCTAGAATGATCCGAATAGACTTAAGCATAGCGACAGGAGAGAAGGTTTCATCATAATCAACACCTTGAATTTGTTTGAAACCCTTCGCAACTAGCCGTGCCTTATGAATGTGAACCTTTCCATCCATATCTATCTTTTTCTTAAAAATTCACTTGCACTCAATGGTTTTAACATCATCAGGTGCATCAACCAAGTTCCAAACTTGATTGTCATGCATGGACTTTATTTCGGATCTCATGGCCTCAAGCCATGACTCAGAGTCTGGGTCTACCATCGCTTCCGAATAAGTATTAGGCTCATCATTATTCAATAATAAAACGTCATGCCCATACCTTACAGGCAATTGACGTGGCCTTTTCGATCTACGTGGGGCTGATGCTTCATCTACAGGTTCAACAACATTTTGTTCATCCTGTAGAGGCTCAGTAGGAGTTGAAACATTTTCGGATGTTTTCCGAATTTCTTCGAGTTGTACCTTACTCCCACGGACTCATTTGGAAAGAAACTCTTTCTCCAAGAAGACACCATTGCGGGCAACAAACACTTTGTTTTCATCCCGCTTATAAAAATAATATCCTTTAGTTTCCTTAGGATACCCCCACAAAGAAGCACTTATCAGACTTGGGTGTGAGTTTATCAGACGTCAAACGTTTGACATATGCCTCACAACCCCACACCTTGAGAAAAGACAAGCCGGGATACTTCCCGGTCCATATCTCATACAGTGTCTTCTCTACTATTTTTGATGGAACCCTATTTAATGTGAAAGCCGCTATTTCTAGAGCGTATCCCCAGAACTGCAATGGAAGATCAGATTGACTCATCATTGATCGAACCATGTCCAACAATGTTCGGTTCCGTCGTTCAGACACCCCATTCCATTGAGGTGTTCCCGGCGGAGTGAGTTGTGGATATGCTCACGATATTTGAATGATGTTACAATTGGCAATGTTGTTCAAGGTTTGTCAAAACTCTTGTTTCCAGCAAGGTTCAGGACAATCGGTCGTACCGGCTTGTAATGGGCGGTAGTACCGTTGAGCGGTATGACCGCAAGTGAGGGAGCGGTACGACCGCAGTGCGGTAGTACCAGAGGTTACTTGACGGTAGTACCGTTTGTATTGTCAAGTTCGGCCAACTTGGTAAAATGGCTATGGGTTAGGTCAAGTTCATGGGTTTCAGTGCATATGTGTTGCATGATACATGTTTTGACTAACGTGGGTCAAGTTGTGAAGAACTTGTTCCCGGTTTCGATTTGCTTGTCTGTTGTTGTGCAGGTTGCTTGGTGGTCAACGGCGAGGATGATCGGGACTAGGCTTGGAGAGCCGAGTTTCAGAACGATCGACGATGCCGGATGAAATCATTGGACTCAAGGATGGTGCAAGATGGACAAAGGTGACCGAGCAGGCGATTCGGTGCGGCATCGTTGGATCAAGCGGCGCGGGGTGGTGCAAGTGCCATGGTGGTTTCGGTGGGAGCGGATGGGAGAGACTTGCCGGCATGATGAGAGCCGTTGGATCAACCTACACGTGGCGGAGCATGCGATCGCCGCAAGATTGGACTCGGTCTTTGAAGAAGGGCGAGAAGGGTATTTTGGTAATTTTACCAAATACCGCTTGGTGACCTTTGCCAACCGCGGCGCAAGGCGGTGCGTGGAGAAGCGGATTAGGTCAAGAGGAGATGAAGACGTGCTTTAAAATGCGTGCGGGTGTGAGCCGTTTGTGTTGGGCCTTAACGGGAGCCCATTAGGGAAACTCTTCTAGAAGGTCTAAGCCTCCACTATAAATAGATGAGGGAGGTGGCTGCACCCCTTCAGCCCTTTCATTACTTGTAAACCCTAGTTTTGCTTTTGTGCTTAGGGAGTTGATAGTTGGAGGTTAGGGTTCTAGAGAGTTGGATTTGATTTCATGCTCATGTATTGAGTCTTTATCCTCCATTGATGGAGTGGCTGTAAACCAATACCATATCAAATCAATATAAAGAAAGTTCTCTCAAAGATGAGTTCATTTGCTTTCTTTCTCTCTATTTGATGATTTTGAGTCTTTCTTTGATCCGCGAGTTTTTGGTTGATTTCTTGCTGTGATCTAACTTGCTGCAATATATGGGAACCCATCTAGGGTCTTCTTGATCATCAATCACCCACGAGCAAGTCTCTAGATCATATTTCGATTTTGGCTCGGTTTTGGAGCACCCTTCGTTCAATTTGAAAAAGATAGGAACTTTGGCAAGGATCTTCACGATCGTCGAATGGAATAGGTTTCTGACATCATTAGGAAGGTGTGTTTCAAGTTTCGTGAAGTTTGGAGTTACGGATCAAAAGTTACGTCAATTTTTGTTTTCGTTTTCAGGCTGTTTACTATTCATTTGCCTGATTTTACTGCTGTTCACGCGGTTGTACCGAAGTGCGGTACGACTGACACTGTTCACGCGGTATGACCGGTACTGTTCATCAGTACTGTTTACTAGGCTGAATTTTTTTTTTTTTGTTTTGGATCGTATCTTTTGGGGGTTTGAAGGAGATTCAACACAAATCTTCCGCTACGCTTTTATATATTGATTTTCATAGTTTTCATAGCTATTGAAGTCAATATCATCTTTTAATTTCGATTGAAGTCCCCCTCTAATCGTCTTTTTGGTCCAACATATATTAACTGAACACTTCATTTATTGGGAAACGAGTGGATACAACATAGAACACGCGCTGAGATCGAGCTAGCTATACTCCATTTATTGGGAATGCACATGGAAATACCACTACGGTATGTTGCCACTCCCGAAGCCGAAATCCGGAGGCATGCCGGCAATCACCTTCTTGACCGACGGCCTCGCCAGAATCCCATCCCACCATGCCTTGACATGCGGGTACGCGTCAACCACGCCGGCGTACTCGGTCGCCATGAAGTAGCGCATGAAGGAGAAGTGGCTGAGGTCCGCGAGGCTGATGAAACCTCCCGCCAGGTACCTGGAGGTCGACAGCCGCGCCTCGTACACCTCGAGCACCTTCTTCAGCTTCTGGACGTTCTCGTCGATGAGGTTCTGGTCGCGGGCTTCGCCGAAGTACGGGTTGAGGATGCAGTGCAACACGATGGGCTTCGTTACGGGTTCGAGCTGGTGGGCTTCCACGTCGACCCATACGTCCACCATTGCAGATTCTTCCAGGTTGCCTTCTCTCAGAAACTCTGGTTTGTATTTGCGAAGAATGTACCTAGCGATGGCGCGCGATTCTGGAAAGAAAAATTATCCCATTGGGACTAATACATGAAAGTATGTGTAATATCTATCAAATACCATGTGTAATATCTATCAAATACTACCAAATTCTTGAGGAAATGCGATTTTCGCTTTTTTGTTTGGAGGAAATGGATACGTGATCAGGTTCTGAAAACCGGTTTTAATTTTTTACCGAGGGTCACCGGTAGGACCGAAATTGACTTGAAATCAGAAATTTTTAGCCAAATTCGGCCAAAATTTTGACATCAATTGTCCAAAGATAAAATTAAAAAGATAAAATTAAAGCAAAATTCAATCGGCAATAGTGATTTTGGCCGGTATTGAACTTTTACAGGGTTTCAGTTGAACCGGTAGGACCGATTTTGGGTCAATTTTCGGAACCCTATATGTGATTGACATTAATTATCTTTTTTTGAATTTTAAAACTTGCTGACTTTTATATCTTTGCTCTTTTTTCGTTCCCAATAGGGAGACGACTTCTACTTGGGCCGGTTCAATGCCCATCTTTCTTATATAATAATCCAAACTAAAATATTGACTTTTCAATTCTGCATTTCCCAACCTACTGATGGGCCAATTAAATTGGGCTGAGCCCCTATCTTCCACACACACACAAAAGACGACAAATGCAGAAGCCAACCAAAAGTTTTAGACGTGGAGTTTTAATTCACTCTCAAGTAAATCAAGAAAGTGAAATATAAATTTCTGAGTAATTTATGAGGCAGAAATGTGTCGCAGACAACTTAGAAAAGCAATTTTTTTCCTGCTTTGCTTGAGGTTACAAATACGCATCGCCTATATATATCTAGCCGGCAGAACGGCGCGCCTAAATCCTAATCACCAGAAAACAGTTACTACAAAAAAAAAATTCTACAATCTAACAAAAAACGCAGAAGGCAAGCTTTCTTACGATAGAGCGTCAGATCACCATCCTCCAATACTGGGATCTCACCAAACGGCTGCAAAAATGATTATACGGCGAATAATTGTTAGTTGACCATGCACTCGGCTGTCTCTGTTTCTTGTTTTAAGCTAGTACTCATTAACTTGCTGAGAACACTGTGCCAGCTTAGCAAGACAGGAGAAAACAAAACAATTGAGGTGAGAACAGTATGCAAAATTTTGGCGAGGCACATGTACGTACGTTTCTGGCGAGGTGCTCCGGGCGGCGGTGGTCGCCGCCGCTCCTGCTCATCGGCACGAGCTCGTACTCGGCGCCGGCCTCCTCCAGGCACACCAGCACCCGCGCCATCCACGGCGACACCGCCCACCCGTACACCTTCATCGGCGCCATCGGTTCGATCGATCTTGTGTTCGTCTGCGTGTGCAAGCTTCTGTAGTTTATATAGCTCCAGGAGATATTATTGTTTAGTGCTCACATGGAGGATTTGGAGTCAAAGGATGGTGCCTTCTTCCGGTCCGTGGGTTGTTGGGAGAGGTAGGAAGCCAACTGCAGGCTTCCCCGCCCGTCGTCATTGCTTGCGCGCGCTGGAGATGACGGCGTTATGATGCATGGCACGCGGTGGGGCAGGGCTGTGGACTGCGACTTGCCTATACTGACGACGTTGCATTACGACAATACTACCTCCGATTCTGAATACATGACATTCTGCCTTTCAAATTTTGTTCCCAAATATATATCACTTTGTTTCTCGGGGTATGACCGTGTCGGACCCGGATTTTCTAATCCGAATCCTCTGTGAAAATACTGTGCTATTCCCTGGATCAGTAGATAGCACTCACAGATACATTGCTGAATCATTTCATACATGGCGTAGAACCATACCATTCATTAATTTAGCACAACAAAGTTTACATAGACCTCGTCAGGTCGAGTTTTACAATACGGTCAAACAGGCCAAATTGATTACATTACAAAAGCGGAAGCAACAACGGAAGTAAAAGGGGTGAGAGCACATCTCTCCACAGGCAAGCGACTAGGGAAACCCGTGTGCGTCCGATATTAATCAAGGCTTGGATAATATTGGATGCACGCAAGTACCGACGGAGTCAACTGGACTGGGGCGAGACTAGAACAACTAAAGACTACACTACGCTTCATCGTCTCTTAGACCTCCAACTTCTGGATCCTCGTAGTAGTCGTAATCTCGGGATTTCACCTTACGAGGTTTTGAGGGAAAGAGCGAGAATGAGCACAACTTCCGTGCTCGCGAGCCAATACACAATGCAATAATATACATGCAGGGCTAGTCAAAGATGGCTCGGGTTCTTTTATTTGCTAAAGCAATGTTTTCAAATATCATAATTACAAATTCCTAGCACTTAGCGTTTTAACAAATTGTATTTTAATAAAGAGAGTAATTGTGCAATAGTTGATATCAGCAGAGGTTCCCTCCATCGGAAACTCTACCTGATGCTTATTTTGATTGGGGCTAACCCCACATATTAACATCACTGAGTCTGAAAACTCAGGCAAAAACCAATCCAGGGCTAGGTGAGCCCACCACATTTTCATACCACCCACAAAGGTTTTTGAAATCGAACTAACTCAAGTTAAGTTCCCATGTCCGCCTTTGACCGTAGGCACGGCTATTTGAATAGTTTATTACACTCTGCAGAGGTTGTACACTTTACCCACAAGAGACAATCATCTTGACATGTACACATGTTTCCGTAGACATGTGAGTCTAGGGGAGATCGTCACAAGGCCTTTACAATGCATCCAGCGGTATTAGTTACACCGCTAAGGTTTCGTCTTGAAGGGTTCGTCCATTTAGACCGTTAACCCTTACCTAGACCCCTCTTGAGCCCTCTTAACGACTTACGTCGTGCTCCCGACACCCTTCGCCCACGAGAGGCTTACGTCGCAGACATCTACAGTGCAACTCGTCTTGAGGATACAAATTATTTAGCTGAGTTTGTACTTTCTTGACTTGTGGTTGTACTTGTTTTACACAGTAGGTCATGACAAGATTAAGTCCTTAGGGTTGTCCAAGCAGTTCATTCCACATACCAACCACAACACAACAGTCCTTGGGCTACATTAGCACCCACTGCTGTACCATCCATCACACCAGCCGCCCAGACAGGGTAATAGCAATTTAGGGTTTTGGAGGAGTAAAACCAAATTACCACATTTATCACAGTCATGGACCACCAATGACTGCCCAAACCATTTTCATGTTTGAAGAGATGATGATTGGAACATTGTAATGTCCCGGTACTTGAGCAAGACTAGCATGTCTCTTAAGTACGGCCTATAACTAGTATTACCATATAGTTACTAGGGTGACAATGGTTAAGGGATTCAAGTTGTCAAGGATGGCATAATAATTAATTATTCATCAAATGGGTATTTAACTGCCTTAAGCTTTAACATACATTTGTTTAAAGAATTAAAGCATGCAATTTGCTATTTTAAAAGAATATAATTTGCATAAAATATAGGCTCAATATTGTGGGGACCCCGGTAATTATCTCCATAAGACCGAGATTAGACAAGGTCTTAGGGACATAATTACTGGTCTCCGACAAATAATTCAATTTAACTCTATCCAAGTGAGAGGCTTGGCGAATACTAGAGCCTCAACGATCATGCGTATTTGTTCGCTGCGGCGCTACATGATTGTCGATTCTCTTTTGATTCAAGCACTACACTTAGTGAGTTAAATGGGGATTCATTAACAACGAGTATGACTTATATTGGCTCCCAAGATCAACGACCAATATACTCATACCCTCATCCAACGTTGATTACATCCATACAACGCATACAACAAGAGATCAAAAGACATACTACATAATAGTCAAAGTCTACGACTTATTACATACGTAAACCGACCAAATTCAAAGTAAAGTATCAAGTAGCGGAAAGCAAGTAAATTAAGAAAAAGACCAGAGTGGTATGCCCATCACCCATTGGCAACTGACTGGGAGTTAAATGATAGCACACTACTCGTTAGTGTCACCCAAGTCAACACTAACAAGATCGTCAGACTCAAAATCTTCCTTACCGAAAGGCCAAACATCCGGTGAGTACAAGTGTACTCGCAAGTCTTACACAAATAAAAATAGTTATGCATAAGGGTCATTCAAAGGATGACTCATATTGGTTTAGTTTTGCGAAAGAGACGCAACAATTAACATCCTACACATACTAGTTTTTCATGTGCCCATTTTAAAATCAGATTTGGAGTAGAAGTAAAGTATATAGTAAAACATTTCAGTAATAAACAATTGAATCATACAAGGACCAAAGTGGCAGCCCACTTTGATGTACTAAACACATGAACATCCCGTTCATGACGAATACCAAGTTCAACCACAATTTTAATTAAAAGTCTAACAATAGCGACCACAAATTTCAAGCGGTCGTCCATAACAGTGGACACGGCTATTCGAATAGATTAATACCTGCGCAGGGTGTACTACTTTACCCACACAACTTGATTAGCCCGTAAGCCTCCGGATGCCTCAGAAAATAGCATACTTCCTATGGTATGCGTGTAGTAAATCAAGATATAGTCATTTTCAGCAAGAAAGCCCTATTGAGCTAAGTCCCCCTTGTGAGATGGTTCCTTGCCTAGTACAAGCGTCTGATAGCACTTGCTAGGGGGCTCACAAGTTATATTGGACATACCGATGCAATCAAAACAAATAAAATTGGTGCTCTCTTGCACACTATAAAGGATTACATCGGCTCCTAAGGAACATAGGATTTCACGGTCGCTATGCCCCTTACACCACCAAGGACTTAACACAATAAAACCCTCCCCTACTTAACCATACGGCACCCATATACGCGTGTGGCGGACGAGTGTTGCTTGAGCAAGGTACCCAAAGTTCGGTCCTTAATTGTCCAGACAAGTCCTTCCACTTACCCAATGCTCGTGCACAAAGCACCATCACTAACCAACACTTGTCCAGACCAAAAGCTCATTTAAAAATGACAAAATTTAACTCATAAAACAGCTACAAGATCTGAAGTATAAATCATAAAAATGAGAGTTGTGTTTATCCCAAAACCGCCGGGTTATTCCGACGATCGAACTACAGTATCTAGACTTGCATGGCTAAGCAATTCTATAACCCATAATTCACACATCCTATCTTAAGCATATAGGAGTTGGCATAATTCAAGATTAACCTCAAGCATAGGACATAACTAAACTACACATCACAAAAATATTGACATAATCAAAATAGCATGCAAGCAATTATCATTGCACTATCTTAACCAAAACTGGGATCAAATATGATGCAAAATAAAGTTCAAATGATGCTTGCCTGGCTGGAAGTTCACTTGCTCACTCTCGGTTACTTTCTCTCATACTTTCGGCAACTCGGAATCTAAAGAAAGGCGATATCGAATAAACACCGAGAAATAGAAAAAAAATCAAATTGCTCCAAAATGCATGAAATTTATACAGTAGCTATATTATGATTTTAAATGAATTTAGGTACAAAAATTATTCCATTTGGAGTTTATATGAGAGAGTTATAGTAGTTTGAAAATCAGATTTTTTTTGGAAAATGTTGAAAATCAATGTTCTATTATTGTTCATCCGAATTTAATTGTTTTGCGAAAATTTGTACAACAGTGGTAGGGATAAACTTTACATGGTATGAAAGGTAATTAAAATTTAAGATCAATAAAAATCGAATCACCACATTCGGAGTTCAAATGAATTAGTTATGAATTATTGAAGTTAAAAGACTTTTAGTGTAAAAATAATTCTTTTACGATTTTGCTCTGCATCAAATAATTTTTATAGGTAGGATGACCTAGCCTCTGCCATGACAAGTGGGGTCTATGTATTTTCTTTTCTATTCTATTTATTTCCTAAGGAAAACATCTACCGACAAATCTAACCTTCTCATACTCATATACTTAACCGATTCTCCGGTGTTGAATCCAATCGCATATATAACATTCTCCAATTAATCATATTCTCATATCTTGATCTAAATACCGTACTAACCTCAACTAAGACATTATAAAGGTAGCTAATCCATCGAGTGATGCCGAACTCACGATCTTCCAAATAAACAACCCATCCGATAATTACACGAAATCCACCGACTTGTGGGCATATGACCATGATTAAATCCATCGATCGTTCTCCGATATACTATTTAAGCTATTGCTAACTATCTAGCTCTACTAGTCTCGCCTTAGCAAATCACAATCGCATACACTCAATTTTCCACCGATCGAGGTCTAATTGACTAACCGATACCTAATGATCTTTACAATTTAAAGACATGTCCAACATTTAACAACTCACTAATCAATCAACTTATATCCATTTCACCGGACTAGTCTCGTATGACATCTACCAATCCAATCACACCTGTGTCTCTATGATCAACTAATAATCATTTAGCTACTAATCCAAAAGAGAGTATAATTGCATCAACTCGACACATAGGACTTATCTACTAAGTACATGGAAAATCCAAATATTTATTCGCAACCAAATGATCAATTGCTACCTTCTCCAAATTCAAGCACGAATGACTCACATGACTATTACTTAAGACATCCCATCAATTTACTCATGATTAAATACATTATTCGAGTCAACCTCCATATCTCATTCAATATCATCACAAGAGCTATCCATCAAGTAATGAATCCGAAAAAAATCCTTATGCATCCTATCTCCTAAAATTACTAATCCAATGTGAGAAGAAACTTCCAATTAATTCATCATCCAAGATCACCACTAACTTCCATGCGACTTCACAATAATATCGCCCGATCAAATAATCAACTCATATATTTTAGCTAGCATCTACCGATCAATACTACACACATTTCGCCACAAAAATCTAATTATTCATATTCGCCAAAATATCAACACATATTCACGCCTTGGCATACCTAATACATAACCGGATAATTACACCGGTCGCAAGCTATCCAACAATCTTTACGTATAAACATGCATAAAAAGATACCATACTCATGACTAAAATGCAACATGCATGACTAATATCATTATGCGATAGCACAATTTAACGCAAAGTATTTTACCACGGCACTAGGCATGCCTAATATCGCCGAACGTCGCTTTCTCGGCGCCGCATCCGCGTCCACCGTAGTCGTCCACTGGACTGCACGCCTTGGTGCTGCTGGTGACGGCGTGCTGCCGTGCTCACCGAGCCGCCGGCTGCAACCGTGTGCCAGCGACCGCGCCCGGGCCGTTTAGGTCGCGCGCGCCGCGCCGGTATCTTGGGCTCGACATGCATGCGCCGCGCCGGGGTTGCCGCTGCACATGCATGCATGCACACTGTCGAGCTGCTGCCGCCGCATGCATGTGCCGGCTATGTCGACGTCGTCGAGGCTGGCCGCACACGGCGTGCATGCGCCGCCGTCGCTGCGCCGTGTCGGGCTGCTGCCATGTGCCGCTGGCGCCCTTGCATGCATGCAGCATACATGCACGCATGGAGCCGCTGCGCCACCAGCCGACACTGTAGCGCTGCCATGCCGTGGCTCCCGACGCCTTGCCCACGGATGCCGTCGCCCGAGCCGCGACGCTGCTGCCGGCCGTCGTACCCTCACCTGGGCGCTGCACTGGTCGGCTCCTCCACGCCGCTGCCTTGCCATCGCACCGACGCCGCTGCGGCCTCGGCCGCCTCAGCGTCCTCCGCTAAGCGGCCGCGACCGCTTCCATCATGCCGCCTTGCCGAAGTCGCTGGGCGCGCGGCTCACAGCTCTTGCATGGAGCTGCCCATGCTCCCCATGCGGTGCCAATCTCCCTTCTTTGGTGGTCACGGTGGCGGTGCTGTGCCACTGCTCTTGCTTCTTCCCCTTCCTCTCAAACTTGCTCAAAAGTTCTTGCATGCGAAAATTAATTGGATGGATGGAAAGCTTAGGTGAGGAGGAATGCATTGGTATAGCATGCAAAGGTGATTCTCGTTTTGGGAGAGATTTAGAGGAGAGAAGGTGATGAAATGAGTTCATGCGAGAAAGAATGGAGATGTCTGATTGCTCTGTTTGGGGAGGAAGAAGATGTGGCGTGGGATGGAAAAATGGGCTTGGTGTGTGGCTTTGCTTGTTGGATGATTATATGGGGATGGAGTTGGGCGGTGGAGTGGTCTTTGCATTGATAATTGAAATGGCGGTGGAGAGAGATGAGCAAAAACAGATGGAGAAAAGATGGTTGGTGGGTTAAAGAAAATGGTAACAAGAGATGACATGGGTCTTTGTTTGGATTGAATCACACAAACTAGACTCCATGAAGGTGACTAAAGTGAAATTGATATTGTATTGTAGTGTTGGTTGTGTACTTGGGGAGAATAAAGAAATGAATGGATGGGAGTGATTTGGTGGGCATAAGGGCATGCATGTGGCTTGGTTTGGGGTGAGAGAGAAAAGAAGTGGGAATGGGCGGTGTGTTAGGTGGCAAAGGAAATAGCGTGAATGCCCACACTAGCTAGCTAGCTTATGCATATTAGTAGGTTCTACTCATTTCCCACTACATATCCCTGTGTGTGCATGTGTAAGACAACATGCTTGCATTTATATATATAAAGTGGATCAAGTAGTGTATTAGTAGTAATGTGATGTGTAACATTGCATGAGATATAAGTGTGAGAAAAGAAAATGGCGGGAAATAATGGCGGGTGTTTGGTTGTGGTCGGTCAAGCGGAAGCGGCAGCGATGATATAAGTGAATGACATGCTATGATCTTTGATATGCACGCTAAAACATGAAGTCAAAATAATTTAAATTTTTAAATGCGATCTTTCATCCGGTGCCGTCCCATGCATCACGCGTCGTGTCGACACCACCTCGAGTCTTTGGTTGGGTGAATAAAACTACAAAAGAAATGGTAGTGACTAAAGTGGCTCGGCTAGCACAAGGGTGATCGGAAATAAAAAAATTGATGATGAAATAAGCAGCAGCAATTCTTCCTCCTTCTTGCATGCCACGCAAAAGAGCTCGCGCTCGAAAACCGATTGGAGAAAGCGAGCGCCCTCGAGGCAGCGATCGCAAGCGCTATAACATGCGTCACATGATTTTTGGTTTTCGGTTGTGTTTGCGAGGAGGAAGTTAGGAAAAGAAATGGATACACGACGTCCTCGCTGCGGTCGGTCGGATGAAAAGAGCTGCGGTCTAATGTATGCACCACGGTATGATTTTTGAAATGCATGTGAAAGCAAGAGACCAAAACAATTTTCTTTCATTTGTAGTCTCTCGACCAATTCAATTTAATATTATTTATTATTATTATTATGCAACTTTTAAATAACTCGATTTAACTTAGAATGCAACCTTTTTATTAATTCGACGTGATTTTAGAAGCAATCTTTTACTTACTCACGAGAAAATTTTAAAACAGAGTCAAATATTTAAAAGATCGCCAAATTAAATAATAACATCCCGATTCTGAAAATCGGGGTGTTACAAATATGATCAAAGTATTGACTCGCCTGGGATATAGGCTAGAAGATCTTGATAACCTTGGGCTTGATCAACTTGGGGATCTCCGACGTCTTCAAATCCTAGTCGGACGAACGTACCGGAAAAAGTAATGGACAAGCAAAAAGAGAATTAAATACAAATGAACAACAAATGAACTTCAAATTAAACAAGACCTATGCCATTAGCAAGATCTTGAATTAACAAATTTTTAGAAATTTATTTTACAATTTTTGGAGCTAAAATGGGGGAGATACTAATTTTTAAAGCCTCACTTTGAATTAAAATAGAAAAGGAAAAGAAATCAATCCAAAAAAGAAAAACTGAAACGGCCCACAGTGCTTGATTTGGCCCGGCCCACGACATGGGCGAGCAGGCGCACGCGCAGGCTCGGCCCACTGGGAGCTGGGCCTCAGGCGCCCTAAAGCGCGCGAGGAGGCGAAGCAAAGGGAGGCGCGGCTCGCGGCGGGAGGAGGGAGAAAAGCGGCGGCGCCGGGAGAGGGGCTCGGGGCGGCGGGCTTGGCGGCGGCGACGGCACGAGGAGGTGGCGGCGCGGCGGCGGCCACGAGGAGACCCGACGGGGCGGTGGCGCGGGGAGAAGGGAGGGGTGGCGCCGCGAGGGGAGAGGATGGGTCGAGGGCGCGGCGACGATGGCAACGGCGGCGGCCGGAGGGCAATGGTGGCGCACGAGGCTCACCGGCCGGCAAGGGGAGGACAGCGAGCGGCGGCGACTCGGGAGGTAAGTCCCTCGTTTTCTTCTCCTTCCTCGGTCTCTTCTTCCTTGCTTGGGGTGGAGGGGAAGGGAGGTGTCGGGGGCTTACTGAGAGGAGGAGGGAGTGAGTGGGGCGCGGGCTTTTAAAGCGGCGAGGCTCGGGAGAAGGGGTCCGGCGAGGAGGAGGACGAGCGTGCTGGCGCCGGGGCAATGATGGCGGCGGGAGGCGGCAGTGCGAGAGGCGGCGGTGGCGTGCATGCAGCGGCACCGTAGAGCACGCGAGCGCGGGGAAGGGAAGGGAGGAGGGGGGTTCGGGCGAGCGGCGTGCGCACGGGCGAGAAGAGGGAGGGGGGGGGGTCCGGTCTGGCGGGGTTGACTCGGATAAGGGGAAGAAAAAAAAGGGTGTTACAAATCCTACCCACCTTAAGCGGAATCTCGACCCGAGATTCGAGCTACTCGGATTAGACGAGAACGTACCTCCCATTACTCCGACGCGGCTTGAAGCCTGCGGCGATGACATGGTTGACATGTCGCTTGGCTTCGGCTTTGGCTTGGAGTGGAAGCGGCTCTGGATGCCTGCGAGACTTGATAACTTTTGCTTGCAGCTGAAGTTTGTCCTTGAGTTTGTGTGGCTCCTGAGTTGAACTTTGTAGACGTGTTTTGGCGTTGAGGGCACCTGTTGGCAAAGTGTCCTTTTTGTCCACAGCTGAAGCAACGAAGGTGTGCTACCGAGTTACGTCTTTGCGCAGTGTCCGTGACGAGGGGAGCACGGGAAACATTCTCGCTGGGACACATGGTTGCGACTGGAGTTCCTTGAGACGAGGCTACTGGTGGTTGAAAAGACGAGCTACCCTGAAAAGCTGACTTCTATGGAAGGCTACCTTGTGGCCTCTGAAATAACATCTTCCTTTTGCGGCTAACCTCCGTAATTCTGTTCTCATTTTCGCAGATGAGGGCTTTATTAACCAATTGGTGGAAGCTGGAGTAATCGTGGAGGATGAGCTGTCCTCTCATGTCTTCACGCATTCCTTCCACAAAGCGGTGGATCTTTTCTTCTTCATCAGCTACGTCATTGGGGGCGTAGCGGGCAAGTTGGTTGAATTTTGTTAGATATTCATTAACTGTCCTCTGACCCTGCTTGAGAGCTCTGAACTCGTTCTTCTTCAATCTCATGGTACCGGCTGGTACGAAGTTGGTTCTGAAAGCGACTTTGAATTCCGCCCAAGGAATTGACTGCCATGCGGGTTCAATTTCTTTTAGCTATACTTCAGCAACTTCTTCTATGGCGGCAGCGGGCTCTTGTGGGGCTCCATTTGTAGATGCTACGGCTACGCTCGCCTCTTCTTCTTCTTTTGAATGTCACCACCTCGGCGTGAGGTAGTTCTCCTGGCAAGCCGTTTGCTCCTTTCGGTGATGGGTGGCAAAGTCCACTTTGTCTTCTTACGGCGCAGGCGAGGCGAAGCTTTCTCTCGATATCTCAGGCGGTCTTGACTTCAAGGGGTTCATCGGCTGCGGCAAAGGTGAGGGGTCTTGTCCTGAGAAAGTCTGCAAGCTTGGAATTACGACCGGCTGGTCCATTCTGCTGATTGGTGAGCAAAGCTTGAAGAATTTGCGTCTGCTGGAACATCACTTGTGCTATTGTCGGGGTTGTTGGTGGCGGAGGAGGTAGATCTTGTCCACGGCCACGGCCATTGCCACGACCTCTTCCTCAGCCTGCTGCAAAGGCACCACGGACTGGGGCGGTGGCTCTTCCTGGCGGCATCTGAAGGGATGCTGCAGCTTAGAATGAGGAGGGTAGGGGTTTTATATGAGAGTTTTCTGGCCCTCTAGAGCACAACAGAAGAACTTCAAACCAACGAGGAAAAAGAATCAAACACAATACAAAGCCTAGAGCGGCTGCATTATATTAGAGGTGTTAGGTGTTACATGACTCCCAAGCATAGCGTATAGGCTAGGCTAAGCCATGACACAAGATACAAACACAACGTCTATAAAAGAAGGACAAAGTGCTTGCAACCAAAAGACTGCTTGGCGAGCACTGCTAGCTAACCTCAGCTAACTACTCTTCTAACGGGTGTTGATCACCCCAAGCGGTGCAGTTGCCCGGAGAGCGAGGACGGGAACGGTTGCGACTGAGGTCGAGCAACCGGGAACAAGAGTGAGAATGAGAAAGACTGCGTCCTCAACTGGAGTCTTCAACGTTGATGGCGAGCGGTGGACTGGGATGTCGCATGCTCTTGCGTGCAGCGATCCTGGTGTGAGGTCCAAGACGTCTGGTCAGCGCTGGGTCGCTGAGGATGACGGCTGGTGCAAGAGGAGCTGGGGCATGCATCACGACGGCTACTGTAACGATAGTGTTCTTCACCTGAGGTTGAAGATCTTCGGGTAGCGTTCTTGCTTCTGGAGAGACGAGAAGGAACAGAAGGGCGACCTCAACAAGAGATCCTTGTGCACCCGGCACAAGGGAGTCGAGGCGGGCCACACTATGTTCTGAACGGAAACCGAATAGCAGCTCCTGGAATGCTCGATACGGAAGGTGGGAGCGATGAACACAACCTCTAAGGAACGAGACTCTCGATCCGGAACTTAGGTCTTCCAGCCTCTGAAGATGGGCCGGTGACGAACCAAGGTACTGTTTGAGTTTGACGGGGATACCGACAAACTTTTCATCGTTCTCTCCATGAGGAAAGAAATCCCACGGGCCATCGGACGACGATACGGTAATCTAAAATTTTTAAAACAAAAGAAAGAGCCAGTGACGGAGTAGGCTCACAAAAGGAGGTAAGTAAAGAACTAAGATAGATGAGTAAGAGCAATAAATAAGCTATGTTTTGTCAAAGATTTTCTTAGTTTTTGAAAATAACACTCAAGTCCTTAGGCTTGACCAGTCTAGCTATGGCTCCTATAGTCGTATGCTCTGATACCAGCTCTGTCGGACCCGGATTTTCTAATCCGAATCCTCTGTGAAAATACTGTGCTATTCCCTGGATCAGTAGATAGCGCTCACAGATACATTGCTGAATCATTTCATACATGGTGTAGAACCATACCATTCATTAATTTAGCACAACAAAGTTTACATAGACCTCGTCGGGTCGAGTTTTACAATACGGCCGAACAGGCCAAATTGATTACATTACAAAAGCGGAAGCGACAACGGAAGCAAAAGGGGTGAGATCACATCTCTCCACAGGCAAGCGACTAGGGAAACCCGTGTGCGTCCGATATTAATCAAGGCTTGGATAATATTGGATGCACGCAAGTACCGACGGAGTCAACTGGACTGGGGCGAGACTAGAACAACTAAAGACTACACTACGCTTCATCGTCTCTTGGACCTCCAACTTCTGGATCCTCGTAGTAGTCGTAATCTCGAGATTTCTGCTTACGAGGTTTTGAGGAAAGAGCGAGAATGAGCACAACCCGTGCTCGCGAGCCAATACACAATGCAATAATATACATGCGGGGCTAGTCAAAGATGGCTCGGGTTCTTTTATTTGCTAAAGCAATGTTTTCAAATATCATAATTACAAATTCCTAGCACTTAGCGTTTTAACAAATTGTATTTTAATAAAGAGAGTAATTGTGCAATAGTTGATATCGCAGAGGTTCCTCCATCGGAAACTCTACGATGCTTATTTTGATTGGGGCTAACCCCACATATTAACATCAGTGAAAACTCGGGCAAAAACCAATCGAGGCTAGGTGAGCCCACCACATTTTCATACCACCCACAAAGGTTTTGAAATCGAACTAACTCAAGTTAAGTTCCCATGTCGCCTTTGACCAGTAGGCACGGCTATTCGAATAGTTTATTACACTCTGCAGAGGTTGTACACTTTACCCACAAGAGACAATCATCTTGACATGTACACATGTTTCGTGAGACATGTGAGTCTAGGGAGATCGTCACAAGGCCTTTACAATGCATCCAGCGATATTAGTTACACCCGCTAAGGTTTCGTCTTGAAGGTTACGTCCATTTAGACAGTTAACCCTTACCTAGACCCCTCTTGAGCCCTCTTAACGACTTACGTCGTGCTCCCGACACCCTTCGCCACAGAGGCTTACGGCGTCGCAGAGACATCTACAGGTGCAACTCGTGCGAGGATACAAATTATTTAGCGAGTTTGTACTTTCTTGACTTGTGGTTGTACTTGTTTTACGAGAAGGTCATGACAAGATCAAGTCCTTAGGGTTGTCCAAGCGGTTCATTCCACATACCAACCACAACACAATCCTTGGGCTACATTAGCACCTTCTTTGTACCATCCATCACACCACCGTCCAGACAGGTAATAGCAATTTAGGGTTTTGGAGGTAAAACCAAATTACCACATTTATCACGATCATGGACCACCAATGAGCGCCCAAACCATTTTCATGTTTGAAGAGATGATGATTGGAACATTGTAATGTCCGGTGCTTGAGCAAGACTAGCATGTCTCTTAAGTACGACCTATAACTAGTATTACCATATAGTTACTAGGGTGACAATGGTTAAGGGATTCAAGTTGTCAAGGATGACATAATAATTAATTATTCATCAAATAGGTATTTAACTGCCTTAAGCTTTAACATACATTTGTTTAAAGAATTAAAGCATGCAATTTGCTATTTTAAAAGAATATAATTTGCATAAAATGTAGGCTCAATATGATCAAAGTATTGACTCGCCTGGGATATAGGCTAGAAGATCTTGATAACCTTGGGCTTGATCAACTTGGGGATCTCCGACGTCTTCAAATCCTAGTCGGACGAACGTACCGGAAAAAGACACGGACAAGCAAAAAGAGCAATTAAATACAAATGAACAACAAATGAACTTCAAATTAAACAAGACCTATGCCATTAGCAAGATCTTGAATTAACAAATTTTTAGAAATTTATTTTACAATTTTTGGAGCTAAAATGGGAGAGATACTAATTTTAAAACCTCACTTTTGAATTAAAATAGAAAAGGAAAAAGAAATCAATCAAAAAAAAAACTGAAACGCCCACGGTGCTTGATTTGGCCGGCCCACGACATGGGCGAGCAGGCGCTGTGCGAGGCTCACCCACGGGGAGCGCGGCCCACGGGGAGCGCTGGCCTCGGCGCCCTAAAGCGCGTGGGGGAAGAAAAGCGGCCGCGGAGGAGGGGCTCGGGCGGCGGGCTTGGCGCGGCGGCGGCCGGGAGGTGGGCGCGGCGAGCGGCGGCCACGAGGAGCAGGCAGGCGGTGGCGCGAGAGAGAAGGAGGTGGCGCGCGAGGAGAGGATGGGTCGAGCGCGCGGCGATGGCAACGGCGGCCGCGGGGAAATGGTGGCGCCACGAGGCTCACCGGCCGGCAAGGGAGGACACCGAAGCGGCGGCGGCGACTCGGAGGTAAGTCCCTCGTTTTCTTCTTCTTCCTCGGTCTCTTCTCTTCCTTGCTTTGGGTGGAGGGGAAAGGAGGTGTCGGGGGCTTACGGAGAGGAGGAGGGTGAGTGAGTGGGGGGGGGGGCGCCGGGCTTTTAAAGCCGGCGAGGAGCTCGGGAGAAGGGGTCCGGCGAGAGGAGGACGGCGTGCGGCGCCGGGCAATGATTGCGGCGGGGAGGCGACGGTGCAGAGGGCAGGCGGTGGCGTGCACGCAGCGGCACCGCAGAGCACGTGAGCGCGGGGAAGGGAAGGGAGGAGGGGGGGTCCGGGCGAGTGGCGTGCGCACGGGCGAGAAGAGGGAGGGGGGTGTCCGGTCCGGCGGGGTTGACTCGGAGAAGGGGAAGAAAAAAAAGGGGGTGTTACAGACCGTCACTCGATTCATCACAACGACGAGGTCTCATGCCAATTCCTTGCACATACTTTAACACTCCGGTCCAACACTAAGCCAGAATATCACCTAGATCATTCTCGCTATCAATTTAAGCTATAATTACTAATAATTCCAGTAAGCAATGAATGGAATAAAATTCTATAGCGGGTCACCTTTCAACAACCATAACAACATAAATACATAAAGAATTAACTTTCATGGCTTGGAATCACGTGCTCAAGAACGTTCAAGACAATGCGTCGAAGAATGCTCGGGACCTCGCGCACAAAAATACCCGGAATCATGCGTGCGGAAACATTGATTAGCAACAATTAATATAATCAAACCATAATTAATAAACCATTTCCAATCATTAAGCCAATGAAACTAAGTCTATCAATCAATTCTAAATGAAAGTATTATGTCTCTAAATTTAGTGAAAACAACTAAAAGTAAAGATGTCTGTGTGATTGATAGCATGTGATGCACATATGCTACTCTATCCCATACACATTGCCTTCATTGATCACCAAAAAGCAACAACAAAACAAGAATGAGTTCAAGACTTAGCAAGTACATAATAGAGTACAATAAACAATTAGCTTATAATTCAATTAAATCATTATCACCATCATTCACATACTCAGATAACTTTATCATCTTTCATGTAGTCCTTTAACGTCATTATCTTTTCATGTATGCAATGCTCAAGTATGCTCTATATCCACATGTAACTTTATCAACTTATACCAGTGACGAGGATCTATTAATCCTCAATTAATTAAATTATTTTCTATAATTGTTATTATAAATAGTAATATCTTTATGTTATTCGTAAAAATACCCCTTATCATTAATAAGAGAGAAGGTTAGCCGAGTGGTTGTAAACCATTTTACAACCACCCTACATAGTCGTAAGTACTTCTATGACTATTTTGTGGTTGTAATATTTCCTACGACCATCTTATGATCGTAAGCCTTACTACGATCACTTCATAGTCGTAAGCTTTATTACGACCAGATGAACTATAACCACCCTTTAGTCAACAAAGCATACAGACATATGAGTCCAATCGACTAGAGACACTTATGTTGCCTTCCATCAGAAAGTCTGGTTTGTATTTGCGAAGAATATACCTAGCGATGGCGCGCGATTCTGGAAAGAAAAATTATCCCATTGGGACTACTACATGAAAGTATGCGTAGTATTTATCAAACACTACCAAATTCGTGAGGAAATGCGATTTTCGCTTTTTTGTTTGGAGGAAATGGATACGTGATCAGGTCCTGAAAACTGGTTTTAACTTTTTACCGGGTGTCACCGGTAGACTGAAATCAACCAAAAATCGGAAAATTTAAGCTAAATTCGGCCGAAACTTTCAAATCCCAAATTGAAAATTTCAAAGTTAAAATGAAAAAAGATAAAATTTAAGCAAAATTCAATCAGCAATAATGATTTTGGCCGGTATTGAACTTTTACCCGGGGTCCAGTTGAACCGGTAGTACCGATTTTGGGTCAATGTTCGGAACCCTATTTGTGATTGACATTAATTATTATTTTTTGAATTTTAAAACTTGCTGACTTTTATATCTTTGCTCTTTTCCGTTCCCAATAGGGAGACGACTTCTACTTGGGCCGGTTCAATGCCCATCTTTCTTATATAATAATCCAAACTAAAATATTGACTTTTCAATTATGCATTTCCCAACCTAGATTTTACGTAAAGTTTGTTTACGTAGTCCTACAATATTTATGCAGTATTGATTATGGATTCTAGAGTTTGTGTGGTATCTCTTCAGGATATGTAGAATCCTTTCCGGATACAAATAATGTAATAGAAAGGCTATCTAGTTCCACAAAGGAAAACATTACACAAAATGATATGCACCAATAATGTTGTCATACTCCAAAGTTTGATTACACATCTAGACTTACTCAGCAGTTAATTAGCACATCATGAGGGCATTTAGAGATATGGTTACAAACGCAGCCACTACAACGAGCAATAAAACATGCATACATGTATCAAAGGTAATGGGCTTAAAAATCCAGAGCCGCTAACAAACCAAGGATCTAAGAATGTTCATTAGGTTAATCACTTTTCTTTATTCACTAGCTAACTTTCCCTGATAAGAAATGTGTAGAATGTCCAGATAAGGAAGTACTCTTCTAAAAACAGAACCGCGAACTACAGATAATCCCGCGTTTGCAATTAGTAATACAGCATGTAGATGAAGCTAAAGAATTTTGCCTAACTAACGCTAGAGTTCATTCCACAATATTCGATAACAATTTCACAGCATTCACATAAAAACAAACATGACAAGATACTGCAGGGGACCTAACACAAATCGAATAGAACCTATTATCCAGAACAACGAACCAGTGTTCACAAGGTGTTTGAGGCGATGTCACAAAGAAACCAAATGAATCCTTAGTAAAATCTCGCAAACACACAATCAACAAATTCATGGCAGAAGTAGTAATGTATTCACCTAATTGCTGATGTGGTGAACCAACCATCGAAGAAGCTAAATCCTTTTCTAAGTTTATAATGAGTGGTCGTGAAACTTCATAACATCAAAAGAAATAGAAAGAATTTGTAATCAGAACAAATAGTTATGCTGGACAGGAAATCACATAAAAAAAATAATGAAAATGTTCTAGGCTAAGCAACAAATCCAGAACTAATCTAGTAAAAAACATGGCTTATAAAAGAATTTATTATTGCCCAAAATATCACTCGTGTTCTCAGGAGTTCTAAAAAATGATTATAAGCGAAATGATGTTTGGCCTTCTGCAAATGACTCTTTTTTTCAAAAATGGTTGCATCACATTTAGCTCTACTGTTTATTAAAAAAATCACACACACTAAAATGTCAAAAGGAAATGTGCGTGTTTTCTTTAAAAGGAGGTAAAACATGGTAACCAATACCCAAAGAAAACATATCCCATCGCAGCGAGCTAAACTCTAGAAAGCATGTTAGAGAAAAGAACAACATTCGAGGGGGCGAATGGTACGATTAATCACATAACAAATGAAGGTAGTTGTTGTAGCATCTCTTATGATAATCACATTATTAAAGGTGGCACTTAAAAGCAGCTAAAAACACTATAGTCAAAAGGAAACCTACAGATGTTGCAAGGTGGCATGGAGGGCGATACTCCCAACATTAAGTATCATGTTGGATATGTGCATGACACTGAATCATTTCTCAAAACGTTGGCAGAGAGCATTCACAAGTCTAACAAGAACCAAAAGATTGCACGGAACATTAGAGATAGTATTGCAGAATTCTACAATATATATGACGAGCGTGCATAGTTCTGGCCCGAATAAAATCTTGAAAACACACAAGCAACAAATTCATGGCAGAGTTGGGGCATAAATACGCTGATCAGCTTGAGGCAATAGAACATGAACCCCTTCCTGTAGAGGAAGATGACAGAGCCATTCTACTTGGGTCGCCCAACCTTCGTCGCCCATCGAAGCCACCGCGGAACGAAGCCGACAGCGCAGAACGGAGAGCATCCACAAGTCCAACAAGTCTTGTAGAATTCTGCAACATATGATGAGCGTGCATAGTTTTACCCTGAATAAAATCTTGCAAACACACAATCACCAACATATTGGGAAACGAGTGGATACAACATAGAACACACGCGCTGAGATCTAGTTAGCTACTCCATTTATTGGGAATGCACATGGAATCACCAACGTTGCAAATTAACACATGCATGCACTACGGTATGTTGCCACTCGCGATGCCGAAATCCGGAGGCATGTTGGCCATCACCTTCTTGACCGATGGCCTCGCCAGAATCGCATCCCACCATGCTTTGACATGCGGGTACGCGTCCACCACGCCGGCGTACTCGGTCGCCATGAAGTAGCGCATGAAGGGGAAGTGGCTGAGGTCCGCGAGGCTGATGAAACCTCCCGCCAGGTACCTGGAGGTCGACAGCCGCGCCTCGTACACCTCGAGCAACTTCTTCAGCTTCTGGACGTTCTCGTCGATGAGGTTCTGGTCGCGGGGTTCGCCGACGCACGGGTTGATGATGCAGTGCCACACGATGGGCCGCGTTACGGGCTCGTGCTGGTGGGCTTCCACGTCGACCCAAACGTCCACCATTGCAGATTCTTCCAGGTTGCCTTCTCTCAGAAACTCTGGTTTGTATTTCCGAAGAATATACCTAGCGATGGCGCGCGATTCTGGAAAGAAAAAGTATCCCATTGGGACTAATACATGAAAGTATGTGTAATATCTATCAAATACTACCAAATTCTTGAGGAAATGCGATTTTCGCTTTTTTGTTTGGAGGAAATGGACACGTGATCAGGTTCTGAAAACTGGTTTTAACTTTTTACCGGGTGTCACCGGTAGACTGAAATCGACCAAAAATCGGAAAATTTTAGCCAAATTCGGAAGAAACTTTCAAATCCCAAATTGAAAATTTCAAAGTTAAAATGAAAAAGATAAAATTTAAGCAAAATTCAATCAGCAATAATGATTTTGGCCGGTATTGAACTTTTACCAGGGTCCAGTTGAACCGACAGGACCGATTTTGGGTCAATTTTCGGAACCCTATACGTGATTGACATTAATTATCTTTTTTTGAATTTTAAAACTTGCTGACTTGTATATCTTTGCTCTTTTTTCGTTCCCAATAGGGAGACGACTTCTACTTGGGCCGGTTCAATGCTATAAATCCAAACTAAAATATTGAGTTTTCAATTCTGCATTTCCCAACCTACTGATCGGCCAATTAAATTGGGCTGGGCCCCTATCTTCCACACACACACAAAAGACGACAAATGCAGAAGCCAACCAAAAGTTTTAGACGTGGAGTTTTAATTCACTCTCAAGTAAATCAAGAAAGTGAAATATAAATTTCTGAGTAACTTATGAGGCAGAAATGTGTCGCAGACAACTTAGAAAAGCAATTTTTTTTCCTTCTTTGCTTGATGTTACAAATACGCGTCGCCTATATATATCTAGCCGACAGAACGGCGCGCCTAAATCCTAATCACCACAAAACAGTTACTCCAAATTTTTTTTTGCTACAATCTAACAAAAAACGCAGAAGGCAAGCTTTCTTACGATAGAGCGTCAGATCACCATCCTCCAATACTGGGATCTCACCGAACGGCTGCAAAAATGATTACGCGGCGGATAATTGTTAGTTGACCATGCACTCGGCTGTTTCTGTTTCTTGTTTTAAGCTAGTACTCATTAACTTGCTGAGAACACTGCCCCAGTTTAACAAGACAGGAGAAAACAAAACAATTGAGGTGAGAACAGTATGCAAAATTTTGGTGAGGCACATGTACGTACGTTTCTGGCGAGGTGCTCCGGGCGGCGGTGGTCGCCGCCGCTCCTGCTCATCGGAACGAGCTCGTACTCGGCGCCGGCCTCCTCCAGGCACACCAGCACCCGCGCCATCCACGGCGACATCGCCCACCCGTACACCTTCATCGGCGCCATCGGGTCGATCGATCTTGTGTTCGTCTGCGTGTGCAAGCTTCTGTAGTTTATATAGCTCCGGGAGATATTATTGTTTAGTGCTCACATGGAGGATTTGGAGTCAAAGGATGGTGGGTTGTTGGGAGAGGTGGGAAGCCAACTGCAGGCTTCCCTGCCTGTCGTCATTGCTTGCGCGCGCTGGAGATGACCGCGTTATGATGCATGGCAACTGCGACTTCCGTTTCTGAATACATGACATTCTGCCTTTCAAATTTTGTTCCAAATATATACTCCGTATCACTTTGTTCCTCGGGGTCTGACCGCAACTCGATTCATCGCAACGATGAGGTCTCATGCCAATTCCTTGCACATAGTTTAACACTCCGGCCCAATACCGAGCCAGAATATCACCTAGACCATTCTCGCTATCAATTTAAGCTATAATTACTAATAATTCCAGTAAGCAATGTATGGAATAAAATTCGACAGCGGGTCACCTTTCAATAACCATAACAACATAAATACATAAATAATTAACCTTCATGGCTTGTAATCATGTGCTCAAGAACGTTCAAGACAATGTGTCGGAAAACGCTCGGGACCTCGCGCACAAGAATACCTGGAACCATGCGTGCGGGAACATTGATTAGCAACAATTAATATAATCAAACCATAATTAATAAACCATTTCCAATCATTAAGCCAATGAAATTAAGTCTACCCATCAATTCTAAATGAAAGTATCATGTCTCTAGATTTAGTGAAAGCAACTAAAAGTAAAGATGTCTGTGTGATTGATAGCATGTGATGCATATATGCTACTCCATCCCATGCACATTGCCTTCATTGATCATCAAAAAGCAACAACAAAGCAAGAATGAGTCCAAGACTCAACAAGTACATAATAGAGTACAATAAACAACTAGCTTATAATTCAATTAAATCATTATCGCCATCATTCACATAGTCAGATAACTTTATCATCTTTCATGTAGTCATTTAACGTCATTATCTTTTCATGTATGCAATGCTCAAGTATGCTCCCTATCCACATGTAACTTTATCAACTTATACCAGTGACGAGGATCTATTAATCCTTAATTAATTAAATTATTTATCTGTAATTGTTATTATAAATAGTAATATCTTCATGTTATTAGTAAGAATACCCCTTATCATTAATAAGGGAGAAGCTTAGCCAAGTGGTCGTAAACCATTTTACAACCACCCTACATGGTTATAAGTACTTCTACGACTATCTTGTAGTTGTAAGATTTCCTACGACCATCTCATGATCATAAGCCTTACTACGATCACTTTATGGCCGTAAGCTTTATTACGACCAGATGAACTATGACCACCCTATAGTCAACAAAGCCTATAGACATGTGAGTCCAATCGACTAGGGATACTTATGTACTGTGTTTAATACACATAATTGTTAATATGTGCTGTTATTCTCTGAAATAACTACACGTATTAAGCCTATATCTCTGACATAACTGCAAGGCGACGTGGGAGGGTTAGTCTCTAACAATAACCATCACAAAACATGCACATTTCATCAAACGATGAGACGTCTCTTGGTAGGGAACAAATGTCACCCTTCAAATGCTATATAAGGAGTAAAACCGGTGGACAAAGGAGAGATAAGAAAAACAACAACGAGATATCTGGGTATCGTCGAGTACAATCGCTTAGTGACGTTAACCCTTCTTTCCCGCAAAGAAGACGTTATGATGTTATTACTGGATGTCAGGTGTTTTCGCCTGACCTTTGAGTAGTTCGCTAGCCACCACGGTTCCAACCAGTGGACATGGAGAAGTTTGATGGGTCACAAAATCCCATCGATTTCCTTCAAATCTATACCACAGTTGTTCGAGCAGAAGGAGGAGGATAGCATATCATGGCCAATTATCTTCCTACGATGCTCGAAAGATCTGCTTGGTCGTGGCTGTTAAATCAACCACAAGAGTCGATTTATTCATGACGGCACCTCTGTGACCTACTACTAGCCAACTTTCAGGGCACTTACAACCGTCCTGGAAAGGAGAATGACCTACGCATGATGCGACAGGATTCTCATGAGACCTTGTGCCAATTTATCAGACATTTCAGTCAGGTTCACAATTCAATTCCTAAAGTTTCTGACTCTTCTATCATCAGAGCATTCAAGCTTGGAGTCCGCAATTGGAGGATCACAGAGGATATGCTCTAAATCCTCTGGTTACTGTCGTGAGCTCTTTGAGATGGTCAACCGTTATGCAACTGCTGTGGAAGTAGTCGAGTGGAATCACACGATTGATCATGACGATAAAGACACTTGAGGAGTGGGCGAAGGCAGCAAGAAGAAAATAAGAAGGCTAAGAAATCCAAGAGCAAAACTAAAGACCAAAAGCTCTATGTCAAAAGCTCTAAGGAGGTCGTAGTCGTGAGCGACAAGGAGCCTTGGAGCTCCAAACCATATTCCAATCGGGGCAAAGGTAAACGCCCGAACGGAAGAACGACAAGCCTAGGTAGTGTCCTTTCCACAAAAAGGAAGAACACGACCTTCGCAATTGCCGAGTTTTTCAGCGGAAACTCAAGGATTACTACACCGGTAAAGGACCGCTTCCTACACTTGAAGAGGAGGGGCAGACAAGTGGTCGAAAACAGTCGGATGGTAATGAGGAGATGCCGTTTCAAGATCCAGAACACACTTTCGATCACATCTATGGAGGATCTTCGGCATACGAGTTGAAACGATAGCTCAAAGCTGTCGAACGTGAGGTAAATTTCATTGATCCTCCTCTTGTCAAAAAGTACCAAAGTAGTCGAAAATCACCATCTCTTTCGAGAAAGGTGACTGTCCGATCCCTTCTACTCGACCTAGTCATTTTTCGATCATGGTCAAGCCCACCATCAACAACTACCGAGTCAATCGTGTGTTAGTTGATGGTGGGAGTTCACTGAATATACTCTTTTCGAGTGCCCTGTATGAGATGCAAGTTCCTAGGACAAAGTTCAAGCCTGTATGATACTCATTGCCTGGGATCATACCGGGGTCTTCGACCAAACCCATAATCAGGTTTCTCTTCCTATAACGTTTAGTTCACCAAATAATTTTAGGACGGAGAAAATCTCTTTTGATGTGGTTGACTTCGACATGGCATACAATGTTATACTCGGTCGACCAACTCTGGCATGATTTCTAATGGCTGCTCATTATAGTTATTAATATCTTAAGATGTCAGGTCCCAAAGGAGTAATCATAGTCTACTGTGATAAAAAGATGGTGTTTACATGCGACCGCAAATCCCTTAAGATGGTTGGCAAAGTACCAACTCGAGAAGCAAGCAAGGGGCAACCTTCGATTAAGCAGTCGAAGCTTAAAGTTGCACCAAAACTGAATGACCAAGTCAAAGAAGTTCCACTGAATACAAGGGGAGCCTTTGAAGACTGTTCGCATCGGGGTCACTTCCGACCGTGCATAGGAAGGCGCCCTCGTCACCTTCCTCCGAATAAATGCAGATATCTTTGCGTGGCAAACAACCGACATGCCCAAAATGTTGCCAGAGAGCATTCACAAGTCTAACAAGAGCCAAAAGAATGCACAGAATATTAGAGATAGTATTGCAGAATTCTACAATATGTACGATGAGCATGCATAGTTCTGGCCCGAATAAAATCTTGAAAACACATAAGCAACAAAGTCATGGCAGAATTGGAGCATAAATACGCTGATTAGCTTGAGGCAATGGAACATGAACCCCTTACTATAGAGGAAGAAGATGACAGAGCCATTCTACTTGGGTCGCCCAACCATCGTCGCCGATCGAAGCCGCTGCGGAACGAAGCCGACGGCGTAGAACGGAGAGCATCCACAAGTCCAACAAGCGCCAAAAGAATGCACGGAACATTAGAGATAGTCTTGTAGAATTCTGCAACATATGATGAGCGTGCATAGTTCTGCCCCGAATAAAATCTTGCAAACACACAATCAGCAAACTCATGGCGGAATTGGAGGATAAATCTATTTATCAGCTTGAGGCAATGGAACATGAACCCCCTTACCACAGAGGAAGAAGATGACAGAGCCTCTCAACACGGGCGATGTGGCACCCAACCTTCATCGATCGTGGAACAAAGCCGACAACGCAGAACCAGTAGCCACGACACGGAGATAGAAGAGCACATAGAATCCTATGAAGAAGTGAAGGAGGCGAGGAGAACGGATCGGGAGGGAGCAGTGGAGCGGCGGTGCTTGAGAAAGGCAGTGGTGGTGGCACCGGGCGAAGGGAGAAGGAGGAGGGTAGAATGGGAGCGGTGCATCGTAGAACCCTCACTTCTGCAACTCGCGCATCGCCGTTCCAGGAGGCACCGGTTGGGGAGGGATGCCGAGAGGGCAACCGGGGAGGAAGAGGGAGGGAGCAGCGGCAGATGGGGAAGGTGGATTGAGGGGGCGACGGGGGAAGAGCAGGGAGGGACTTGCGACGCCGACGGAGAGGGACGACAGAGGAGGGAGAGGAAGGGGATAGGAGCCGTGTGCGAGGAGACGATGTGGATAGAAGGGGTCGGAGGCGCGTGGGAGAGATGAGGCGGAGAGGAGGCAGGAGGCTAGGCTATGCTACGCAACGCAAGGCGACTGGTGATACCAGCGATGGTGGCCTAAGCGGGCGCAAGGCAAGGGGACAGAAGGGAAGGGAAACGTCGAGTTGGTGGCTGGGGAGGGAGCCCGAGGGAGCGGCGAGGGAGGGAGCGGCGTAGCTGTGGAGTGAGGCCAAGGTGGCGGGCAGAGGGGAAAGCAGCGAGGGGAGGAGAGGCGGCGCAGGGTTGAGCGAGAGAGGAGACGGGAGGAGAGAGATGGAGCGGGATTAGGGCTCATGCATTCGCACGCGACGCTGGCCGTCCAATGGCGATCGCCGCACATCCGGAGAGGCCCTCCTTCCACGTCATCTCGAACGTCCGGAGATGATCCGAGGGCCCAATTTTACTGGGGAGACGTGTACATGCGGGGTGCGGCGCTTTCCACCGGGAGTTAATGTTAGTAATAATTAACTGAACACTTACTTCCATGGCATAAAACACAGTGTACAACTAGAACACACGCGCTGAGATCGAGCTAGCTACTCCATTTATTGGGAATGCTCATGGAATGACCAACGTTGCAAATTAACACATGCATGCACTACGGTATGTTGCCACTCGCGATGCCGAAATCCGGAGGCATGTTGGCCATCACCTTCTTGACCGACGGCCTCGCCAGAATCGCATCCCACCATGCTTTGACATGCGGGTACGCGTCCACCACGCCGGCGTACTCGGTCGCCATGAAGTAGCGCATGAAGGGGAAGTGGCTGAGGTCCGCGAGGCTGATGAAACCTCCCGCCAGGTACCTGGAGGTCGACAGCCGCGCCTCGTACACCTCGAGCAGCTTCTTCATCTTCTGGACGTTCTCGTCGATGAGGTTCTGGTCGCGGGGTTCGCCGACGCACGGGTTGATGATGCAGTGCCACACGATGGGCCGCGTTACGGGCTCGTGCTGGTGGGCTTCCACGTCGACCCATACGTCCACCATTGCAGATTCTTCCAGGTTGCCTTCTCTCAGAAGCTCTGGTTTGTATTTGCGAAGAACATACCTAGCAATGGCGCGCGATTCTGGAAAGAAAAATTATCCCATTGGGACTAATACATGAAAGCATGTGTAATATTTATCAAACACTACCACATTCTTGAGGAAATGCGATTTTCGCTTTTTGTTTGGAGGAAATGGATACGTGATCAGGTTCTGAAAACCGGTTTATTTTTTACCGGGTCACTGGAAGGACCGGCCGAAAATCAGGAAATTTTAGCCAAATTAGGCCGGATTTTCAAATGAGAAATTGATTTTTTCAAAGTTTAAATGAAAAAGATAAAATTCAAGCAAAATTCAATCAACAATAGTAATTTTGGCCGGTTTTGAACTTTTACAGGGTCAGTTGAACGGAAAGGACCAATTTTTGGTCGATTTTCGGAACCCTATACGTGATTGACATTAATTATCATATTTTGAATTTTACAACTTGCTAACTTTTATATCTTTGCTCTTTTTTCGTTCCCAATAGGGAGACGACTTCTACTTGGGCCGGTTCAATGCCCATCTTTCTTATATAATAATCCAAACAAAAATATTGAGTTTTCAATTCTGCATTTCCCAACCTAGTGATGGGCCAATTAAATTGGGCCCCGCTCTCCACACACACAAACACAAAGACGACAAATGCAGAAGCCAACCAAAAGTTTTAAACGTGGAGTTTTAATTCACTCTCAAGTAAGTCAAGAAGTGAAATATAAATTTCTTAGTAACTAATTTTTTCCTGCTTTGCTTGAGGTTACAAATACGCATCGCCTATATATATCTAGCCGACAGAACGGCGCGCCTAAATCTAATCACCAGAAAGAGTTACTACAAAAAAAAATTCTACAATCTAACAAAAACGCAGAAGGAAAGCTTTCTTACGATAGAGCGTCAGATCACCATCCTCCAATACTGGGATCTCACCAAACGGCTGCAAAAATGATTATGCGGCGAATAATTGTTAGTTGACGATGCACTCCGCTGTCTCTGTTTCTTGTTTTAAGCTAGTACTCATTAACTTGCTGAGAACACCGTACCAGCTTAACAAGACAGGAGAAAGCAAAACAATTGAGGTGAGAACAGTGTGCAAAATTTTGGTGAGGCACATGTACGTACGTTTCTGGCGAGGTGCTCCGGGCGGCGGTGGTCGCCGCCGCTCCTGCTCATCGGCACGAGCTCGTACTCGGCGCCGGCCTCCTCCAGGCACACCAGCACCCGCACCATCCACGGCGACACCGCCCACCCGTACACCTTCATCGGCGCCATCGGTTCTCTCGATCTTGTGTTCCTCTGCGTGTGCAAGCTTTTCTAGTTTATATAGCTCCGGGAGCTATTATTGTATAGTGCTCACATGGTCGTGGTGGAGCTGAGCTATTATTGTATAGTGCTCACATGGTCGTGGTGGATTTGGAGTCGAAGGATGGTGGTGGCTTCTTCCGGCCCGTGAGTTGTTGGGAGAGGTGGGAAGCCAACTGCAGGCTTCCCTGCCTGTCGTCATTGCTTGCGCGCGCTGGAGATGACGGCGTTACGATGCATGGCACGCGGTGGGGCAGGGCTGTGCACCGCGACTTGCCTATACCGACGACGTTGCATTACGACAGTACTACTTCCGTTTCTGAACATTCTGGCTTTCAAATTTTGTTCCCAAATAGATGGTCCGACCGCCACACGATTCATCACAACGATGAGGTCTCAGGCCAATTCTTTGCACCCACAATTACACTTCGGCCCAACATTGAGCCAGAATATCATCTAGATCATTCTCACTATCAATTTAAGTCGAAATTATTAATAATTTCAGCAAACAATGCATAAAATAAAACCCGACAGCGGGTCACCTTTCAACAACCATAACAATATAAATACATAAAGGATTAACTTTCACAACTTGGAATCACGTGCCCAAGAATGTTCAAGACAACGCGTCAGAGAACGCTCAGGACCTCGCGCACGAGAACGCCCGGAACTATGCCTCTGGGAACATTGGTTAGCAAAAATTAATATAATCAAACCACGATTAAGTAAACCATTTCCAATCATTAAGCTAATGAAACCAAGTCTACTAATCAACTCTAAATAAAAGTATCATATCTCTAGATTTAATGAAAGCAACTAAGTAAAAATGTCTGTGTGATTGATAGCATGTGATGCACATGTGCTACTCTATCTCATGCATATCGCCTTCATTGATCACCAAAAAGCAACAACAAAGCAAGAGTGAGTTCAAGACTCAACAAGTACATAATAGAGTACAATAAACAATTAGCTTATCATTCAATTAAATTATTTTCATCATCATTCACATACTCAAATAACTTTATCATCTTTCATTAGTCATTTAACCCCATTATCTTTTCATGTATACAATAGTTAAGTATGCTCTATATCCATATATGAAACTTTATCAACTCATACCAGTATAGCGGAGTGAGCATCTGTCAGTAAACCACTCTATCCTCTACTCCTGTGTAATCCCTACCTCCACCCTTTCCATCTCTCCAATTCATTTTCTAACATAGATTCCATTTTCTATTTTCTTCTAATTTAAACGGGTATTACACCTACACCATCTCCACCACCCTCTCCATCAAAGTTCTAACTCAATTTCTGTAACATCCCAAAATTTGAAGTTTTTTTTGAAGTCTTTAAAAATAAAAATAACCATTTGAATTTTCTTGATTAATTTAAAGTTTAATTTGAATTTTTAAAAATTAAAACCATTTAATGTGAATAATCTAAACATCAATTAAATTCAAAGCATTTTTATTTGAGTTCCTTGAGTTCTAGAGTATTTTTTTGGAAATTTCTTGAATTTTGGGAGTTTATTTAGTATTGTGCTCAGTTTAATTTAATCTCTTTTCTGGATTTCGAAAATGTTTTCCTTTCCTGGGAATTCCTTTGGGCTAAATATTTTTCCTTCCATCCCATTATGTTTCCGCGCCCACTCGGCCCACCTTTTTCCCAGCCTACCACACCCAACCCAGCTCCGTAGCCTAGCCCGAGATGCTCACGCGCCGTCGCCTACACTGATGAGTGGGTCTCACCTGTCAATTGAGTCCTGCCCATTCCCGGCTTCGTCTCGCTCTCCGACACAATGTCGCCCGCTGTTTCTGCCTTGGACTCTGACTCCACTACCTTTAAAAGCCGCCCGACCCCCTGCATCCTACATCCCGCATCACACCGCCTCCGAATGTAACATCCCAAAAATTCAAACTCAAGATAATATACTGAGAATAAATGTTGAACTATTTTGAGCATGTTTTTGAATTTTTCTTAAATTAATTATTGTATTGACAAACAAACAATGACTTTAAAAGAGTTTTCGAGAAACATTCAAAGCAGAAAAAATTTTGGAAAAATTACACAAACAACTACACTGAGCAAGGCAAGCACCTTTTTTGATCATTTTGAACCTACTATTTCAATTATTGTATTTCATTTGCAAAGGATATTATGCATGCATGTATGGTTGACTAAAAAATTGCTATGTTTTGGGTAACAATAGATAAATTCCTATTGTATGCATGAATCCTCCTTGTGATGTTGATATACTTACTATTGTAGCCCTTAGAACATGCTGTAGACAATAGCTAATGTCAATTTGGGTATATTTCATTTACAAGAATCGAATAGATGGTTAGCCTTGCTTTAGTTTCCACTATATTTGAACATTTGATAAAATTTGTGTATGGACTTGGGTGATTTTGAAATGGACCAGGGGGTAACCTCTGTTAGTTTGGTATAAAAATAAAAAATGGAAAACCAATTTTTTGACACAGGCGAGTTATAATATAAACCGTGGAATGTGAGTGTGTTCTCGCATGTAGACATGAGGAGATTCTCGCCCGGGTCGATTAAGGACTGAATGCTGGTGTAACCAATCTAAGCCTAAACGTACAACCACCTATGCTGGTATGGGACGACCTTAGCTAATTGAGTTATCTAGAACTAGCCTTGCATTTTGGTAGGACGTAGTAGTATGGGCAATCTGGGTAGGTTTACTCGAAGGGGCTCCCTTCACCGTGGAGTTGGGACCAAATCCTTCCGATACAATAGTGGATGCCTCACTGAAGGGAGGGTATCTGCTGAAGTGAGGGTTTATCATTTGACGAGCTAGTGCAAGGTTAGGGCTAGGTGATGTAATGACTACGTTATGAACTCTAGACTGCATACTATCATGTGTGTGGTGGTATCGACGGATACCAAACAAACTAGAGAGCTCATATCATGTGGGTAAAATTGTATACCTCTGCAGAGTGTAAATCTATTTAAATAGTTGTGCTCACGGTCATGAGCGTGCTAAGTGCAGCCACATCGGGTATAGTGTTTACTTTTGCAAAAATAGTATTGTTGGAAATGATGGGATGGTTTGCATGTGTCATGTGTGCCATGTCTATGGCTGAGAATGATTCGATGATCGTAGCCAAGGACGGCTGTGATTTACTCTTATTACAGTTATGTACTTGTTATTTCATTACATATCAATTGCTCTTTAAATTCTCGTTGCAAATTATTACATATCGGTACTGCAAATTAAACTTACTTTATGCTGAAAATAACTTATAGTACAGAGCCATGTTCCTTGTTTAGCCTTCCATTTATATTATGTTGTGATACACTACAAGTCTTGCGGAGTACATAAAGTACTCAATATTACTTAAATTATTGTTCAGAATGTGAGGAAGACACGATCCCTAACGACGCATATTTCGCACCCGGTACTGAAGGGTATGATGATGAGTCTTATTAGGGCTTAGTCCTTGTCAGTTACCTGTGGGAATGGGAATCAAAAGGCGTTCGATGAATTGGATGAGTTGAAGCAACAACTCAAGGAGCAATTGGACAAGGATTCATTCATCTTAGCTCATCTCTATGGGGAAGCCCTGTGCTTTTTGTAAAGAAGAAAGACTATAGTCTGCGAATGTGCGTCGACTATTACTCTTTAAATAAAGTTACCATCAAGAACAAATATCCTCTCCCAAGGATTGACGACTTGTTCGATCAAATGAATGGTGCTTGTATCTTATCCAAGATTGATTTGAGGCTTGGATATTTTCAGCTCAAAATCAGACCAAAAGACATCCCAAAATCTGCATTTACCACCCGTTGCGGTTTGTACAAGTACACCGTAATGTCATTCGAACACACCAACGATGGAGACGGGGTTCCCGATCTTTCGATGAGATTGATAACTATCGATTTTGGTGGAGGTGACTCTCGCGATCCGACTACAACAGTACGACGACGCTTGCGCCTTAGCAATCGTTGAACCAACTACGCGACGTTATTAACCGTGCTGGAAACGCGATCAAACTGAACACGAGGTTCAATTCCTGCGAGCAATCGAAAAACTAGCAAGAATAAAATATAGGTAATCTGATATTGCAAATAGAAATTGTAGTATAGATGGTATTGAAAAACAAATGTGGGATTCCGAAGGCTGTCTTGACAGGTGGTCGTCCGACACAACTGAAAAACAAAAGTTTGCACAATGGCTAAACCTAAACTCAACAAAATCCGAGTTCTAGCTAGGGGAACGGCGGCTCCTATATGGGAAGATGACCAGGGGTGGCGGACAGGGAAGTGGATGCGCGCCCCTAGGGTTACAAGGCCCATGGGCCCAAGAGGAGGTGGCGCAGCACCCTTTTTGACTAGGACAAAAAAAAAGACGTGGATTGTTTTATTTATTGTGGCCGGTTCGGTTGGAATTTGAAGCTGAGATTGGATCCATTAGAAAGTAGACTTGATAAGCTTTCAATGAAGTCCAAGAACGTCCCAAATGGAGTCCGTATGAAGAAGTTACGACCGTTTGAACTTAGTGTTGTCGCAGTAGTCCGAACTCGAATCCAGAACGAGCCCAACTCGAACTCTTGCTTGGCTCGGACCCAAAGTGACGTGATGACCTCCATTATGCCTCCTATGCTTGTCCATGACTCCATTGGTCCTTTCTCATGTTCCTAAGCACAATTAAATTACTTGCATTAGGTAGCGATCTATTCTCAGTAATATATAAACCTATGAACGAATTTACCTGGTGATTAAGTTGGCGAGCACGAGCTCGAGTAATTGGTCCTTGTAACATTTGTTGTGGATCAGCTGTGTGTGTAGCGCGGTTGTATCCAAGTTAGGGATGTCCTCATCATCTTCCCCTTCTTGTATTTGAGTCGTCCTCGACTCAAACTCATCCTCTGCCCCAAGTATGGCTTCAAATCTGCAATGTTAAATGTGGGACTAACCCCAAAATCTGCAAGCAGGTCAAGTTTTATGCATTATCATTAACCTTTTCTAACACTTTGAAAGGACCATCAGCTCGAGGCATCAATTTTGACTTTCTCAATTAAGGGAACCTATCTTTTCTCAAGTGTAACCAAACAAGATCTCCTGGTTCAAAAGTTAAATGTTTTCTCCCCTGACTACCAGCAAGTTTATATTTAGCATTCATGCGCTCTATATTCTCCTTAGTTGTCTCATACATTTTTAAAATCAATTTAGCACGTTGTTTAGCATCAAAGTTTAATTTATCCGAAGATGGAATAGGCATTAAATCAATAGGAGCACGAGGCACAAAACCATAAACAACTTCAAAATGACACATCTTTGTAGTAGAATGCAATGAACAATTATAAGCAAACTCAATATGAGACAAGCATTCTTCCCATATTTTTAAATTCTTTTTCAACACAGCCCTAAGCATTGTAAATAAAGTTCTATTCACAACTTCAGTTTGTCCATCAGTTTGGGGATGATAAGTAGTAGAAAATAGCAGCTTAGTCCCTAATTTAGCCCATAAAGTTCTCCAAAAATGGCTAAGGAATTTAGCATCACGATCTGAAACTATAGTATTAGGCACACCATGCAATCGAACAACTTCACGAAAAAATAAATCAGCAATATTGACAGCATCATTGCTCTTATAACATGGTATAAAGTGAGCCATCTTAGAAAATCTATCAATAACCACGAATATACTATCGCTCTCCTTCTTTGTTCTAGGCAATCCTAAAATAAAGTCCATCGAAATATCTTCCTACGAAACGCTGGGAACTGGTAGTGGCATATATAAACCATGAGGATTAAGGCGTGACTTAGCTCTTTGACATGTAGTGCAGCGAGCAATATAGCGCTCGACGTCCCGTCTCATCTTTGGCCAAAAGAAATGATCAGCAAGTATATCCTCCGTTTTCTTCACGCCAAAGTGTCCCATCAGCCCGCTTCCATGCGCTTCCTGTAACAACAACAAACGAACGGAGCTAGCTGGAATGCATAGCTTGTTAGCTCTAAACACAAACCTATCATTAATGACAAATTTGTTCCACGTTTTCCCTTCTTTACAATTCAACAATATATTTGTAAAATCAGCATCATGCACATATTGCTCTTTAATACTCTCCAATCCAAAAATTTTGAAGTCAAGTTGTGAAAGCATGGTATATCTCATAGACAAAGCATCAGCAATAATATTCTCCTTTCCCTTCTTGTATTTTATGACATAAGGAAAAGACTCAATAAATTCAACCCACTTTGCATGTCTACGGTTCAATTTACTTTGACTTCGAATATACTTTAAAGATTCGTGATCAGAATGTATAACAAATTCTTTGGGCCATAAATAATGTTGCTAAGTTTCCAAAGTTCGAAATAGTGCATATAATTCCTTATCATAAGTAGAATAGTTCAAACTAGGCCCACTCAATTTCTCACTGAAGTATGCTATAGGTTTACCTTCTTGTAGCAATACACCACCTAAATCAATTCCGCTGGCATCACATTCTAGTTCAAAAGTCTTATTAAAGTCAGGGAGTTGGAGTAGTGGTGTATGTGTTAACTTATCTTTCAATGTGGTGAAGACGTTCTCTGGTGTGGCACTCCAAACAAATGGCACGCCCTTCTTGGTGAGCTCATTCAATGGTGCAGCGATGGTGCTGAAATCCTTCACGAAGCGGCGGTAGAATCCAGCAAGTCCTAAAAAGCTTCGTACCTGTGTGACCGTGTTAGGAGTCGGCCAACTCTGTATTGCTTCAATCTTGGCTTCATCAACTTCAATTCCCTGTGGAGTAACAACATAGCCAAGAAACGCGACTCGATCGGTGCAAAAGGTGCACTTCTCAAGGTTACCAAATAAACGTGCATCACGTAAAGCATTAAAAACAACACGTAAATGGTCAAAATGTTCTTCTAAGGATTTGCTGTATATCAATATGTCATCAAAATAAACCACCACAAATCTACCAATGAAAGCACGTAAAACCTCGTTCATTAGTCTCATGAAGGTGCTAGGTGCATTAGTTAATCCAAAAGGCATTACTAACCATTCATATAACCCGAACTTAGTTTTAAATGCGGTTTTACATTCATCGCCTAATTTCATGCGAATTTGATGATATCCACTATGCAAATCAACCTTTGAGAAAACAACAGAGCCACTCAATTCATCAAGCATATCATCTAACTTAGGAATAGGATGATGATACCTAATGGTGATATTATTAATTGCTCTATAATCTACACACATGCGCCATGATCCATCTTTCTTAGGCACTAAAATGACCGGAACAGCACATGGACTAAGAGATTCACGCACATACCCTTTAACAAGCAATTCTTGAACTTGGCGCTGAATTTCTTTAGTTTCTTCTGGATTGGTCCTATATGGTGCGCGGTTGGGCAGTGATGCGCCGGGAATTAAATCAATTTGATGCTCAATCCCTCGAAGCGGTGGAAACCCCGGCGGTATATCCTTCGAAAAGACATCGTTGTACTACTGCAAAATGTTAGTGACAGTAGGAGGCAAAGAAGAAGATGTATCCTCAAATGAAAACAAAGCTTCTTTGCAAACTAATGCATAGCAAATAGAATTACTAGCATGTAGTTCGGTCATATCAGATTTGGTAGCAAGAAAACTAGCACCTTTCAATTTAATTTCTTTATTCTTCACATGAGTAGATTTAGATTCTTTCTTTTTATGTTGCTCAAGTTATTTTGCTACAATCTGATTTTTGCTCTTAGCATTCTCCTGATTCTTCTCTCTACTAGCTCTAGCAAGTTCATCCTTAACAATTTGTTCAAGAGTCATATGATGTATCACAATTTTCTTTCCCTTGAACATGAGAGAGTATTGATTATTCCTACTATGATGCACACAATCAGTATAGTATTGCCAAGGTCGTCCTAATAACAATGAACAAGATTGCATAGGAACAACATCGCAATCAACATAATCATGGTATGAACCCATAGAAAAGTTTACTCTCATCATTTGTGTTACCTTCAACTTACCACTATTGTTGAACCATTGAATATGGTATTGGTGGGGATGAGGGTTGGTCGGCAAAGCAAGCTTCTCCACCATATCCATACTCGCTAAATTGTTGCAACTCCTACCATCAATAATTATGCGAATCAAGCGTTCCTTGACAACGCCCTTGATTTGAAACAAATTATGACGCTGATTTTGCTCGGCACGAGAAACTTGAGCACTTAGTACGAGTTGCACTATAATGCTCAAATACTTATCGGCATCTTCAGCGCCAACATGTTCCTCCTCATGATGAGATTCATCATTAAGTCCTGCAGGGTCAGTTACAAGCATAGCATATGTTTCATCATCAAAATCACAAGCAGAGGAATACCCACCATCATCGTGTATGATCAGTACGCGCTTGTTTGGACAATCCCGCATCATGTGTCCATAGCCTTTGCACCGATGGCATTGAATATCCTTAGTTCGTCCTGTGGAAGCAACTGAAGAGGAGGTTTTTTGCAGACGCTTATGGTGCTGATTTGGTTGCTTTAGAAACTCGTGATGCTGGATTTGAAGTAGCAGGGCGCGGCTTGTTGTTGAAGGGTGGCGGTGGGGGTGCACTGATGGCCGGGGCAGTAGAGGTGCGTGGTGTCCATGAGTTTGTGCGACCTGCAGAAGAGTTAGATCGTGTCCTCGCTTGGCGTCCCTGCACTTCACGTTCAGCTTTTCAAGCAAGATGAAACAATCTAGTAATGGAGTTGTAATCTTTATAATCAAGGATGTCTTGAATTTCTCAATTCAACCCTCCCAAAAACCTAGCCATTGATGCCTCCTCATTCTCATCTAAACCACAACACAACATACCAATTTGCAATTCTTGATAGTAGTCTTCCACAGACTTTGTACCTTGTCGTAATCGTTATAATTTATTTAACAAATCACGAGCATAATATGAGGGAACAAATCGATGTCGCATAAGAAATTTTAAAGCCTCCCAAGTGTTAGGTATGTTATTGGGATGTTGACGGCAATGTTCTTTCCACCAAATAGAAGCAAAATCAGTAAATTCACTAGTAGCCGCTCTAACTCGTCTAATCTCAGGAACTTCATGGCAAGCAAATTTTTTGATCAACAGCTAGTTCCCAATTAATATAACCATCAGGATCATATTTACCATTAAAAGAGGGCATAGTGAATTTAACCTTAGCAAAAGAATCATCGTGGTCACGTACCTCAAGTCATGGGGGGTCTCGTCGCATACCTTGTCGGTTAAAACGCAACTGTCGATGAGCTCAATCGTTGTTATTGTTACCCATGTCATTGGCCTCGGTATCAGTCACATAGTCGAATTCATCTTGTCCCTCTACCAAGGCGAGGGGAAAGAAGTGGATGCATGGGCCATCTCGTCAAGGCGCGCCATAATACTTGCCAAAGAAGTGTTAGTGACGCCTTGCACTCTCTCTATCGCGGCGAGCATTTCGTTTGTCTCAATTTGGGCGCCCTCAAGTTGAGCAATTCGCTTATTCGTGATCCTGACATCTTCCTCAAGACCCTCTGTATGAAGGTTCATGAGGCGTCGGAAATGTTATACGATTCCCTTAAATGCGAGGAGTATGAGATGTATCATCATCCGAATGCTCCATGAGAACACCGCCATTGTTAGCAAATCACAAGTATATGTCCCTAGCAACTACTAGGATGTGGTGGTGCAAAAGTCACTCACACTCAAGCCTTCTATCAATTCTTACCAATTCTTACCAAGCAAGCGGGGTGATCGGAAACAGCGGTGTCAATGTATCTCAGAAGATTGGATGGAGCGATTGCAGGTGAAGTTCGGCACATGCGGTTGTAGAAAAGGTGTATCCAGGAAGGCTCAAGTATGGTAGCAATGGATTAGCAACTATCAAATCGAGAATGCAAGCTGAAAAATCGTTCAACGTCGGCTAGTGCTGGTCCTAGGCTAGACCATACTAGAGACGCGAGCCTAGAACACAAACGAAAGCATGATGCGGCAGAAGCTCAAAAAAGGATGACGTCTTCACGGGGAACCTTAGAATCACTTACAAAAGGGCTCTGTCAATTTTGAGCAAATTGTGAGAAACTTTTTTTTTCGCTCTTTTTTTTCTCCTCTTTTTTCTCCTTTTTTTTTTGCAAATGTGCACCTCACTCAAAACTCTTCAAAGTCCCCTTCCAGGCCTAAGGAGGTATATGGGTCACAAAATTTTTCTAAAATGTAGGGGTAAAAAGGTAATTAAAAGATACTCTCTCTCTCTCTAAACTTTGAATTTTTTTTGATCGCGTTGCTGAAGTCAGATGAATCTTATGTTTCCTTCTAGCAGCACGAAAACAACCTCTCTTTTTTTCTTTTTTTTTTCTTCTCCGTCACAAACCGAAATGAACTTTTGTTCTTGGTTAGGGTTTCCCTTGGTGTAGCGGTGGCAGGAGGATGGTGGCTTGCCGCGGCAGGAGAATGGTGGCCACAGTTGGACGCGACAAGGGATGGTAGCAGCGCTGGTGGGCGCGGCAACAGCTCTGGAGGTCGTGGCAACGCGAAGGCAAAGACAGCAGCAGCTCTGCCGGGCGCGGTAAGGACTGGCAACGATGGAGGTAAGCGGCAGATTGAACCCAAACGCAACGGTGCGACCGAACGTGAGCAGAACTCGAAACTCTAAAGGAACTAGACACTAAGACCAGCAAAAGACATGACGATGCAATCGAAAGTTCAACAATGCAACGCACTGAAAAGAAAGATGCAATGGCGCAATTGGTCTTGGACAGATAGGTGATCTAATCCTATAATTTTTTTTTGGCTTTTTCTGGACTTTCGGAATTAAGCAACCAAACTACGAAAAACAGTAAATTCTCACCGAGCAACCTTGAGCTCTGATACCATTTGATGGAGACGGGGTTCCTGATCTTTCGATGAGGTTGATAACTATCGATTTTGGTGGAGGTGACTCTCACGATCCGACTACAACCGTACGACGACGCTTGTGCCTTAGCAATCGTTGAACCAACTCCGCGACGTTATTAACCGTGCTGGAAACGCGATCAACCTGAACACGAGGTTCAATTCCTGCGAGCAATCGAAGAACTAGCAAGAATAAAATATAGGCAATCTGATATTGCAAATAGAAATTATAGTATAGATGGTATTGAAAAACAAATGTGGGATCCCGAAGGCTGTCTTGACAGGTGGTCGTCCGACACAACTGAAGAACAAAAGTTTGCACAATGGCTAAACCTAAACTCAACGAAATTCGAGTTCTAGCTAGGGGAACAGTGGCTCCTATATGGAAAGACAACCAGGGGTGGCGGCCAGGGAAGTGGACGTGCGCCCCTAGGGTTACAAGGCCCATGGGCCCAAGAGGAGGTGGCGCATCACCCTTTTTGACTCGGACAAAAAAACAAACATGGATTGTTTTGTTTATTGTGGCTGGTTCGTTTGGAATTTGAAGCTGAGGTTGGATCAATTAGAAAGTAGACTTGATAAGCTTTCAATAAAGTCCAAGAACGTCCCAAACGGAGTCCGTATGAAGAAGTTACGGCCGTTTGAACTCAGTGTTGTCGCAGTAGTCCGAACTCAAATCTAGAACGAGCCCAACTCGAACTCTTGCTTGGCTCGGACCCAAAGTGACATGATGACCTCCATTATGCGTCCTATGCTTGTCTATGACTCCAAATACCTCTCCTTGGTCCTTTCCTATGTTTCTAAGCACAATTAAATCACTTGCATTAGGTAGCGATCTATTCTCAGTAATATATAAACCTATGAACGAATTGATCTGGTGATTAAGTTGGCGAGCACGAGCTCAAGTAATTGGTCCTTGTAACATTTGTTGTGGATCAACTGTGTGTGTAGGCGCGGTTGTATCCAAGTTAGGGATGTCCTCATCAACCAACGCCCCTACAAATTTATGAATCTTATGAATAAGATTTTTATGGAGTATTTGGATCAGTTCATGGTGGTTTTCATCAATGATATTCTTATCTATTCCAAGAACGCTGAAGAGCATGAGCAACACTTGCAAATGGTGCTCGACAAGCTATGCGAGCATCAACTGTACGCTAAGTTCAGCAAATGCGAGTTTTGGCTAAAAGAAGTCGGTTTCCTGGGCCATGTCTTACCCCAAGGAGATGTGGCAGTGGACCTGAGCAAAGTACAAGATGTCTTAGCTTAGAAACAGCCCCGCACCATTCCAGAAGTCTGAACTTTCCTCGGTCTAGCTGGATATTACCGCTGGTTCATCGAGAACTTTTCCAAAATCGCAAGACCAATGACACAACTTCTGAAAAAGGAGAAAAAGTTCGAATGGTCAGCATCATATGATGAGAGCTTCCACGAGTTGAGGAAAAGGCTCACAACAGCCCCAGTGCTTACTCTGCCCGACATACACAAAAGCTTCATTGTGTATTGTGATGCATCCCGCCACGGCCTCGAATGTGTGCTAATGCAAGAAGGCAAAGTAGTGGCTTACACCTCACGATAATTGCAGCCTCATGAAACTAATTATCCATTTCATGACTTGGAATTAGTAGCTGTGGTTCATTCTCTCAAGATCTGGAGGCATTACCTCATCGGCAATCAGTGCGAGATCTATTCCAATCATAAAAGCCCGAAATACTTCTTCACAGAGCCAGATCTAAATCTAAGGCAACGATGACGGCTTGAATTGATCAAGGACTATGACTTAGGAATTCATTACCACCCTGGTAAAGCCAATGTTGTAGCTGATGCTCTCAGCCTGAAACTTCACTGCATGAACGATTCGATTGAAGCAAATCAACCGATGTTGCATAAAGAGTTCCAAAGGCTCAATTTAGGAGTGGTCGAGGAAGGTTGTGTTGCTGCCCTAGTCCTGCAACCTACCCTCAAATCACATATCCAAGCTGCTCAGCTCAAAGACCCAGCAGTTGTCGAGATTAAGCGCAAACTACAAGAAGACAGAAAATTGGAATTTTCCGAGAATGTGAGTGGATTGGTTATGCATGGACAGCAACTATGTGTTCCGAATAACCATGATATCAAGGAGCTAATCCTCAAAGAAGCTCATGATTCTCCCCTCTCTATCCATCCCAGAAGCACCAAGATGTATTAGGACCTCCGAAAGTAGTTTTGGTGGCCCAGTATGAAGTGAGACATCGCTGCGCATGTTGCCATGTACGACATGTGTCAACGTGATAAAGCAGAACACCAGTGACCCGCAGGCTTACTCCAACCTCTAAATGTTCTCGAGTGGAAATGATATAAAATCAACATGGATTTCATAACTAGGCTACCAAAGACCAAATATGGACATGATTCCATATGGGTTATTCTCGACAGTCTACTTCATTCCGATTAGCATCACATATCATGGCACCAAACTCATGGAGCTTTATATGAACCATATCATCTGCTTGCATGGTGTACCAAAAACAATAACCTCTAATTGAGGCCCTCAGTTCACCTCATAATTTTGGGATAACATATATGAGCTGTTGGGAACCGAGCTATTCTTTAGCATGACATTCCACCCACAAACGTGAAGTCAAACAGAAAGAACAAATCAAATTTTTGAAGATATGTTACGAGCTTGTGTGCTGTCCTATAGCACTAATTGGGAGAAATGTTTGGTGTTTACAGAGTTTTCCTACAACAACAGCTTCTAGTCAAGCCTCCAAATGTCTCTATTTAAAGCACTTTATGAGAAAAAGTGCAGAAAACCCTTGTTCTGGTCTAAGGTCGTAAGAGACAATTCTTTGTACTTACCATCATACAAGAAGCACAAGAGCACATTGACATAATAAAAAGGCGCTTAAGGGAAGTGCAGTCGCGACAAAAGAGCTATGCTGATCATCGTCGCCGTGAGCTAAACTTCAAAGTAAACAATTATGTTTATCTCAAGGTCTCACCGCTATGAGTCATCCGTCGTTTACAAGTCCATGGGAAATTGGCACCCGGATACATTGGGCCATACCGAATCGTTGAAATGAAAGGCGAAGTGGCATACCAACTGGAGTTGCCACCACAACTCTCAGATGTGCACGACATCTTCCACATATCTCAACTCAAGAAGTGTCTGTGAGCCCCTACCAAACTCACTCAGTTGGAGAACATCAATCTCCAATCAAATCTTTCTTATCGAGAACACCCGATCCGAATCCTAGACGAAGCTATGAGACATACTCGCAACTACGCCATCAAGATGCTAAGAGTTCAGTGGAGCAACCATACCGAAGACGAAGCTACGTGGGAACAAGAAGACCGCCTTAGAACCGAAGTTTCCCTATTTCTTTAACGAGCCTCTTGAATCTCGAGGACGAGATTCTTTGTATTGAGGTAGTGTAACATCCCAAATTCACATTTAGGGAATACATAAGAGAAATGCATTGGGAAAATAATTTTGAGCATCTTACATATGAAAATCTAATCATGCATGAGTTTTGAACTTTTGTATAAAGCAAGTAATGAACTTCATAGAAACATGCACTTCAAAGAAATTTGGATAAATAGAATAAAAATAGGTGAGAGAATTATTTTGGGCGTAATTGCTCAGGGAAAAATTCATTAAACAACTTATGTTAATTTCATTAAGAGTAACAAACATAATTACATAAAATAGAAGCTTGTAGGATTTTTTGAGAAAATCATAGACAAGATAAATTCCTGAAATTTTTACATAAGCAACTATATCAGGTCAGGAGCCCTCACAAAAAAAGTTTCATAAAATTTGGACATAGATTGCTCAGTACAAAAATTCAGTAATGTATTCAGTCTTTAATTCCAGAAAAACCAAATCTACTCTCTCTCCCCCCTCCCCTGATGGGTGGACCCCACCCACCAGTATTCTTATTCCATTGCTGGCTCCGCCCGAGCGCATGCCACGCCAATAACCCGCCCCCAGTTTTGGACCGCACTGGCGGTTTTCCTCGGGCCCATACCCTACCCCACCGCGCCCATCCCTACCGGTGCCCGCGGGCGCTCCCCCGCATGATTTTCTCTACCCTCCCTTCTATAAATGGCCACTTCTAGCTTGCCTCACTGACCTGGTCCTTGTTCTACCTCTTTCCTTTCTCTACTGAGCATAAGCTTGAGAGAAGCGCAAGCGCGAGCTCCTTTCTCATTCGGCTGCCGCGCCGCCACCACGCCACCGGCGCTCCGGTGAACCCTTAGCCTTGCCCACCCACGTCACGGCATGTTCCGGCCTCCTTCTTTTACCCCCTACTAGTTCCCCCTTTGGTCCAGAGGAATCGCCTCTTCCTCATCTTCGACTAAAACCACCCCTTTTGTCGTCAGCTTTGGCACGGTGAGTCATCCCTCAATTCTTTGCTCTACCACCACCTCCTTACCCCTTTCATGCTTCTCCGACCTTTCTTTGCTCCTCTCCTTGCTCAAGTCCTCGCTGCTACAAGGAAGTGCCACGGTCACCTTAGGTCTTCATCGCCGGCCATCCTCTGACCTTCTCAATTCTCCCTCTCCGACCAGGTGCGTCCCCCAAGCATCCTATCTACTCATGCACTCCTTAGTTGGCTAAGGACGCCACTACTTTTGTAGTTGGCTTGTAGCCCGTAGCGCTGCCACCACCCATCCTCGTCGCGCCGCCACTTCGGTCCACCGCCGGCCATGTTACGGCCACCCAAGGGACCAGCTAGCTCCCGGGGTTCCATTTTTGGCCTCATCGCCAGCCGTCGTGGATTCCTCCACTGGCGACAACCATGGGAAGCCAGCGCCTGAGAGCTCTCTATTTTGTCCGAAACGGACAGTGACCGTAGCTCGTCATTATGAAGAAATCTCTATCGTTAGGGCTTAAGCAGCTGTTAAGTTGGTTTATTTAATGACCTAGTGGACTGACGTGTGGGCCATGATCAGTTAATGAAGTGTGCTTAGAAACCTGGTTCCCTGTGAGTCAATGACTCATGGGCCTGTAGCTTTAAGTGCAAGTTATGACCTTGGTGAACCTGTGCACTATGTGTATGGAGCTAGGTCCATGCACTATTCTCGTGGACCTAGTCCCTGATGGCTAGGCTCCACATGTCAGCCTTTAATTTTCTTTAGAAATTTAAAGGAAGAAGAAAAAGAAATATTGTGCATGTGGACCCCCACCTATCATAGAGAGAGAATTCTCTCTCCCTTTTCGATTTTCTGGAATTTTCAAACCAAACCAAATTGAAACATTAATAACTTTTGTATAAAAACTCCAAATTGAATTATTCTTGTTTCTAAATTCATCTAAAATCATGCTATACCTGAATATGCAAAAATATTTGGATTTGGTTACTGTTGAAATTATTTTTGCCTTATTTAATTTGTTTCCAGCTCTTTCTAGAATAGACGTTGATTGCTCGAGCGAATATTTCGATGACCCTTCATTATCACATTCAAAGCAATCAGAGCAAGGCAAGCACCCCCTTTGATCATGTTGATCCTATTATTTTATTTATGGTATTTCTTTTTGTAAAATCTATTATGCATGCATGTATGTTGACATGAAATTGCTATGTTTGGAATAGCGATAGTTGTAAATCCTATTCGATGCATGAACATCCTTGAAAATTTGGTATCCCCACTGTTGTAGTCATTAGGTTATGGGTTAGGCAACATATAATTTCAAGTTGGGAGTTTTCGAGTGCGAATATTACACAAATGCTTAATAGAGTGGTACTTTTTTTTACTAAAAAGTTATAAAAGGATGACATGATAAATATAAACTTGGGAGTTTTGAAAAGAAAGTCCAGAGGGGTATACCTATATTATTTTGTATAAAAATAAAATGAAAAACTAGTTTTCGATGCAGACGAGTTATATTATATTACGAGAAGTGTGAGAGAGGAGTTTCACAAGTAGATAGGGGGAAATTCTTGCCTGGGTTAATTAAGGACTAAACGCCAGCAACTCCAATCTAAGCCTAAGTGTATAACCATATATGTTGGTATGGGATGGCCTTAGCTAATTAAGTTATCGAGATCTAGCCTTGCATGAGGGGTAGGTAGTAGACACGTGAGCATGTTTGATTACCGACACAATGGCAAATGCCTCACTGAGACGGGGGTGTACCCGGGTGAGGTGAGGATAAACATTCACTGAGCTAAGTGCAAGGTTAGGGCTAGATGATGTAAAGTTTTCGACGCGTGCTCTAGACTGCTTACCAAAGGTAGTAAGCAGTGGTATCGGCGGATGCTGGATAAACTCGAGAATTCATGTGCTATGGGTAAAGTTGTACACCTCTCTAGAGTGTAAATCTATTTAAATATCTATGCTTGTTGTCATGAGCGTGCTTAGTGCAGACTTATTGGGTATAGTTTTAGTTTTCACAAAAACGTTTTTTATTGGAAAATGAGGGAATGATTTATGATTTATACTTGAGTTGTTTGCCATGTTTATGGCTGGAAATAAAATAAAATGTTGCTCGCAGCCGAGGAGGGTTGCAAATTGTTGTTCATTCAATTACTTAACTGTTGTCTTTTATTTATTTAACTGCTCTTTAAAATTTTCGTTGCAAAGTACTACATATTTGTAATACCCCGTATAACCTTAGAGACTCCAATTGAAAATTTGTGTTAGAGAATGGTTTTAGCTGGAAGTTCGGGGTTTTTCGCTTGTTTGAGAGAACTGGCTGTGGTGAAAGCCCACAACACCTGGCCCATTAGTGGAGGAGGGGGCAGCCAAACCTAGAAAGTACTGTAGCTCACGGTACTGTAGCGCCGCCGTCTTTGTCGCAATGGGAACAGTAAGCAATCCCCTTCCTGCTGCCATGCCAAGAGGAGAAAGAAGGAGAGAAAGGAAGAAGAAGAAAGGAAGAGGAAGGGGAGAAGGAAAAGAGGAAGGAAAGAAGGAGCTTCGCTGGGTCTCCGCGTTCGTCATCTCGTTCTCCAAGGGTAACCTATGATCTCGTTCGATTAGTCGTGTAGTTTTGCGTTTTGGCAATGTCGGTATTATATCGGTTTCTGGCAGTCTGTTTTGCTCGGCTGTTTTGAGGATGTTAAGTGCAAAATTTGATGTGTCCATCTCCTAGAGATTTGTAGGTCACGTCTTTAGCTTTCAATAGAGTCTTAGATCACGTCGTTTGGTTGAGCGGTTCAAAAGTTATGAATTTTTTTAGTATCGCTGCTCTGTTATTCTGTCAGTTTTGAACAGTCTGTAGAAAATGGGTTGAATCTGCTAGTTAAAGTCAAAATCAGAGGACCTCAATATAACGAAAAATGTGGGTAATTTCTATACCTTTTCATAGAGATAAAGAACACGAGATTTGGGCTTTCGTAGCAAAAGTTATGGTGGTTTTAGCGTACTGTCCAGAGAACCCGACGAGAATTCTGTTGTCTGATGATTGGTTTGATAGGGGAAGTTAAGGGCAGAATCAAGAGGGCTCCCCAACTAGGTTTATTTAGGTAATTCAATTACCTTTTCAGAAAGTCTAAGAGCATCTTAATTGAACTCCTGAGCAGAAAGTTATGTATTTTAGAATTTGGCTGTTTTCAGTGAGCACAAAAGCGATCGCTAGAAATTGGAGGTTTTGTTAGCGCTGGGAGTTTAGTGAGATCAATTGTGTTGTTATTTAAGCTTTTGGTCCAGCGTGTTGGTCTTAGATTGGAATACATTTATGTTCAGGTGGGAGCGCGGTTCAGGGCAGCACCCTCTTAGCGTCCACCGCTCGCATGGTTAAGGCAAGTATTCGGGTTATAAGCGTATTTTCGGTTGTATGATATGATCGTTGTGATTACTTGTTGTAGCCTTGCACGAATGTTAGTGTAATGAGTTTTCCTTTTATCTTGATGAATGCAAGCTATGGTTAATGTTTCCCTTGGCGTTGCTAAATCTTACATGATGTTATGTACATGTTAAATTCTTGGGTATGAAAGACGTGGGTATGGAGCATTTGCATGTTTCAAGCGTGTTGGAGACTTGGTCATGAATGCACGTTTTGATATATGATAGCGAAGTAAGGTTGCTTACATGATAATGAGTATATGATGTATTCTGTTTATGAATATGTTATCATGGTGCATATGCATGTTGAGAGCATCTGAGTGCCCAGTCACGTGGTGATCAAGCACATTCAGTTGAGGTCCCGTTATGTAGATGACGGGCTTGAGGTCCCACATTCGTGGAATGTGGGTTATGAATAAAAGAGGTCCCCATCATTAAAGTGATGGGCAAAGGTCCCTATACATGTGGTGTATAGGCTTTTGGTCCCTGTGCGGAGGAGCAACGCAAGGGTAAGTGGCTGACGGTTGTATACCCGCATTACACGGTAAAATGCGAAAGAGATAAAGTTAAAAAGGTGCATTGCATTGGTTGCATTCACATGAGCATGAAGACTATACTTTGGTGCATTGTTTATCTTGGATTATTGATGCTATGAATGTTAACATGCTTAGCCTTGTTGGTACTTCTTTGAGTCTTTGGGCTCACTCTTGCTTTGATGTGTTTAGGTACAACCAGCAAGACCGGCATGCATGGGAGGGAGTAGATGTTGGATGCACGCACTACCACTCAATCTTAAGAATTACTTATGGATAGTTTGAGTTTGATTAACTGTAATAATGAGAATAGCAAGTTTTGGTTATGTTTATGAGACTATCTGCATGCTTGAATGAACTGATTATGATTATTGATAATTGCCTTGGTTAATTCTTTGGAACCTCGGTATAGTTGACTATACAAAGGAGGTTTTGTCGAGATTTTGTAATTGGACTTAGTTTAACCTAGTTTAATTTAATTTTAGTAGCATTCGGGCTCAATCTTTGGTAGGGTGTTCTGATTGGTATCAGAGCGGGCTGTAGGTCCGTGGTGAATAGATTAACAACTTAGGTAACTTAATTTGCTAAATTTTTTTTGTAATGATTAGTGAACTAAAAAAAAACTTGACACACTAGTGCACAGTAGGATGGGAAGGGGTCAAGCATTGCATTTACGTTTCTGTTATGTCGCATTGGTCATTGCTATTATGAACTGATTACGAATGCTTATGATATGATTATTATGATAGCTCTGTAACTATAGTGGTTGTTGAGAGGTTGAGGTCGTGGTTGTGGCCTTGGGCTTTACCAGGTTACACCACCGTTCGTAGTATGAGAATAGCGAAATGACTACCTCGAGTACCCTCTGTGTGCCGCGGTGAATACCTTTAGAAAAGTTGCTCAAAGTTGTTCTCTTCTTGAGCTTGATTTAGACCAGTGCAGGTATAGATGCGGATGGTGAAATTTGTTGGGATTTCACTTGGTCTCTGTTGTGTCTTGGGAGTTACATACGCTTATTGGAAAATATGATTCATTTATTAAGCTTGGTGTTCGAGATCTTTGAAAGTTTCATTGCAAGTTCTTTATTATGTGAAAGCTTTGGCTTTATGTATTTATTTTGGATTATTTCGAGTTTTGAAGTCAATTCCTCTTTTCCTAAAGGAGTTAAAATCCTTTTGTGAGATCCTAATATGTTTAAGCGAGAGGTTTTAAACATAGGAGTTCATTGATAAGGTTTGAGTTCTCAAGTCGGATCTGCGTGGTGCATGATTGATCGTAGCCTAGATCTTTGGAATTGGAGTTGATTAATGTGATGTTGTCATATGGTATTTACCTTTTGGGTAGTGACAAAAAGTATGTCCATACCTAATTGGGGACATAAGAGTTATTAGGAAGTATGGAGCGTTGATGAGACTGGTTTGATCACTATGGGTAATAAATTTAGTAAGTTTCTCTGGTAGATTGGATTCTTTGGACTCAGCGGATTAACCTAATCCTTTGGGATGGATAAGTCCAGAAGGTGTTAGATTAGTGTCATAAGTGGATAGTCATCTTGGAAGTTATCTTTCATGGATAAGTACTGATAATATGTAATTGCTAGGTGCAATTATAAAGTATCAAAGTATGGTGTCGAGTATCGCTAAGAGATGAACTGATGGGATGTAGTTGGCGATCTTTGTTTACTTGATGGTGGAGTGGTAGGATAATAGTGTGTCCTTGATGAGAAGGTTGATCATTAAAATGGTTTAGGTTGTTAAACCGGTTGAATTACTTGATCACAATGGATAACTCTAATTCTGTAGGAAGGGAGAGATAAGGATGTATTTGACTGTTGTCCTAGTGGATAATAATCTGGAAAATTGCCTTTAATTGGTTGCTTGATGGTCTCATATTCGCTAGTAGGAATGCAGATAGAGGAAGGATCATAAATTCTCCTATGGTGTATAATTCATTAAATGTCTCGATAGCCGCTAAATTGGAAGTTGTGTATAAAATGAGTGTGAGCATTACTAATAGGTGAAGAGTTGAAAAAGAAATATAATTTATTCATGTGTATCTCATGAGGAATGTGACTTGTGGTTGCATGCCTTTGTTAAAAGAGTTGACGATAATGATTCTTGTTAATAGTTTATTATCCTTGATGTTAATAAGATTGTCCGTAAAGGGTTGTGACTTGTGGGAGTGGAGATGATTCTTTTAGAAAGAAGGTAATTTGTGACCTCTGTAATATCGGTTAAATAGAAAGTTTGGAGTTTTGCATTTGTGAGCTTTTGGTAGTTCATGCTTAATGTGGTGGCTGAAATTGATGAGAAAGGCGAGGTGGGAGATTATTCTGATGGGTTCTTAAGTGATTAATGTGAATTGTTTTAGAAGTACTTCTTCTTTGGTTGGCAAGTGGTGATGTAAACAAAGGAAATTGTTTTCTCTGTTAAAGAGAAGAAAAAAAATGGTGTACCATAAGTATTTGAGGTTGGAGTTCAAGATTGTAACCTGCAACTTTTTTTTTCGTTGCCGCTTAAGTGTTTCTTGAGTTTCAAAAGCAGTGTTTTATTGTGATTTATTGTTGTCCGAAACTACCCTCTTGTGAACTTGTGCCCTCCAATGTGGTCTCGTCTTTTGTTTTTCGAGATCAACGCTATTTGACTATTTCTCTTGGGTCTCGTGCTCACTGTGAGGAGTAGTGTTTCCTCGTGTGTTAAAATTTGTAGTCGTTTGCTCTTTCCTATTGAGAAAAGTTTAACAGAGTGGGTGCAAGGTCTTCGAGGTGTAATGTGGCGATTGGTTGGTGGTGGTCAAGTACATGATCGCGGTGAGAATTATGGGGGCCAAGCTATTGGAAGATCGAGAGAAAGTGATTTGATTTTGTCCTAAAACTCTTGAAAGGAATTGGATTTAAATGGAATGATTGTTGTTGAAATAAAACCGATTAGTGTTACAACTAGTGAAACCCATAGCGAATTATAATCCAGAACCTTCAATCATGTTGGAAAGTTGGGATTATCGAAAGTCTAGAAGCTCGATCAATGTGTTAGAGTATCGCGATTGGGTAATTTTGCAAGGTTAGGTATGTGATCTATGACGGTGTAGTTTAATGAGATGTAGGATTAGCGAAGTAATTTAATCGTAATGTCAATTGATGGAATAGTAGGTAAGGTTGAGATGTCGTGGGTATGCCCTAATTTTAGTGAATAACCTTACGGGAGATAGAATTCTTATAAAAGATAATTTGGTCGAGAAAAATATTTTACATATGAATGATAATGTTTGAGTATGTTTAGAGTGTTGGAATTCTAGTGAGTGAATCTGAAGTTTTCTCGATCTTTTATACGAAAAGTTGGTTGTAGGAGTCTTGGAGGTTGAATTTGGGAATTGCATTTTTATGCTAGAATATTGGTTGCCAATGGTTATATGTGAAAGCAGTAGAATAAGAGTAGATTCCAAATAGTGGGATGATCATTGATAGTATCCTTTCGGTGTAGTAAATGAGAGTGTGTCATATGAATTTCAAATTAGTTATCCTTAATGGATTGAGGGATGTGATGGTGGGTGAAATCTATATTGAGTTGTGTTGAGAATTATTTTTGTCAAAGTAATTCATTCGGTAAAGAAGTTGGCTAGAGTGTGATATTGTGGGTTGGAAGAGTCTCCCTGCATAAGTGTGGATTTTGTGTTCGGTAGAACATAGCTTTGAGGTTGCCAATTTAAGAGAAATGAGTTAATATGTTATGTAATGATTTAGGATCCTATGGTTTAAGAGAAAGTTAAAAATTTTTAAAAGAAAGATTGTGGGAAAGGGTGTGATCTTGGATAGTGAGATATTCTCTTAGTTCTTACTTGAACTATGTGATTATGATGGATGTCAATTATAAATTGAATTGGTTCTTGTCGGTATGTGTGATTCCCTCCAGTTAAAAAAAATGGTTAATCTGGTTTTTAGTGTTTTAGCCTTTAGCTTGTGTGGCGTTTATTTCTAAACTATCTACATGGAAAGTAGAAAAGATTTAGTGGTAAATCCATTGATTTTGGATTGGGCTCTTCTAAGGGAGGATGGTTTTGAGTTAGATGCATTATGACTCTTTTGTTTAAGTTCTTCGGATAAGTGAGTTGGTAGGCAAGTTCTTTGTGCATCCCTTGTCAAAGGAGAAGCTACTTGCATAGGTAAAGTAATCGTCGAGAGTCGGAACAAGAGTTCCGTGTGTTTTGTGCACACGGTGTACTTGTACCAAAGGAAGTTTAACTAGGGGTGTGTTGGATAGGTTCCTTAGTCACGGCAAATTGTAGATTGACGTATCGCTAGGACTATCTCGAGTACTTCTTGCAAGTATGCAATGTCTTGTATATTCAGTGCTAAGAGAGCACATGAGAGGTCGGAGCTTGAGGCTTTGTTAGGGTCTGTTGCCAACGAGTAAGACCTTACTTTTGAATCTCGTATGATGAGTGTACTTGTCAAGGTCGAGACTAGTGTTGAGGTGAAAGACGATGGTATCCGTCAAGGTGGTGTGATCCCATAAGTCCACGAGGAAGTGACTTGGGAATTAGAGTCTTGCATGCGCGAGCAATAATCGGAATTGTTCATGAGGTGTGTGGTTTTGTTCGTAAATTCTAGCTGTGATTGTTCTTGAGTAGAGCGATGGAGAGAATTCGAGTCGAGTCATATTAAGGGTAGAATGTAATACCGTATAACCTTAGAGACTCAATTGAAAATTTGTGTTAGAGAATGGTTTTAACTGGAAGTTCGGGGGTTTTCGCTTGTTTGAGAGAACTGGGCTGTGGGCTGAAAGCCCACAACACCTTGGCCCATTAGTGGAGGAGGGGGCACCAAACCTAGAAAGTACTGTAGCTCACGGGTACTGTAGCGCGCCGCATCTTGTCGCAATGGGAACAGTAGTAATCCCCTTCCTGCTGCCATGCCAAGAGGAGAAAAGAAGGAGAGAAAGGAAGAAGAAGAAAGGAAGAGGAAGGGGAGAAGGAAAAGAGGAAGGAAAGAAGGAGCTTCGCTGGGTCTCCGCGTTCGTCATCTCGTTCTCCAAGGGTAACCTATGATCTCGTTCGATTAGTCGTGTAGTTTTGCGTTTTGGCAATGTCGGTATTATATCGGTTTCTGGCAGTCTGTTTTGCTCGGCTGTTTTGAGGATGTTAAGTGCAAAATTTGATGTGTCCATCTCCTAGAGATTTGTAGGTCACGTCTTTAGCTTTCAATAGAGTCTTAGATCACGTCGTTTGGTTGAGCGGTTCAAAAGTTATGAATTTTTTTAGTATCGCTGCTCTGTTATTCTGTCAGTTTTGAACAGTCTGTAGAAAATGGGTTGAATCTGCTAGTTAAAGTCAAAATCAGAGGACCTCAATATAACGAAAAATGTGGGTAATTTCTATACCTTTTCATAGAGATAAAGAACACGAGATTTGGACTTTCGTAGCAAAAGTTATGGTGGTTTTAGCGTACTGTCCAGAGAACCCGACGAGAATTCTGTTGTCTGATGATTGGTTTGATAGGGGAAGTTAAGGGCAGAATCAAGAGGGCTCCCCAACTAGGTTTATTTAGGTAATTCAATTACCTTTTCAGAAAGTCTAAGAGCATCTTAATTGAACTCCTGAGCAGAAAGTTATGTATTTTAGAATTTGGCTGTTTTCAGTGAGCACAAAAACGATCGCTAGAAATTGGAGGTTTTGTTAACGCTTGGGAGTTTAGTGAGATCAATTGTGTTGTTATTTAAGCTTTTGGTCCAGCGTGTTGGTCTTAGATTGGAATACATTTATGTTCAGGTGGGAGCGCGGTTCCAGGGGCAGCACCCTCTTCGCGTCCACCGCTCTCGCATGGTTAAGGCAAGTATTCGGGTTATAGCGTATTTTCGGTTGTATGATATGATCGTTGTGATTACTTGTTGTAGCCTTGCACGAATGTTAGTGTAATGAGTTTTCCTTTTATCTTGATGAATGCAAGCTATGGTTAATGTTTCCCTTGAGCGTTGCTAAATCTTACATGATGTTATGTACATGTTAAATTCTTGGGTATGAAAGACGTGGGTATGGAGCATTTGCATGTTTCAAACGTGTTGGAGACTTGGTCATGAATGCACGTTTTTGATATATGATAGCGAAGTAAGGTTGCTTACATGATAATGAGTATATGATGTATTCCTGTTTATGAATATGTTATCATGGTGCATATGCATGTTGAGAGCATCTGGTGCCCCAGTCACGTGGTGATCAAGCACATTGATTGAGTCCCGTTATGTAGATGACGGGCTTGAGTCCCCACATTCGTGGAATGTGGGTTATGAATAAAGAGGTCCCCATCATTAAAGTGATGGGCAAAGGTCCCTATACATGTGGTGTATAGGCTTTTGGTCCCTGTGCTGGGAGGGCACGAGCAAGGAATATCTGACGACGGTTGTATACCCCGCATTACCGGTAAAATGCGAAAAGAGATAAAGTTAAAAAGGTGCATTGCATTGGTTGCATTCACATGAGCATGAAGACTATACTTTGGTGCATTGTTTATCTTGGATTATTGATGCTATGAATGTTAACATGCTTAGCCTTGTTGGTACTTGCTGAGTCTTTGGGCTCACTCTTGCTTTGATGTGTTTTAGGTACAACTGGCAAGACCGGCATGCATGGGAGGGAGTAGATGTTGGATGCACGCACTACCACTCAATCTTAAGAATTACTTATGGATAGTTTGAGTTTCAGATTAACTGTAATAATGAGAATAGCAAGTTTTGGTTATGTTTATGAGACTATCCTGCATGCTTGAATGAACTGATTATGATTATTGATAATTGCCTTGGTTAATTCTCGGAACCTCGGTATAGTTGACTATACAAAGGAGGTTTTGTCGAGATTTTGTAATTGGACTTAGTTTAACCTAGTTTAATTTAATTTTAGTAGCATTCCAGGCTCAATGCTGAGCTGGGGTGTTACAATATTAATATTGCAAATAAAACCTGCTTAATGCAAAATAACTTGTAGCATAGAGCCTCACCTCCTGATTAGCCATGCATTTATATAAATTTTGTAATACACTACAAGTCTTGCTGAGTACGCATTGCACTCAATCTTCCTTAATTTGTTGTTCAGAGTTAGAGGATGATTCCATGCCGGATGACGACTTCTTTACACCCCAATCCGGTGGGTTCGGTGACGGGCCTTGTTAGGACTTGTCTCTAGTCGATGGCCTACGGGTTTTTGGATGGGCATGCCACTCGAAATTATCTACTTTTATCACTCTTACTTCGCGCTGCTATTTTTGTTACTCTGTTGATACCTGTTTTTATTTGGCCAGTCGGTCAGTGATGTAATAACTTTAATCACTTAAGTTAAGTATCATTTTAATTTACTTTGTGCATGTGAATATATGGATGTGAATGCCAATGTTGTGATTGTGTGTACTAGTCACTGATCATAGGACTAGTACGGTACACACATAAAGTCTTCGGGTATTCAACGCCTGAGGGTTTTACAAATAAAAAAGAATGATATAAATGAGAGCATATTTTGTGGTACCCATGCTCACTCATAAAAATTTCCAAAAAAAAGTTGTCAATACTGACACAAAACCAATCTACCAATCTAAATTTGATGTACACATCGATAAACAAAAAAAAGACAAATTCTGCTGAAATGGAAATCCGAAGTAAAAAGGAAAAAGATAAAGGTACTACTCACTAAAATTTGTCTGTTTTGTTTCTTTTGATATACATCGTGTTTCTAGTTAAAAATTTGTAGGATGCCTTGGTTATATCATACTTTATCTATATACATTTTTATGGAAATTTTCATGATTATTTGAACCATTTTTGCAGGAATAGGAGGAGGGTAGCATGAAATATGCTTAGAGCATAGAATATGTTCTTTGATATAGATCTATGTATTTATTATCCAAAGTGCTACGCTGCTCTCAAATTTAGTCAGTGGAAAAAAAAGGTTGATGTAAGAGATGCATGTCGTTTTGTTTCGAAAAAATGGTAGGATATATATCACGCGAATTTTAATTTTTGATTTTCATGGTCTTCCATTTGCATCTTTGGTAAAAATTTTTTTGCAGTATTATATTGGCATTACCATACAAACAAAGTTTTATACCCTAGGCCAACTCTGAACCCAGAATGTCACCTAAATCATTCTCCCTAACAATTTAAGCAGTAATTCCAGCAAGCAATGTATAGAATAAAACCCCACAGTGTGTCACTTAACATCAAACTTAATAATATAAATGCATAAAAAATTAACTTTATAGCTTGGTCACACGCGCCATGAATGCTCAAGTCACACGCGCCTAATTAACAAGCGAGTCACACGTGCTCGAGAAATGACGGAACTATGCTCCCGAGACATAGGATGTCAACGAGTAAATATATCGAACTAATATTAAATTAACCAAAGTTCCAATCATTAACTAATAATAATCAAGTCTAATAATAAATCCTAAATAGAAGTATCACATCTCTAGTTTTAGTGAAAGCAAATTAAATAAAGAATGTATGTGTAATGATTACGTGTGATGCACATATGCTACTCCATCCCATGCATATCACCTTTAATGTCCATCTAAAAACAACAAGGGTGAATTTAAGACCCAGCAAGTACATATTAGAAGAATAAACAAACAACTCATTCAATTAAATCATTATCACCAACATTCTCATAATGAATTAACCTTATCACTGTTCATGTATTCAATTCACATCATTATCTTTTCATGTATGCAATCCTCAAGTATGCTCCATGCTCATGCAACTTTATCAGCTAATACCAGTATAGTGGAGTGATCATCCGTCGATGAACCACTCTATCCTTCATCCCGTGGAGTCCCAACCTCTATAGGATTTTATCAAGAGCACTCTGGATTAGCCATTTACATAATGTCCTCACTCACCTGGGTCATATGTATGCAAATGATGCAACAATATTCATTATCCGTTAAAGTGACCTATTATCATTATTATCATGTCATCCCCCATTGTCATATCATCACCATTATATCCTCATTATTACCATGACATTTAAATAAATATAAATAAAGCATAATAAATATCATGGCAATTTAATTGTAAATACATGGGCAAACAAACCGATGTCTACTGCTCTACCACACACTTGCCTTTTAGCCACAAAAATCCAAACGATGCAAAGGCGGCACCGAACTTGAAGCAACACTCCATGGACAAAAAATCAATTATCCACCTCAAAAACAAGCCACAATAGTACACGAAAATCAAACTACTCAATATCGTACCTATGCGCAAACTCGACGCAATTAACCCACCTTCACAGGACAACCTACCTCCTATCCTAGTAATCAAACATCCATAACTTTTACTAATAAAATTCAAACTTAGAAAACTCTATATTTTCTATAATCTACGCAAAATTTGCTACAATTTTATAGTTATGCAAATTCTCTGATTACGCTATTTAGTTCCCCGTTTTCAACCCCCAAAGGTTAATCTAGAACTTTACAGAACAATAGATTTCACAATTTTATAACTATTTTTCTACCATATGAAAAATAGAAAATCATACCACTTATAGAATCTATAGAGAATTATCTAACTAAACCTAGTTATGACTATAATTTAATTCTATCATCTACTGCATGTAATAAAGTAATCTAGATAGCAGCACTCTAGAAGTTATAACTTGTCCTGCGTGGGGCGGTTGCCATCGTGGATGACCAGGCCATCGACATTGAGGGCACCCTGGCCTGCCGCGTGCTTGTTATTACGGATGACAGGCGGCCCTCGAAGGACATAGTCGTGATTGCTGTTACTGGCACAGACGACGACGTCACCATGGCTCACCTTGTCAAAGCAATGTACCAGTCCATGGGTGTCAGGACTGGCATGGTAGGAGTTCTCGGGGCCTATGCTTTTGGCAGTAACAAGATGGATGTGCAACTTGATGTGGCCGATGTGTACAAGAAGTCCGTGACGTGCAAGGAGTACAACTCAAGCGAGGTGCTCACAGTGCTCAATGAACCAGTGCAAGTGGAAGCAATGTCGGGTGCGGCAACATCGGCTACGAGCCTGCGACGCCAGCCGTGATGACACCGGCAGAAAAATGCAAGGAGCAGGGGAACAGCAAGCTTATGTTGGGAGCTAGGAAGATGAGTCCCGTTTGGTACGTCGATACAGGCGCATCAAATCACATGACGGGGTGCCGTGAGCTGTTCTCCGACTTGGACATGTCGGTTCGGGGGTCAGTGAGATTTAGCGATGGATCTCAAGTGGAAATCAGTGGCCGTGTCTTGGTGTTGTTCAATTACCAAACTGGTGAGCACAAAGTCTTAGCTGATGTTTATTATATACCTAAGTTAAAGGGTAATATAATTAGTTTAGGGCACCTCGATGAGTATGGCTAACAAAACGGTGTTGGAAGAAGGCATTCTGAGCATTTATGATTAAGAGAGAAAGTTGCTGACCAGGGAAAAGAAGTCATGGAATCGACCGTATTTGCTTTGGCTGGGCTGCACCCAGCCGATTTTGTCCTGGCAAAATATGATGGGAAGGTGGACGTGGAGCATAACACTACGGACGACCAGCTCGCTGATATCTTGACAAGGCGCTTGGGCACGTGAAGTTCTTTGAGATGCAGGAGAACCTGGGCGTTAAGGAGGTAAAATTAGGACAACATGATTAGAGGGCGATTTGTTAGACTTAATCATGTTGCATTAGTGTTTTAGTTTTGTGTCAGCTGTAAGTGTTTGCGTGAGACTTTGCATGTACACGTTTAGTGCGTAGTGGGCATAGAGTTTAGTGCGTTGAGTTTAATTGCTTGTAACGTCAGACGTTATTAGTGGCACACTAATTGCATGTAACCATAGTAGGTCTCTAGATCACAATAAAAGGAGAAGAAAAACAAGAAAAGCTGCAGGTTGTTGAGCGGCACAAAAGAACTCCGTCTCTCGCATTTTGCAATCTCGTTTTCCTTTTCCAGGCGTTCACGTACGTAGATCGGTCCGGTGCTAACAGCAGCTGTAGCGATAAGGGAGAAGAAGAGAAGGTCTTGCGCTGGATGGCAGCAGGTTAGCAGCATAGACGGGTGTTGAAGGCCGTCGCTTGAGGTGGGAAGAGCATGGGTGCCACGATTACGGTGGTGATTTTCTGCGAGGGTGAGGCAGTGGCGACCGTCTGCAGGATGGGTGGCGGTGCAGTGGTGGTGGCATTTGTTGGAGAGGATGCTGAGGTGAGGTGGATGGTTGGGACTCGACATCCTCCTCAGTCCTCATCGACGCTTGGCAGTGGCCGGCCAAGTGTATGTTATGTGGATGTGGCATATCTGTCCATATAGGAGGAAAGGGATGGCTGAGATTTGGGCAAACCCACCAGGTGGAGCTAACTAGTGAATATAGGATCGGCATCCGTAGGACCTTGTAATCTGGCCTCCACGAAACTGTTACGACTGTACATATCTCTCACATGCATGTAGCAGCTTGCCCATAATCAAGAGCTGCTATCTATATACGCGTTTCTACACATACAACACAGGAAATAGACAACAAACGGAAATTATTAAAATAGAAGATTTCATAACTGACTGGACAACAGTTTATTCCTTTAATCATACTAAAAGACTACATCACACCATTGTTGTAAATTACCATGAGTCCATGACCATATGACAGATCGAAACCAACTCAGAAAATTGAAAAATACCCCGGTAGTAGAGAGAGCTAAGAACATACTAATTAAGGCTCCGTTAGAACAAAGGAATTTTATAGGGAAAAATATCACCTCCATATAAAATTCACAAGTGTTCAGAATAGGACCTTAAGCTACTGGACTCTAACCTGATTGCTCCACAAGAGCACAGGACCCTAAACTTAGGAATCAAATCAGCAATGTCTCATTAAGCAAATAAACTGAAGCATAGGATAAATTGCCATGCAGCAGGTAGGCGTGCATGCAAGCGCAGCGAATCGAAGGCCATTTACATGGGCTGGAAAGGCTTCGGCGGCCGAGCAACGCCAGCCTCGGACATAAGGACGCCGCTGCCATCGACGTCGCAGGCCTTGAGCATCTCCATGAGGAAGCTACCCTGTCGGGGTTCGCCGTCCAGACCCATGGGCGCATCGGTGCCCAGATCAGCAGCTGCGGGAGGCGCCACCATCGGCACCTGCGCAAGAGGCATCGCACCCAACGCAGTCACCGGCGCATCTTGCTGTGGCCGCGGCGCCAGTGCGGGCTTCGAGCGAAGTTGCTCGATTCGGCTGCTGACGGCCTGAAGGCGCTGATCCACCACCCACTCGAGGTCGCGAGCCATATCGAGGGACAAATCGTCCAGGCTCTTGCGATGGCCGACGATGAAGTCTTGGATGATGATGTTAACCTCGCGCTCGCGGTTGTCGCGTTCAAGCTTGCGCAGCTTCTCCGTGGCCTTGGCGACGTTCTGCTTGAGGAGGCCCTCCTGGTCCAGCACCTTCTTGCATTTGTCCGAGTCCGGCAGATCCTTGACGTTCTGCAAGATGTTGGTGGCCTCCGGCACCGATGGCCACACTTCCGGCTGGGTCCCGCCGGGGCTGTATACAACGACGCAGGCCGGGACGTCACAGAGCGTGGACAGCTCTCTCATCTTCTTGAGGAGTCCGGCGCGGCGCCGCCTGAAGGTCGACCTCCGAGTGGAATCGTCGGCGATCCACTGGATATTAACTTTCCCACGACCCATGGCAGGGAACTGTTGGTGTTGGTGATATAGCAATGGAAAGCTGGTGAATTTCACAACTGTTTGGTGTGAGGAGAAACGAACCAGGGGATGCTCATTTTAAAGCCGATTTTGGTTCATTGGTAATTACTACCAGATGATAGATATGGAAGGGAGTAACAGAGATACAGCCAGATTGATGCCTATCCTATAAATTGGTAATTACTAGGATGTAACTGCTGGATACCTATCCTATAAATTGGTAATTACTAGGACGGATGCCTATCCTATAAATTGCTATTCGGCACAAGCAGATATTTTCATGTTAACTTGATCATGTCATTGTGTACGTCATCACTTATTTTAAAAAAGAAAATACATACTGGACGAATGAAGAAACAAATGTTGAATGTAAGCGTGTTCAATTATGTAAGTTAAGGTCGAATTATGGCGGCTTATAATGTAATGTAAAATTTGCCTAAAGTATATATGGCTTCTTTCTTAACTAATGAAGAATTGGGTTTACTCCCACATAGTGGGGAGAATCGTCCAACCCTTCTCTTCGGTTCACACGCGCCCACAAGCGAGTCCTTTTATTTCCTCGAACCACTCCACCCCACGTGCTCCATCTCAACCCTTCTATGCTTGGCTCCACTCCCTCTGGACTTCTCCCATCCCGGACACCACCTCACTGCGCCGCCGCTGGTAGGAAAAATGGACACAGAGGATGTGGTCCCCTTCCCTGGCTATGGCGTAGTGAAATCCGACCATTCTCGAAGAATGGAGGGGACAAAGATGCGGATCGAGCGTGGTGGAGCCGTGGAGGTCGCGGGGCATAGGATCTGGACGATGCGACAATGACGGTGATTCCCTAGACGTGGGCGAAGGAGGTGTCGTGCCGCCATGCTTGCTGATCCTCTCGATTGCTCTCCCCTAGACTATTTAGGACATCTACATAATTCACCAATCCAAAATGAGTCGGGGGTGGAACGGCTGTTGCAACGGCTGTAGAGATCGGGGAGGGAGGCGGAGGAGGAGGAGGTGTCGGCACCTGCGGTGGAGCTGCTCATGCGGGCCAAGGTGCGGTCGCGCACGGCGGTGTATCGCGACTGCAAGGGTGACTACATCGGTGTCCCCGACGACCCATGCCTCACCTCCTCTCCAAGCAAGGTGTCGTGCACGGATCCGCATCTCTTTCCATATCTTCTATTAGTTCGGTCAAGATACTTTGGGTATTATGATCTTATGGGAGATCGATTGGCTTAGTAGTTGTGCACATTGTGGTGGTTCTCTAAAATTGATTGACGTGTTGCTTGTCGTGGCAAACATGTGTTTTTTTTTTAAAAAAAAGCAATTTACTAAGTGCTTCTTTACACTAAAATAAGCTATCTTGCAATCCAGGCCATTAATTACGAAAAGGTTATTGCCATTTGATCTCAAAGATAGCCTCTTACGATGTTAATCACTTTGATGTGTATCTTCAACTGCTTGTTATTGTGGATACGGATGAAAATTCTATTCCCGCACAATTGCCTTTGCATCTGGAAACTCAAAATATTATGAATGGATTGGTAAGGACTAAGGAGTATTTCCTAGTTGCTCAATCTGAGTATATGGTTTGGCTTCTGGTAACTTTGAAGTTTGTGCCTCCATGTAGGAAATAGCCTATGAGAAAACTGTGAACTGGGCAATACTTGCATTTGAGAAGCTTGTCATTACTAGAGTATTAGAGGAACCAAGGTTGTTAAAAAAGACAATGCATTTAGCTTTATCTTTAGTTGAAAATCAATAGATAATATCTATAATGTAAGGCTCCATGCAAGTTCCTGATAATAAATAACAATCTATGCTTGTTTGAAAATTTAACATAGACACAACTTTAGAAGTTGAACCTCATATATTTATGTTACCTATAAAAAAAGAATGGAACTTGGCAAGCTACCAGATATTGATACTCCTATACATGTTAAACTATCCAGTGATATCTGTTTCTCAGTATAAATAAATAAATTCGTTACACACTCGATGAAGTTACTAATTGATTCCCTGTTTTTTCAGGCTCTTTGAACGTGTCCTCAAAGTTAAAATAGTACTACATTAACAATGGGATGACTAAAATGCAAGGTGATAAATCTTGTGGTTATTTTACTGAGTGATCTTTGTATACAATTTCCGTGACTTCTCAAGGTTAATTGTTCCTATTTTATCCCTTTGGTATTGAAAAACTAAAAAATAGATTACATTTTGTACACTACCTTTCAGGTTTCTAAGTCGCATTTGGATGCATCTATTTTCTACAGTGCATCACTTGGGTAAGAAATATTTGATATTTACTGCAAGGTGTGCTATACACAATATTTCGTATTTGTAGTGTCGTAGCCTGTCTAAATCGCCTGTTTGTTTGATACAATAGATTTCTTTTGTTGGGTACATTGGCATTCCGGATTTGCCACTCTTTTGTAATGCTTTTAGGCATGGAAGTCCCCAATAGCAGTGCGGTGTTTTCTCTAAAGAGGAAAACAAAGGTACACCAATCAACCATGGCTTACTTAAGTTTAGTTTTATAGCTACTTTGTTGGATGCCTAATTGTCCTTCAATGCATTTTTATAGCAGGACATTTCTTCTAAGCTGTAACAAAAGAAATCTAATTACTTAGCGTATTTCCTTCAAGTTTTATACAGACTTAGTTAACAAGCTACCATTTTCTTACTAACTGCTTCCAAATTGTTGTGTTCTCAATGCAAGCAGACAACCCAATATTGTTTCATTATTATTGGAGCTCAGATGTGGTATATTTTTTCCCTAGGTTACAGAGATAGCTAGAACTATGTAAGGACAATTTACCATCCTTCCTTTGATACAATTTAAGTTCTAATTAATCTTAAGCCAATGACACCTGACGAATGTGCTCCCAATTTGAGGATGATTCGTGGAAAAGTGGGTTTTTGGCCATACTGGTACGAACGAGTTCTAGCTATTTGAAATATCTAAGTTAATTTTTTTTTGTTAAATTAGTGTTTGTTTCTTGCTTTCTTTCTTTGTTTAGTTCATATCCACTTGCCAATTCCCAAGATGATTTGTTTTTGTTAGATGACATATAGGGCGGACCTCTGCTCCAAATTGCACTTTGATGGGTTGTGTCACTATAGTTGAAATTGATGTGGGGGCAATATGTATAGAAATGCTAGGGCTCAATGAATGCAAGTGCTAACAAGGTATAATTAGGAAACAGTGTTGATTTCGAGTCAATTCCTCATCCTTTGGTATAGAAAACCTCATCAATTTTTTCTCCATTCAATTGTAGCTGGTTGAAACCTTATGAATTCCCTCTTCTATAATTGAAATCTAGTCCTGCATTTTATCAAAGAAATGGCTTGTGTCACTATGGTATTAGTCTTTGATTTCATTAAGTGATCTTTGCATAGATTTGAGCAAAATTATCATCAAAGATCTTTATGTAAACTGATAAATTTTTGGATGTTAACTATTTATGGTGCACATAATGAAAAGAAAATATTGAGTTGTAAAAGTGGAGATATTTTTTTCTCCTTTTGATAGGGCTAGAGCAAAGAGCGATAAAGGGTAAAGGTAGGTTGAGAACCAAAGATTGGGAGCATTATGTTTTTAAATTCCAATGGTATACCATTCGGTCTTAACATAACTGGACTAAACATTGACACAATGTAGCACTTGTGGTATTATTTATTTAAAATTCATTGTAATGCACAGGCACCCTACTAGTATGAAATAATATAGTAGTCAACAACCAATTGGATCCTTGCTGTCGGATTATGATGCTACTAGCTAAAGCCAAGCCAAAGCTAGTTGAATTACAAACGCTTGAAGATCATATTTGATACGGATCAATGTGTAGTTGATGTGCACGCGGCCCGATCTTTCATGGTATTGTAGCAACCAACTTGATTTTTCTTGTTTAGCCTTGCGCAAAATCACTAGCAAGTCTGTTCGGCTGAGTTTCTTCTTCTTTGGCCAAATCAAACCCTAGCTCGCCTTGTCTCTTCCATGCCTTCTTTTAGTTCGGACGAAGCAGTCCACAAGCCCAACCGAAGCTAACTTGCTTCTTTGACCGAAGCAATCCAAAGAAAGTTCGTCGTTTCTTCTTGGCCAAAACACCCACAAGCAATGAGATAATGAAAGGTTGGTGTCGAATCGACCAAAGATAAAAAAACAAAGCCAACGGCAAGAACAACACCAAACCGTGCGCGCTTGATGATGCCACGAATTGGGGAGTTGATCCATAAGGGATCATGCGTCTTGAAGAAAAACCACCCTCCAAACCTCACGCAATCTTAAACCCTAGGTAGGAATTTCCGAAGCGCACACACACATATGCGTCACAAACTCGTAACTTTTCTATATATTCTTCAATCTAAAATTTATGGTCCCATTTTACCATGTGCGGCTTGGGGTTAATTCTCCTCCCCTACACACTCTTAACATTGGCTGAAGCCAACTCTACTCACACACACGCAGCAACCGACTCCGACTCAAACTCTCACATTTGACCAATGCGGATTCCAGAAAGGAAACACAATTGACTCAGGCTCTTTCTCCCTAAAACCAAAACCTCCTCTCATAAACTGAATCCGGTTTTTGGAAGGAACTCAAAGAAAACAATTCAAAGTCATCTATTACATGTTCCTTTTGATTCAGACGCAGACCGCAAGGAACAACCGACAAAAACACTTTCGGAAGGAAATATAGAAATAGATCAATTCGAGCTCCTGGAGAAATGGAATTCTGTTCCATGTTCCACATTCCTAGTTTCCTTCCCACGCACGGCCAAGTCTCCTCTCGATCCTGGCTTCCTTCCCACGCACGGCCAAGTCTCCCTCTCGGTCCTGGATTCGTTCCCACGCACCCTTTGGCGCCAACTTGTCCCATCCAGCTCAAAGCCTTCATGCCCATGCTGCCACCTTGGCTCCCCGGCCCATGTGCACCCCCATGTGCTGCAAGCACACTGTGCTCCCCTTGCACCGCATGCATCCTTCTTTGGCTTGGGTTTCTCACTTCTGAAGACAAGTTTGTCTCCCTCGTTGCAAATCATTGCCAAAGAAAGACTTAGCACTGATCGCAGGTTAGGGATACAAACCAATTCCTTGGTAGCACTTAGGGTCCCATCAGTATTTGTAATACTCTAGCCCAACAAAGAGCTCAGAATACTACACCTTTCACTCTAAATTTAAACTATTATGACTTATATTTTCGGTAATACTTTCCCTAATAAAACTCTACACAAGTTATCCTACAACAGTTGTATCAAGATATTATAATCAAGACAAGGTAAAAAAAGATATCATAACCAAGAATTAAACATTTGCACAAGACTTGGGACTTTACGCCCAAGAACGCTTGGGACCACATGCTCGAGAATGCCCGAAACCATGCACCCAGGGAGCACAAATAACTCTGCAACTAAAAACATGACCAATAAATAACCATGGTCATAAAAGCATCTAAAGTTCATCGCTATCTAGGCAGCGCACTTGGAAACCGTGGAAACCCTATCACCGAAATTTCACCGGTAACTGCCGGTTACTAGTGTTATCGACGGGGTTTAATAAATTTTTATTCTGGGCAATTTTTTTGGATTTATTTAGTTTTCATCCAAATTCAAATTTAAATTCAAAATTTAGATAAATTTCATCTTTACATCTAAAATAATCAAATTTCAATTAAAAATTTTCGTCTGATCCTATGCATGTCAGCGTCATGACCACCTAGAAACAACAACAAAGTAAGGGCGAGTTCAAGACTCAACAAGTAACATAGTAAAACACTAAACATCATCTTAAACCTAACATCATCATTACTCACATTTGATTAATTCCTTCCTCTCATCAATGCAATGCAAATGCACATGCACATGTCTCATCATCTCTTTAGTTTATATCAGTATAGTGGAGTGTATCACCTGTCGGTCTCCACTCAAGCCTGCTATTTCATAATGGGACCTCAAAAGCTTGTTCTATTTCATATGGGGACCTCAATTCTCCACTCTCGTGGATATCCCACACAAAGTAGGTCATCTCTTTTGATATCATGAATGCATATGATGCTTTAATTCTTTCAACAATTATCATATAACGTTAACATTAACCATTATCCATCATCAAGTACTCACCAAGTAGTCATCACAAAATCACCATGTAAATCAGGAATAACCATATCAAATTAGCATGGTAAACATTGCGTAATCATGTAACAAAAGTAACCAACCCACTTTACGGTTGTACCATGCAGTTGCCTTTTTAACCACGAGAAACACGACAAGGCGTAGACACCAACCCCAAAGCAGCACCACCCTCTGGACAACAATTACCCAATATCAATACGTGCCAAAACGGTATATACACATGAAATAAATCAACACCACACCTATGCGCAAACCCGACATAATTAACCCTCTTCACAGTATAACCTCCCGCTGTCCTGGTGATAAAAAATCTATAACTCCTAATGCAGCAACCCAAACATAACAAATCTTATGTCTTATGTAATGTACACAAAATATTCCCACATATTTTTACTTATCCAAATTTCTTGATTAAATTACCTAGACCCTCATTTTTAGCTCCGAAGGTCACCCTGTTACTTTACTGGGCAGCAGCTTAACAATTTCCTAACTATTTTTCTACAATCTTTCGAGTAATCAAACTTTAGGAAACTATAGGAATTTTTCTACATCTACTACTTTTAATTTGCAAAATAACACAACTGCTACCATTGACAACAAATTTCTGGATAGCAGTCTTACTAGTGCCATATCTTTCAAATTACCCAACAAAATTCGACGATGCATCACTCCACGGAAAGCTTAGACAATTCCCTACATCTTTCATCTGATGGAAAAAGGTTAATTCGGCCATATGCTATTTTTAATCTGTTAATTATCGTGACACTGCCCAATCACGACGGCTCACCAGCCAACGAACTTACATATTCCATATCTTTCAATGTATCTAACCAAATGAAGTGTTTAAGTACTCCATACAAAGATAATAAAATTATCTACAACTATCTAGTAGACCAAGTTTCTATATTAACGCGTAAAATGCCCAATACTACAAGCAACTATCATGAAATGAGTTTTTTTGGGCAATTTCTAAGCACAATAACCCACATCCACTCGCACTAATCTCCAGTCTAGACCAGATCTACTCGATGACCTAGCTAGGGAAAGTATTTTAGATCATTACCCTAGAAGTGAACATCGAAGACGATGACAAGAACGGTGAGCTCTTTCTTTCTTTCCCGCCTTTCATCTTCTCTCTCTCTGACATGCCTACTAAACCAACAGAAGCAGCAGCGGCAGGCAAGGCACAAGGATGTCTGTAACTGAGCACTCTGGTTAGCAAGCAGCAGCAGCGACAACAAGCAAACAAGGGAAGTGGCTACACTACTACAGAAAGCCTCATCACAGACGGTTCGGAACCGTCATCACAGACGGTTTCCAACCGTCTGTGTAAAAGTACGTCTGTGATAACAGGCGGTTATCACAGATGGTTTTTGAGCTGTCTGTGATAAAAGCTATCACAGACGGTTCGGAACAAGAGACGGTTCTTGTTCCGAACCGTCTGTAATACCTGTTTTCACAGACGGCTCTTGTTCCGAACCGTCTGTGATAGCTTTTTTGATTACAAAAAAAAAATATTGCTATTTTTCATGGATACACTCATACACATACACAGTCATTTCCGAAGCCTCCCAAACATGGATTCATTGATACACATACATGGATTCCCAACTCCTAAGCCTCCCAATAAATTTCTCAAGCCATGGATTAATGGATACACGCATACACTCGATCATATACAAGTACCAACAGAAATAGAATCTGGAGGAGAATTAAACAGAAATCTGGATATGAATCTAACACAAGTACCACAAGCTCATACATACAAATCTGGATCTGAATCTAATAGAACTGGAGACATCGACGTCGGAGGAGGACTGGAGGAGCTCGGCGTCGGCGTCAGAGGAGGACTAGAGGAGGTCAGCGTTGGTGTCGGCGTCGACTCTCAGCTGTTAGGGAGGAAGACCACGTCAAAGGTTGGGGACTGCGGGAGCAAGGGAGGACCGGAGGCTGGAGGTGTAGCGGGGGCCAAGGAGCTGCGGGAGGACCGGAGGAGCAGCTACCAGCCGGAGCTCGGAGGAGGACTGCCGGAGCAAGGGAGGACCGGGACTGCAGGAGTGCGAGACTGACCGCCCAGAGGAGGTCGGCCATAATATATAAGGACATATTTTGCCTCCCGCGCACGCATTCAAAATTTTCAAATTCCCACGCTGCGAATCACAGACGGTTTCATACAAAAACCGTCTGTGATTTGTTCCGGGACTGCAGGAGTGCGAGACTGACCGCCCAGAGGAGGTCGGCCATAATATATAAGGACATATTTTGCCTCCCGCGCACGCATTCAAAATTTTCAAATTCCCACGCTGCGAATCACAGACGGTTTCATACAAAAACCGTCTGTGATGACAAATCACAGATAAGTAACTCATCACAGATGGTTCTTAATACGAATCGTCTGTGATAAGTACCTCATCACAGACGGTTGGTATTAAGAGCCGTCTGTGATTTGGATTTTACTATAGCTTGAAATTTTTCTTACTCTCTGATTTTACCATGACTTGGAATTTTTCTTACTCTCTGATTTTACCATAGCTTCAAATTCTCCTTACTCTCTGATTTTACCATGGCTTCAAATTATAAGCTATGAATTCTCCTTACTCTCTGATTTTATCATGGCTTAGAATTTGAAGCCATGGTAAAATCAAAATCACAGACGGTTGTTAATCCCAACCGTCTGTGATGAGGTACTTATCACTCACGGTTGGTATCACGAACCGTCTGTGAAGTATCATAGATGGTTCGTTATACTAAACGTCTGTGATGAGGTGTCCTCATCACAGACGACTCCTTCTACCAACCGTCTGTGATACTTCACAGACGGTTGGTAGCAGGAGCCGTTTGTGATGAGGCACTATCACAGACGGTTTTTATTATGAACCGTTTATGAAGTATCACAAACGGTTGGTAATAAAAACAGTCTGTGATGAGGCACTATCACAGACGGTTCCAAAGGGAACCGTTTCTATAAGTTCAATATAGACGGCTCCTTTGGAACCGTCTGTGATGAGGCGTCCAGTATGACCTGTTTTGTAGTAGTGCTAGCAGCAGCCACGGCGCGGCACACAGCGCAAAAGCGGCAGCAGCTAGGCATGGAGTGGCAATAGCGATGACTAGGGCTTGGTCATGAGAGTGGTGTGTGGCAGGGCAAGGCAACGCTCCAGTAGGTGATGCTGCCTGGGGCTAGGTCACGGCTGGGGAGGCTCGGAGGGAATAGGGCACAGGGTGGCACCCCTTTATGATGCACAGGCTGAGACTGACTTGGCTATGACACGCACGCAGAGGCTGATTCGGCCGTGGCCTCCGCTTAGTCCAGCCCAGCCCGACTCTTCTCTCTTTTCTTTCTTTCTGGCTTACCAAGGTTTTGGGGTAATACACACTCCTAGTCCAGGTGCAAGTCGTAGTCCGTTGATTATATTGAACATATGTTTGCAAAAGTATATTGTTTTATACCAACATGCATGCTACTTATATATCAACTATTTCTAGGAGTAGCTAATTATCTACTTGACATTATACCACCTTGAATATCTTGAATGACACGTATCCATTGTTACCATAGGTGGGTTTATTATTAGTTGGATATAATTGTACTACCAACATGGGTTGACGTAGATATGCTTATTCATGCTTTATGATGGGCTGATCTTCACATGATCAATGATGTTAGTTTAACTTAATGAGATATGGAATTGTAATGTCACTGTTGTAAAAGTTGTGTACCATGGCAGGGAATGCCATTGGTTTTGGTTAAACAAAATAGTTTCATGCTCAGGCGAGTGATTGTGTAGTAAAGGTGGTGTTGTTTGTACATTGAGGATGGGGTTGTCTCGCCTAGGTAAACACTAAGGACTTAACTTTGTGCGCCATTGAACTAGGTCATATTATACAACCACATATCCATTATGGAATGGACCTACTGATTAATTTGCGGTGCCTTAACTTTGATGCGCCATGTAGTGGTGTGGGTTAGGGATGGATGAGTAGACTCACATGGCACAAGAGGGGTCCCGTGCAGGTGCGATGATATTCAGTTTTAAAACCTTAGTGGGCAGAACCGAGTTAAGACAGAGCATTGTAAAGGCCTTGTTATGATTTACTCTGATCAAGTGATCGTATCTTGTAAGGTAAAGTTGTACAACCTCTACAGAGTGTAAAACTATTTGAATAGTCGTGTCCCAAGTTATGGACAATGTTTGGTGATTTCACACGAGGTATCGAGTTTTCATAAATTATTTGGATCGTGGAATGGTTGGGAGGTGAACCGGTAGTTCACTTGGTGGAATGGTTGGGAGGTGAACCGGTAGTTCATTAGTTGTTTCAAAGCAATTATTTACTTTATTTATTACATCTTTTCAAATATGCTTTACAATATATTTACTGTATGTATCATCAACACTTGCTTTCTGCAAAAGAACCATATTGCTATTCATTTGCTCAAGCCTTGCATGAATATATAATTTCATATTGTCTTCTACTATTTGCTGAGTACTTTATGTACTCACTGCTATATACATTATTGTTTAGTTGAAGAAAGACAAGTCAATCAAGAGTTCTACAAGGAGTACTTTGAAGATTTTTGCGAATTAGGATGCGCTCTCAAACTCGATTGCGTGTGTGCATGTTGGATGGCCACCACAAGTTATTTTATTTCTGCTTTAAGAGTTTTATTTGTTTCTTAAGCCTGCATGGCAAGTTAAGTAAACTTTGGCTGTAAGGTCCAATTATTAATATTTAATATTAATTTACTACCTTCTTTGTTATTTCATTGTATGGATATGATATTCATCGACACTGTACTAGGTGAGCTAGCTACTGATCATGGGACTAGTTCAGAATACACAGAGAGTTTTGGATGTGGTAATCCGGGTCCCGACAGAGATGGTATTAGAGCTATATCGATTGTAGGACGCAACCTTAGTTAGCATGATCGTCTTAGTAAAAAAATTCAAAACTTATTTTCTAAATCAAACTAACCAATCGGCATGAGTAGTATTCTATTCTCATCTTATTCTATTCTTTTCTTATCATATTCTATATTTTCCTCGTGTCATTCTTAAGTTCTTGTTTCTTGTCTTCCTAAAAATTTGTTTTTAAATCTTAAATTGACTTTCCACCTCATTAATCTCCATAGCTGACTCAAGTTTTCCGTGATCAAAGCAATGGATGGTCTAGATTTTCATAGATCTACCGAGTGTGTTTAGTTGACCGTCCATATAAGTTAGATTAGTAGTTCTCGGTTGTGCTTTAGTAGAGTCGCCCTTCTTAGTTTTTGTATAGTTTAGTCTGTGTGTTTTAGGATCTTTTGTTGCTTGTGTTTATTGCATAATTCTCTTATAGCCTTTTTAGCTATATTTTGTTTTTCTTTATGTCTTTGGGTTTAACGTACTTTCCCAAGTGTTGGGACCCTGGATAAGCAACTCCAAGACTCTCTGTGTATTCTGAACTAGTCCTAGATCAGTAGCTAGCTCACATAGTGGCAACATTGATGTGATCATATCCATACAACAAAATATCGATGAAGCAGACAAATTAATATTACCTAGTAGCAAAAGGACCTTATAGTCAAGTCTTACAAAGTTTGCCACACAGGGCTTAACAACAAGAGGTAACTTGCAGCGAAAAACCAGACATCTTGTGGTAGCCATCCGACATGTCCACAAGCAATCGACTGGAGGACGCGACCTAGTTCGCATAGTTTTCAAAGTAATCTTCCTCGTAGAACTCGGTGTTCTCTGGTTCTTCATCGGCGACTGATCAACAAGTGGCGCAAAGCATGAGTACTTTAAAGTACTCAGCAAGTCGTAGGGAAATGTATACAAATAGTATTCGTGCAAGGCTTGAACAAGGATAGCTTCATGTTTGATTTGCAAAAAAATAGTATTGATAGTAAATACAGTAAAAAGATCAAATTTTTTTTTAAAAAAGATTAATATATAAGTAAATAAGTTCTTTTGCATCCACTAGTGAACACCATGTTTACTTCCCGACTATTCCATCCAAACCACCCTTCCAACAATTTTTATGAAAATCTACCCATCGTGTGAAATCACTAGGCATTGTCCATGATCGGGGATACGGCTATTTGAATAATTTTACACTCTACAGAGGTTTGTACAGCTTGACCCATAAGAGGTAATCATCTTATAATGTCCGTTTAACATACTTCTGAGGTGTGCAACTAAGTGATTACCACAAGTCTTTTACAAAGCTCTGTCTTGACTTGGTTCTGCTTAGTAAGGATTCGCCGTTCTAGCCCCCTCTTGCGCCACTCAACAACCCAAACAGAACCGAAACAAAACATTGCTAATCACTACTACAGAACAGACTTTTGGTCCCGGGCCTAAAGGGCCTCTAGTCCCGGTTATAGAGCCGGGACTAGGAAATCGGGACTAAATGTCTCACCTTTAGTCCCGGGTCCCAAGCCGGGACTAAAAACGACAACTAGTCCCGGTTGGTAATACCAACGGGACTAAAATCCGCTGCAGCCACGGGGCTGGCCCTTTTAATCCGGTTGGTATTACCAACCGGGACTAAAGTGTTTTTTTCTTTTTGTTTCCATTTCAATTCATTATTGATTTTGGTTTACAATTACATTAGGTTTTCAAATGCGTATTCTTCATTTGCTAATATATGTATCTGCGCACATATAATTTAGTTTGGAACATTATTACACACAAATAAAGTATGAAACTATATATATTATGGAGCTATATATATGTATAATATATATATATATGCACAAAAATTTACAAAATTATTCATGCATCCTTGGTATTTACAACACAAATGTTGTCCTCCACTTAAATGTCATACAAATGTTAGTCTGGTTTGGCTTCAATGGTTCATCAGGTTAAAGTAGAACTCGGTCATAGGGCTTGAGGACATGCTCATTAAGAAATCTGCGATTGTCTCTTGAATTCCTTTGAGGCGGTCCATATCCAACACTGTTCCTTCAACCATATCTCCTTCAATTTGCATTAAGCGAAAGAAGTATTAATATACATAAGATTTATTTAATAGCAACAAATAAATAAAATGGATTTATTATATATACTTATTACGTACTTTCTACATCTGTAGATGGGTTCTTTTGCATACACCATGAGGAACTGCAAAGCGTAGTATCCACACAAATTGTTGCTGGTGGTGCAGTAGAACCCATCATGCGATATAAAAGATTACTCTCGTCATCCGTGCGTGGTGAAGCATGATAAGGTAAAGACGGGGAGCTAGTACAACTTACATCCGATCGGTGTGGATCGAAGTGGCGCTTTCGGATCCGGACGGTGTATTTGAAACGAACCAAGCCCAAACCCCGCCCAATAATTGGATCGTTAATTAACTATTGCGAGTTAAAGAGCAGAATAAATATTTAAAGATCGAAGTTACCTGGATAATGTCTATCATATCTTGGTAATGTTCTGCGGTTTTCTCAACGAGTCATAGATTAGCAAATGGTATCGGAGAGATCGAAGACAATCGAGTATCGATGAAAGTTGCATTTGTTTATAGAGTCAACATATATATCTTTATGTTGGATTGAGTAAGTAAAGTAAAATGTGCACACGATAATAACACTCACCCAAAGTTGTAGGGAAGAGTATAAATCTTTTGTTCTTTTGGTTGATCAAGAACCTCCAAAATTCCTCTCCATTTGAGGTCTCCATTGATCGTGGGGAGTGTTTGGGTCCTTGAATACGATATATGGATCAACGAAACCAATGTTCTTGTCATTTCTACGTGTGAGGTCTCTCATCATGTCTCTGCATATGTATAGACATGCTAGCTAGTGTGAGGATAATTACTTATACATATACATATGCTAGAGTGAGATTATTAAAAGAAAGAATCACGTCTGAGACAAAGCGGTGATGAGAGATTTGTCTAGAGCGTCCATGTGGCATAGTTGGTGTAACTCATTAAACTGAACCATTATAATGTCATCGCCACGGAAGTAATGATGGTTTATAATTTTAGCGCAAATAAAGTCATCCGCTTTACTGCGACATGCGCCATGTACCACTTGTTTAACAAGTACATTTGCGTCTGAAGTTCCATGAGCTTCTCGGGGTTGTATAGACTCTTGCCATATACATATTCCTTCTTCCAATGATCAACTTCGGAGCACTTTCGATGTGTGCTCTGCCGAGCATTTGGGAAATGCTTAGACCGGTTCGCGAAAAATTCATCAAGTTGATCCAAATGCACGTTTCGGATATCTGTTCTAGCGTTCGTGTTTGAACCATATTCATTCCCAATAACTAGTGGGGGCGATTCTTTGTGATTGTTCCCGAGTGTGCAACACCCTTCCGTGCTCTCTTCTCTTTCTTCTTCGCCTCCTCAATTGACTTGGTGAGAGTGCGGTCATAGTCGATAGTGGCGAATCCTTACGAGCATGGCGTAACTTTTACGGTGGCGTCCACCCTTTGCCTTAGAACTTACGGACGTGCGAAGAAGCACGGCTTCTCGTGGTTTCGCCGCTTCACTTTTAGCCTTGACTTTCGCGAAGAAAGCGCCCACATCTGTTTTCTTTGAAGCATCTATTTCCTCGCGATCTTCTCATAGGAAAGTTTCGTCGTCTTAGAAATAGCTGGTGTTCTCCCACGGCTTTCTTCTTGGCGGTGGGGCGCGCGCCGTTTGTGGGGTGGGCCTCTTCTTTGGCGGGCCGGCCGGTGTCGGCGTTGGAGCCCGCCGTGGGCGATAGGGCGATGGCGGCGTTGGAGCCCGCCGTGGAGCGTGCGATGGCGGTGTCGGCGTTGGAGCCCGCCGTGGAAGGCGATGGAGCGGGCGGTGTCGGCGTTGGAGCCCGCCGTGGGCGATGGGGCGATGGCGGCGTTGGAGCCCGCCGTGGAGGCGATGGGGCGACCGGTGTCGGCGTTGGAGCCCGCCGTGGAGGCGATGGGGCGGTGGCGGCATTGGATCCCCGTGGAGGAGATGGGGCGGTGGGGATGCGGCCGTGTCTTCCACTTCATTGTCATCGCCCGCAACACTTGTGACCGGTGGTGAATGGATAATTGGACTTAGGTTGGGGAGGTTCTGCTGTGAAAACAACGTGGTATGAGTAAACCGTTATTTAAGCCAATACATAATTAGTGAAAAAAATGTTTTGTTCACTTTCATCCGCACCTAGGGTTAGGTTGTTGAGGAGGAGGAGGTGACGCCCCAGGAATAATGATATAGCGCTTGCGCCAACATATGAATGTCTTCTCCGCTTCTCCTAAAGTCTTCTCCCCATCACCTCCTTCAATGTCAAGACGCACATTGCTATAACCTTTCACAACTCTATCCATCGATACGCTAGCATATCCGGGAGGTATTAATGCCCCATGGCATCTTGGTGTCTTCGTAGGGTCGATACGAGATACAACACCGATAGCCACCATGGCGGTGGCATTCCCCTGGAATGTGCAGCTCACATGTCGTGAGAGGATCGGTGATGTCATCCACGGGAAGCGCGCCTGCGTCATCTTGAATCACTGGCACCTCTGTGGAAGCGCAACTGCTTTTCAACTGATGAGGGGGGCCGATGTTGACTCCCGGCTCTGATGCAGTTTGCCTTTGGATGGAACTTACTGCTATCTGCACTTGCCTTTTGATTTCCTCATTCATTTTGGCTTCAAGTGCTTTTTCTCGCTGTACTGCTTCACGAGCCACTTCCCGTGACTCAAGAACCATTTCCTCCATCCTGCGCATCCGCTCTGCCTCCTCGTCCTTCTTTCTCTGGCGGCTTCTATAGGTGGCTTTGTCTTTAGGGAAGGCATGCTCCCACGACACCTCCCCATAGCCTCTTGTTCGCCCACCGTGTTCAGTACTCTCCAGGGCGTATGTCAGCTCATCCTTATCTCTGTTCGTGCCACTGCCACTCTCGCCAAGCCTCGAGCATAAGCAAATCTTCTGCTGCTCTTTGGAGTTTTGCGCCATACACTATCTTTCAGGTCTCTAGGTCGAGCTTCCCCATGACCGAAAAACCAATACTTAGCGCTTTCGGGCCAGTTGATTGATTCTGGTTCGATCCTTGGTAAGAATCTCTCGTTCCATTCTTTCCCACTTAGGAATGGCACTCCAGTAGCCACCGATCCCAAGTGATGGTGGTATTGCTTTGTCGGGCATTCTGTTGGTTCCTTCTCACCCGTGCCTCACCCTCTTCCGATGTCTTGAACGCACAAACTCATCCCAAAACGGCCTCAACTTGCGTAGGCCTTAGTGTTGAAATCGCGTCAGTTCTTCTTGATAAATGTGTTGTACAATTTCTTCTTCCAACACTGGAATTGTGTGGCCATCTTCTTCATAGCCAGTTCCTAACTCTCTCCTTCAAAGCTTCATCTTAGTATCGAGCGCGAAATGTTGAAGGACATCTTGCCAAACTAGTGCCTTGTCACGATCGGAGACAAAACTAATATGAGAGCCTCTTTCTTTTGCTTCCATTCACGAGCATTGATCGGGATCTGTCCTCACAAGGCACCCTGAGTGGTGACAAATTTTCGTGCATGTGGTCCAAGTACTTTGCCTGTATCCTCCTCGAATTCGAGAGAATGAACCGACCCTCCAACGGCTTCTTGGGCCTCGTACATTTCTACTCTTCCCGTTGTTGTCGCGATCCAGAGGGCTACGAATGTAGAAACACAAAGATTGTAGATACATAAGAGATTGTAGATACATAAGAGATTGTAGATACATAAGAGATTGTAGATAGACCTCATCTTCATAATCGGCAAATCTTGACTCCGTCATCTACTTCTTGATTGTTGTCATCACCTTCGACTTGGGCACCTTGTAAGGCGCCATTGTTGATAATATCCATGATGGCATCGTCCATGTTGTCATTCGGTCGCCATTTCGCAAATATATCGGCGTAATATAAAACTTATCATTCGATAATATAAAATTGTTCTTACGAAAGGAAGCACATATCCACACGCTGCGATAAATGTGATTTCGGTGTTTTGCGGCAGTGTATCGTCGGGTTTAGGGAACCCACCTTGAGTTCGACAACGGCCTCACGGCGAAATAAGGCGGCGTTATGGGCCTCGATGGTGGGCCTCACGGCTCCCTCATGAGTGGAGGCGGTAGGCGATTTACGAGTGCGCGAGAATTGGTCTACTACTCTCTGGACCCGCGGTGATCGCTCAAGGCGATCTTTTGTTTTTGCATATTAGCGTAAGCTTTGGGATAATTTGAACTCTCTGAACCTTTCTTGCAAGGTGGACTTTTGGTGTCTAGCTGGAAATACTCGTGATGGTGGATCTAGAAAATTTGTGTTAGTGGTGTATTTAAAGATAGGGTAAAGAATGATTGTTAAGTTATTATTAGTTGATCAAATGTTATGAGTAAACCATGCATTATGAGTACTCAACGTTCGTATATAATTAGTTGGCCTTTCTTTCTAATTAATTGACTACTTTACACAATTATATGTGAAAACAACTTATTTTATGGAGTGATAAAGATAACAAACACTAACATTGATAAATAAATTTTAAATATGTGCTAACATATTATTGAAATGTATAGTCATTCCATAAATTTTTATTAGTATGCCATATGGCCCATACGATAATTTGCGTACCCTACCACAGAAACATGCATGGTTTTAGTACATACATACTTAGTAGGCTAGTTGTTTATACAACCAATTTACCTTGAGTTGGTAACACCAACCGGGACTAAAAGTCCCTCCTGCAAAAGCCTGCTACCAGATCCGTTGGGCAGGGGACTTTTAGTCCCGGTTGGTGTTACCAACCGGGACTAAAGATCTTTTTGGTCCCGGACGCAATTTGCTTTGACTGACGTGTGGCCCCATCATTCTTAATTAATTAATTAACCTTTTTTAGTTAATCAATTAACTAATCAATCGCTTAATTCATGCACACGAGCTGCCTTATTTATGATGTGAGCTCGTGTGGGTCTTGTCCAAGAGCTTAGTTGATTAATTAATATCCTCTTTTAATTTGTTGGTTTAATGAGGGGCTACATGAAGCATATAATTCATGTGTGCAGGCACGCATGCATCTATTTGGCTCGTATATGACCAATGTATCATCACATAGGTCAAGCCCCATCTAGTACTTCAAATATTCTTAAATATTCGGGTACACCGATGTTTTTTTGTCGATGGAATATTATTGACCGTTGGACTATGTGAGTTAGTCCATATGCGTCATAGCAATTTTTGCTTAAGAAAATTACTTCACAATTTTCAGTTGTTTTATGTTGTGACGGATTTTAGCCGTTAGTATAATTTATTTACTTGATATTATTATTTTTACATAATTATTTATTCATATTCTAAATTTGGACAAAATCGGTGTCAACACACACACTAAGATGATGTAAGTTAATGTAACCAAAGAATGAGCTAACAAGATATAAGTGAAAACTAAATATATAGCTCATGTTGTAAAATTTATAGAAAGATGCTAGCTTGTTGCAATTGATATCTAGGGCACAAGATTGCACAAAACATCAACTAAACTCGAGAGGACAATGCTCAAGCTAGCTGAATGGTGTTCGGTCACCACTTTTGTTTTACTTCTATTTTCCTTTCTTTCTTGCTTAGTAATGCAAACCGAGAACCAAGAATCGGTGAGCTAAGACCAAGTTCAACTCTCTCGGTTTTGGAATTAAACGAAGTAAATGTGCGCCCATATGCAAACTCAAATAGCTAGTCTTGCATTATTTGGGAGAATATTGTTTGCCTTCAAACCTCGATCGAGGATGCCGGCGACGAGGAGGCGCCGCGACGCGGGGAGACAACGCCGGCGCGAGGAGAGGGCGGGTCGCGCGGAGAAGACGGCGGGAGCACGCACACGCGACGGGCGCGAGGTCGCAGAGCGTGGCCGCGAGAGACAGCGAGGAGAGAGGCGCGCGATGGGAAGTGGAGGAATATTGTTTGCCTTCAAACCTCGGTCGAGATCCGGCGACGAGGAGGGAGCGCGGCGACGCGGGAGACGACGCAGGCGCGAGGGAGAGGGCGGGTCGCGCGGAGAAGACGGCGGGAGCACGCCGCCGCGTGACGGCGCGAGGTCGGCAGAGAGCGGGCGCGCGCGAGGAGACAGCGAGGAGAGGGCGCGAGGAGACAGCGAGGAGAGGCGCGCGATGGGAAGTGGAGGAAGAATGGAAGACGAAAGCTGTTGCTTAAGTACTTTGGGACCTTTAGTCGGCGGTTTTACCAACGGGACTAAAGACCTTAGTCCCGGGTAGTAATACGGACCGGGACTAAAGGCTGGACCTTTAGTCCCGGGTGGTTCCACGGCCGGGACTAAAGGTGAATTTTGTGGGGACATATTTTCCGAGAGAACCTTTAGTCGGGTGGTGCCACGCCGGGACTAAAGGTGAATTTCTTGTGAGGACATATTTTCAGAGAACCTTTAGTCCCGGTGTGTGTAGCAACCGGGACTAAAGGTCCCCACTATTCAATTACACACAGAGAACCTTTAGTCCCGGTGTGTGTTAGCAACCGGACTAAAGGTCCCCACTATTCGATTCCCGCCACTATTTTCCGGAGAACCTTTAGTCCGGTTGGGTTTTGTATTAAGTTTATTTGTATAAATATGCTAATTCTTGTTAAATGCATAATAAATTAAATATTAGGCATAAATTTTTAAAAATAATAGTTTTTAAAAATAAAACTATTGGTTTCGATAGGAAATTTGTTTTGCATCATTTTAACGTTAATCTTTTGGTTTTCCATCATTCATTGTCCAAATGCGCAGAGAAATCCACCATCAAATAGGAATTTCATTGGAACTATAGGTGAGATTGGAACTACTCTCGCTACTAGTACTTTATTCGCGACTTTTGCGGTTTTACTCTTCTTGTCTTCTTGATTAGCCTTTGTGCTACTTTGATCATCTTGTTTTAGGCCTGTTTTAAAGTGATGAAATTCGACTAACCGTTTTAAAACCCCAAAAGCAATTTAATCCTTATGTAGCAATACCCCACTAAGGAGAAATTTCCATTTTCCTTTGCATAGTAGTTGCACTTTACCATTTCTGACATTATATGAGTTTACCCCCTTATGTTTGCAGATCATACCAAAAAATTTGCTGCGTTTTGGAGACAAGATCCCGGAAAGATAAAATTGAAAGCATGTAATGGAAGCATTTGCACGATTGTAGTCACGGATATCCGAATAAGTTAGTCCTCGAAGCAGGTTGGGAGGCATTTGTCAGCACTAATGATATAAGGCTGTGTGACTTCCTCGTATTCAGATACAATGGAAACTTTCAGTTTGAGGTTTTAATCTTCGATCCAAGTTGCTGTGTAAAAGAATCATCAAATGTTGCTGAGAACATTTGCGATCATGTCCCAGGAAAGCACAGAGATCTTATTGACATTTCAAACGACTTTTATAGTGACCACAAGCTGGGAAGTGAAGAGCCAACTATAAACAAAATGAAGGGCTCAAACCACAAGCTGGGAATTTCATTTGAAGGCATAAATACTTGCTAAAAAAATTTCAAGTCATTTTTACACGATGGAAGACATGCTTCACAGAGGTACATGTGTCCTTTTATCGAATAGGAATTTCATTTGAAACGATAAAAACAAGAAAAATATGATAGAAACATCCGAAGTTACAATTATTACATAAAATCTCTAATACACACTATTTATTAAACATCACTATATATCAAGCGGGCACGAGTGGTGAACTTCTTCTTGACGTATGACCCTTGGTTATGATCATGCAGTAACCATGGAGTGTCCTCGGCATTTAGCAGGATGCTTGGGTCTTTGGTCACATCGAAGGGCGGATTCGATCATCCCTTTCATAATCTTCGACATATCGACTTGTCCTCAATTCCCACGATGTTTCTTTTCCTGAAAGAACTATGTGGCGTTTTAGCTCATTGGTTGATTTGTCGTCATTTTTCCCTCTCTTGGGTTTTGTAGACATGTCTTTCACATAGAACACCGATTCACATCGCAGCAGGACGAATGGTTCGTCTTTGTACCCAATATTGTTGAGGTCCACTGTTGTCATTCCATACTCCTTGTCGATTGTTACCCGCCTCCGGTCATCTTCACCCATTGGCACTTTGGAACAAAGGGACTTTAAAATTAGGTGCGTAGTCTAGTTCCCAAATCTCCTCTATGCGCCATAATATGTTTGCCTCTTTCCATTTGGGTCTATGGCATCTACGCGACACCACTGCTTTTGGTTCGTGCTCCTTTTATCTTGGGCTACGTGTAAAATGTATTTCCATTTATCTCGTACCCTTTGTGCGTGAGGATGTGCCACGACGGTTGCCTAACCAACAAATCTGATTGCTCATCAATATTGTCATCACTCGACATTCTTTTCGCAACCAACCACTGAAAGTTTCCATGTGATGACGCCTAATCCAAGCTTCATTCTTCCCCGAGGCTGGGATCGTAGGAATTCCTTGTGTACCTCGACATACGGCTCCACCACGGAGGAGTTTTGAAGAACTGTGTAGTGCGCTTTATTGAAATAATCGTCCCCCGTACCGATATATGTTTTATTCCCTAGTGTTCCCTTTCCACTAAGTCTCCTCGTGTCGCGATTCGGGAACACCAATCGGGTCAAGGTCGGAATGAAGTCAACACGAACTCAATGACCTCCTCTGTCCCGTAGCCCTTGGCGATGCTTCCTTCTGGCCGAGCACGCTGGTGAACATATTTCTTCAGGACTCCCATGAACCTCTCAAAGGGGAACATGTTGTGTAGGAACACAGGACCGAGAATATTAATCTCCTTGACCAGGTGAACTAGGAGGTGTGTCATGATATTAAAGAAGGATGGAGGGAACACCAACTCAAAGCTGACAAGACATTGAACCACATCATTCTGTAGAGTAGCTAGTTCCATTGGATTGATTGCCTTCTGAGAAATTGCATTGAGGAATGCACATAGCTTCACGGTGGCCAGACGTACATGTGGAGGTAGAATTCCTCTTAAAGCAACCGGAAGCAATTGCGTCATAAGCACGTGGCAGTCATGGGACTTTAAGTGTAGGAATTTCTTCTCTGGCATTTTTATTATACGCTTTATATTGGAGGAGAATCCAGATGGGACCTTGATGCTGTTTAGGCATTCAAACATGCTTTCCTTCTCTTCTTTGCTAAGAGTGAAGCTAGCGTGTCTTAAGTAATGGCGCCCATCGTCTGCCTTCTCTGGATGCAAGTTGTCTCGTTCTTTCATGTCTGCCCGCAAGTCCTGCCGTGCTTCGAGTGAATCCTTAGACTTTCCATACACATCCATGAATCCTAGCAGGTTCACACAAAGATTCTTTGTCGTGCATCACGTCGATCGCGTTGGACCTCTAGGACTTGCCAATAGGGTAGCTCCCAAAATATGGACTTCTTCTTCCACATGGGTGCGTGTCCCTTAGCATCTTTGGAACAAAGTTCATTGCCTTGTCCCTTTCCAAAGACTACTTGCACATCCTTGACCATATCAAGTACAACCTCCCGATTCGGTTGCGAGGCTTGGTTCGGTGGTCCGCCTTACCTTTAAAATGCTTGCCTTTCTTTCTTAGTTGGTGATTCATAGGAAGAAACGACGATGGCCAAGGTACACGACCTTTCGACATTTTTTCAAATATATATCATGTCAATGTCATCAAAGCAGTGTGTGCATGCATTGTATCCCTTGTTTGTCTGTCTCCGAAAGATTACTTAGAGCGAGCCAATCATTGATTATTACGAACAACAATGCTCGCAGTCGAAGTGTTCTGTTTGTACTCATCCCACACACGCACACTGGTTTGCTCCATAAAAGCGGGAGTTCCTCAACTAATGGCCTCGGTAGACATCGATGTCGTTGCGAGTTGCCTCGGGCCTTGGATGAGCACCGGCATCATAATGAACTTCCGCTTCATGCATAACCATGGAGGAAGGTTGTAGATACATAGAGTAACAGGGCAAGTGCTATGACTAGTGCTCGTCCCCAAAAGGATTCATACCATCCGTATTTTAAAGCGAACCTTAGGTTTCTTGCGTCATCTGCAAACTTCGGGAATTCTCCGTCTATTGCTCTCCACGGGACCCATCGCAGGTGTCTCAACATGTTGTCTACCTTACGGTCTTCTTTGTGCCATCGCAACAACTTTGCATGGTCCTTGTTTCTGAACAGACGTTTCAGGCGTGGTATTATAGGAGCATACCACATAACCTTGGCAGGGATTTTCTTCCTGGGACGTTCTTCGCCCTCAACATCGCCAGGGTCATCTCGCTTGATCTTATATCGCGACGCTTTGCATACGGGCATTCATCCAAATTCTCGTAGTCCTTGCCATGATACAGGATGCAGTCATTACGACATGCATGTATCTTCTGGATTTCTAATCCCAAAGGGCAGACGACCTGTTTTGCTTCGTACGTAGTGGCAGGCAATTCGTTAGGCTTCGGAAGCATCTTTTTGGATCTTCGAATTGCCCAAATGCCTTGCTCGGATACACCATTCGTGCCTTCCATTGTAGCAACTCCGGTGTTGTACCCAACTTTTTGCCCATCTTCTACGTGACGGTATAGTAATTTCTTGTGATCGTCAGCATGCGGTCAAACTTAGCCTTCTCCTTTTCACTTTCGCAATCTCTTTGTGCATCACGAATGACATCACCAAGAGCATCATCTTGTGAGTGTGTCTTCGCCCTGCCTCTTCTTGATTTCGCCCATTGCGGTATCATCAAGTCACCGTATTGAACAATAATGTTGTCGGGTCCAATTGTTCTTCTTCACCTTCTTCCATTATAACCCGGTTTCTCCGTGCTTGGTCCAACAAATATAGTTTGGCATGAAACCCGACTTCAACAAGTGTGAGTGAAGACTCCTTGAGCTAGAATATTCCTTCAAATTCTTACACAGGCACATGGACAAAGACATGAAACCATCCCGCTTGTTTGCCTCGGCCACTCTTAAGAAATAATGCACACCATCAATGAACTCTTTGGAGCGGCGATCGGCATTGTACATCCAATGGCGTGTCATCGTCTGCATTATATGACATATCACATAATTAAATTTCTCATTTTTGTAAACAAATGAAATTAAAAAATACACCAAAATTCTCTATTTCTCTAATGAACTAATTGAGTAACATGCCATGGAACACCATCATGTGTCATGGCAAAACAATTTTCAGAATTTTGGATCATTAATTTAGCCTACAAAATTCATGGAATAATAATTAAATAAAAAGCATAAAATAGGTATAAATTCAACTTTGTCCAAATAGCCTCAAAATTTTTATATGGACTGTTCACAGTGTAACTTAGTGGAAAAACAAATTTCATGATTTTTGAAATTTATTGTGGCCTACAAAAATCATGAAAGTTCCATTTATGAATTAATTGGCAATTTTATAACATATAAAAATTATTCAAATTTCACATTTCATATTTTCATAGATATTATACATGTCAGAGAGCATACACAAAAACTTTCAGAATTTTTGGAGCTCTAGATTTAATTATACAAAAATCACAAATCTCTGTACTATTCAAAAATCGAAAATAAAAGAAAAATGGACGGCAGGCGGTAGATGTCAAATGGACGGCGGGGTTAGCATCGAGGAGCTTACCGCGAACACGCCGGTGAATACGGTTGAGTGAATGAACGGCTCGGTGGTGGTGACAAAGAAGCGGCGGCGTGTCCGGCGGCGACCACGGCGTTCCGGCCCGTGACGAACGACCAAACAGGAGTTTAAATAGAAGGACATTTAGTCGGTTGGTGTTACCAACCGGGACTAAATGTCAACCTTAGTCCAGGTTGGTACTACAATCCGGGACTAAAGATTTAGTCCCGATTGTAGTACCAACCGGGACTAAAGGTTGACATTTAGTCGGTTGGTAACACCAACCGACTAAAAGTCCTCCCGCAAAGCACGCTACGAGCCGTTGGGCGGGGACTTTTAGTCGGTTGGTGTTACCAACCGGGACTAAAGATATTTTTGGTCCCGACGCAATTTTCTCCGAGACTATTGCCCATTTGGCAGTTCGACCAAAGGTCTGTTCTGTAGTAGTGAATTAGTCATTCAGGTCCACCCCACCCTAGACATGTGGTTGTACGGTATGGTCCAGATCAATGGCACACAAAGTTAAGTCCTTAGTGATTGCTCAGGCGAGACTACCTCATCCCATGTGCCTCTCGCACGGTCGCACCCAAAAATATGTCTCCCGCATATTGCCTCGCGCACCCCCTTTACAACACAATCACTCACCTGAGCATAAATCATTTTGTTCATCCAAGCCAATGGTGACCCCTGCCATGGCACAAAATTTTATGACAGTGGCATTACACCACAAACGACACAATTGTGATATCACACCATAGTTGCACAACAGTGGTATTACACTATAATTCCATATATCATTAGGTCAAAATTAATCATTGAGGATATGTGATCATGAATCCCATCGCGACTAAGCATGGTTAAGCATAATACGATACCCATGTTGGTAGTATATTAATGTCCAACTAAAATAACCCATCCTATGGTATCCAAGGATTTATGTCATTCAAGGGTACATGTCAATAGCAATTATTCACGGAGGCATAATGGGAATTAGGTATTTAACTATTTCTGAAATCATTATTATAAAACTAGTAATGCATGTTTATATAAAACAATATAATTTTATAAAATGGGTTCAATATGATCAAAGGTCTACGACTTGCCTTCGTTGAAGAGTTGAGATGCTTCGGTCGTCGGGTCCAAGAATTCATCTGAAATACTGGAATTTACACGTGTGAACAAAACCAAATAAATAAAATAATTCCAAATAAAATTAAAAAATTACCAAATAAGCACCAACAGAAAGATAATGAATTTAGATGAATTTAGAAATTTGAATTAATCGAATCGGAGCTCGAACGGAGGAGAACAGGCTCTCGGAAGTTTGAAAACACATGGAATGAAGAAATCTGGATTTTGGAATTATTTTTGTAAAAGAAAATAGGTTAATGCGTCATGCTGACGTCAGCCCTGAAGGATTAGATTTCGGTCAAATTAAATTCCAAAAAGAAAAGATTGGAAAGGCCACGTGGGCCTACGTGGACGGCCACATAGCCAAAAAAGATAAGGTGGCGCTAACAGAGTGCTTGTTGGCGCTGCCATGTCGGCACCTGAAGCGGCGGTACGCACAGACCGAGGGTCGTTGGCGAACGGCGGCGACCAAGCCTGCGGTGAGGGCACCAATGCGAAGAGGAAGTTGAGGCGGTCCTGATGCTCACAGATTTGGTGACGCGGCGCCAAGGGAAGGCCGGTGGCAAGGACGAAGAGCGACGGTAGCGGCGGGTAAAGGTGGTGGCGATGCTCCGACTGAGAGGAGGTGCACACGAGGAAGGCGGCGAGTGCGCGATGCTATTGGTGGTGACGATGGTGGCGGAGGAGGTTCAACGGCAGTGAAAAAGGCAATGGCGTTTCGCAGTGGCCAGCGACGAAAAACTTGAAGCACGGCTAGCTGGGGGCAAAAGAGAGAGGAGGAGACAGGGGGAAAGAGAGAGTGGACCGCGGGGCATCCGGTGCTCTCATTTATAGAGCTCGGGGAGGACCGGAGGGGAGAGAATAAGCATGGATTGGTGGCGGGCTTTGCGGGGAGCTCGTGTGCTCTTGCGATCCCGAGCGAAAAAGGAGGGAGGGGACGGGAGGAACGGGGTCAGCGAGAAAAGGGGCATTCAATGCGCGTGTTTTCGTGTGAGGAAGGGGAGAAAAAGCAGGATGTGACAGAGCTTGAGTCATGTCCATGGCAGACAGCGTGGTATTGTGCATGAGGAAGAAACAAACGGGGAAGAAAGGTTGTGCTGACAGGTGGGCCCCACAAGGTAGCGAAAGAGAGGAATGTTCGGACCGTTCGAACTACCTCGCGTGCACGTTCGAATCTTCTGAACATGAGTGGCTGAGCGGGCTGGCAAAGGCGAGTGGGCCAGGGAAAGATTAGGCCCAAAATGAGAAAGGAGTTTTAAATTCCTTTTTGATTTACAGAAATTCTAGAAAACTAAAAAGGCTTTTATAATATACCTAATATAGTCCAAAAATTCTAGAAAAATTCACAGAAATTTCTGAAACTATTTGAAACTTAATAAAAATATTTTCAACTTAACTTTAGCTTTTAATTTTGCAAATAAAATCTTTTTAATTTCGAAAAATTAGGAAAAACATTTATAAAATCCAAAAATGACTTAAAATATAAATTTTGACTTTAAAATCCAAATAAAATCAAAAAAACTTAAATAAACCAACTTGAATTAATTGAAGTTTGATTTATTCAAATTAAGTTATTTTTTATTTCTAAATTCCAAGTTAAGCTTTAGCAATTCAATAAAACAAAATGGTTAACTTTTAAATTTTGAAAATTTTCAAAAAAACACTGAAAATTGGGATGTCACACCCAGTTAGCTATTTCTATTTTTTCCCCTTGTTCCCTCACATCTATTACGCTTTTCCCTCTCGCATATCATGATTTTCCCTCTTATCTATTAAACCTATAGAGAAACATCGCAGATGATTGACACTAGTAACACAACAAGTCACGCTCAGCCAGAGGATGTCGATGCCAATGGCAATCCTAGTTGACATCTAATAGTACACGGAGCAGCAGACCCGAACTTGGGACAATTTTTTGGTATCTCAAACTCAACTTATGAACACGATGATGCAGAATATGAACAACATGATGATTCAGTAGAATTAGAACACTGTTGCCTTAGTCAATTTATTGAATCAGAACAATCAAGCAATTACCGTATACCACCACCAACTCATCAACACTCCAAGATATCAGAGTACATGAGCACCCGCATGGCTACTTTATCCCATTCTTCAAAACCCTTGGAAATAGATGGTTGACTTTTCTCTGTTTTGAACAAGCTCACCATTGCTAAGTATAATGATCGTGAAAAAGTTCTTTACGCCACACATCATCTAGAGGGCACAACCGCAGAATGGTGGGAGAACTACAATGCAACCCATGAGAACTCGCAAGCTATTACATGGAATGAGTTTACAATAGTTTTTTGCCAATCACATGTTCCATATGGCATAGTGGAAATAAAAAAAATGAGTTCCATGATTTACAATAAGGAAGTATGTCAGTGAGTAAATATCTCAACAAGATCACTCAACTTTCCCGCTACGCTCCAAAGGATATTGCCATAGACAATGCACAACAAAAGTGATTCAAGCGTGGACTTAACCCTAGCCTAAAGGTGCAAGTTGTAGGTAATGACTATGTGAATTTCTAGTATATGCTTGATAAGCCTATGCTCATAGAAGATTCTCATCATGAGTTAGAGGAATCTCGCAAGAGAAAGGTGATACAACATGGAACTCATTAGAATCATCCGCAGATAGTGGAACAAACATACAACAATCTGTTCATTTCACTACCCCTTCTGCTGCATTCTGGACCCATCTACTAGCATCTCACTCAGTAACCTTAGGATTCCACAGCTCCAATAATAGCAACAACCATCAACCCTAGAGGAACAACAATTTAGCCTCAGGAGTCGTTTGCTTTAGGTGCCACCAGACATATCATTATGCCCACAGTTGCTCACCAAAGCAAGCCCCAACACCAATTTATTTCAACTTGGGAGCTACACCAACTAGGACCTCTACATCAGGAGCATGACGAGGAATTCCTCAGACTCCAAGTTAAGCCACTAGGACTCCACCGCCTTCAGCAAGAGGACGAGTGAATCATATCACCACAGAGGACAAAATGTTGTTCTAGGTAAGTCCCTAGTCAGTTCATTGCCTGTTGTAGTTTTGCTTCACTCAGAAGAGAAAGCCGCTCGGAAGAGTGAGCAAAATCTGAGTTCCCGCACCTATTCTCTAGTCAGCCCAAATCTCAAGGTCAAGATCCTATTTAAGGAGGGTAGATTTGTAACATCCCAATTTTCACGTTCTATTGAAGTCTTTTAAAATAAAAATAACCATTTGAATTTTCTTGAATTAATTAAAGCTGAATTTGAATTTTCCAAAATTAAAATCATTTAATGTGAATAATCTAAATATTAATTAAATTAAAAACCTATTTATTTGAATTCCTCTTGTTTGAGAGTATTTTTTTAGAATTTTTTAGAATTTTCTAGAATTTTTCTGAGTTCATTTGCTATTTCTTTGAGCTCGATTCAATTTATTTCCTTTTCAGAGAATCCTAAATCCTTTCTTTTCTAGAAAATTTCATGAGCTGAATTCTCCTCCCTCAGCTCAATTCATTCTCTTGTGTGGCCTAGCTCTCCTTCTCGCTGGCCGAGCTTCGCAGATCGTTGCGCCTCGGCCCCGCGTCATAGCCCAGCTCGCCAGCCCGATTTGTGTCGTTCTCGCTGCTACATACATTGTTGCTCAGTTGAAGAATGACAAGTTAATCAAGAGTTATACGAGGAGTACTTTGAAGACTTTGCGAATTAGGATGCGCTCCAAACTCGACTGCCTGTGGCCACATTGGATGACTATCATAGGTTATCTTATTTCTGCTGTAAGAGTTTTATTTGTTTCTTAAGTCCTGTGTGAAAAGTTAAGTAAACTTTGACCATAAGGTTTAGTTATTACTATTTAATATTAATTTGCTACCTTCTTAGTTATTTCATTGTATGGATATGATATTCATTGACATTGTACTATGTGAGCTAGCTACTGATGTTGGGACTAGTTCAAAATATACATAGTGTTTCGGATGTTGTAATCCGGATCCCGAGAACCACCCTCAAACTCCTCTATAACCTTTTTTGTGATTGACAAATTACAGAAACCTTAACAAGAATCATTGGACTCCACTATTCTATCGTAAAATTTCCGTGAAAGCTCGCTACATGGCTTCATTTTTTTTTTTCCATCTTCAGTTTAAAACTGTCAAGGTTCCCAACCTTACTACAACAACCACACAATTATAGAAAAATGTAGTGCATAGATAACAATACAATAGCAAAATTCTTTTATCGAGGATATAATAACAACAGAACCTCACAAGCACTTAATTATAAAACACTCATGTAATCCCATCAGCTTGACCATTTATTGATGCTCAAGAGCAAACTTCAGCACACATTGACTGCACTCAAGTGAGCCTCGTTAATGGTTTACTTAATCCTGGAATCTATTTGTTATCCTACTTCCGTAGACAATCACATAAGTAACCAGAACCACGAGTGCCACCGCTTCCAACTTATGTTCGGAAATTGGTGCAAAATCCCAATAGAATTTCAATAACATAATCCATATGAATTAAATTCTCTCACAACACTATAACAAATTTCCTCCAATCGATTTTTTTCCTAGCTTGGACTATATATCAAACAACATATCCTGAGAACCTCGACCTCCAAAACTCCCTCCATAAAAATTCTAGAATTGCTAACATCAAAATTCTCTAATCTGTTAAACACAAATCTGACAATTAAACATGGTACGAAATATGCAAATCTAACAATTATCTAAGATCACCAATGGTCCATAGAAAAGTCCCCATGATAGATATCCACCAAGGCAAAAATTTAGCATCTTCTTAACAGAATTATCGTAAATGATTAGATCGATCTGTTGGGACCAAATTAATCTGTCAAAACTCTAACAAGACATGTTATTCAACCGTCTGACAAATTAAATAATCTTAATGACCTAACTGCTCCATCAATGTTCGAAATCCAACAATTCCTAGCAAGAATGGGCATGCCTTAAATCACGACTCATCTTGTGGATAATTCTGGACACCATAAAATTTGAATCAACTTTAACCCCATGGATAATATTTTAAAAATTGACTATTCTCCCTATCAATACTCAACCTAGCAGTCAACGCCTTATAAACAAGCTTCTGTGATTAAAAACCCCTCACTTTCGAAACATCACAATAATAATTTAATATCTTCTTAACGAAGCAGGGGCATTAAACTGCAACACTCGAGTTACTCCAAAAATTTGTAGAATCAAAACTCCCACGGAATAATGAACTTGAGAGGGATATTTTCCACTATCAGCTATATCGAGCAACTAAAGGAGCGATGTCCCATGTTTTTTTTTTTAAATAGCCAAACTCCCACACAAAGGTCAAAATTGCAACTTGGCAACTTATATAAGTGGCGAAATAGACAAATACACGGACAAGCAAATATTTTCATAAGTATATATATATATGTGTGTGTGTGTGTATATATATATGTGTGTGTGTATAAATTCATAAGTTATGTGGGGACATAACCGATTCATACCCCCATTTATGAAGGGAGTGATTGGAATGAAAGGAAAACAAAGGAATTTTGGATGAGTCCATTTCTAAAGAATCCTATATGGACGTTTTGTTCGATGCAAAGATCGAGAATTATTTGGAATTCCTATCGAATGTTGCACTTTCATGGGAATTTTCGAGGAAAACAAACATTTACTCTCTTGAAAAATTTCAATGACATCTATGCCAATGCAAGTAATACATACAAAATTTGTAGTGCTTTTTTTTTGTAATATATTGTTTTCATTTAAGGTTTAGGGAAAAAGGAATATAGAAGAAAACAGAGAAAGAGACGAGGGGAGTGGGCCAGGCCAGGGCCCAAACCGAGTCCATGTTGGAGTCGGCAGGGAGGCATGTGCGATGTTTATATGGAGGGGGGAGGGGGCGAACCAGCCCTAGCTATTGCCCCCTTCCCTAGCTATCGCCCAAGCCCTTGCTGCCCTAGCGCCACTTCACCCGCGTCACCCTATGTCTTGCCACCAGCCCTGCCACCATCTTGCTGCCGTGTTGTCGCATGTGTAAGACCTCGACTGGCTTGTAGTGCGGCCCATGCAGCCCATCTGGATTTGTGTGGTGGGATTAGTTATATATTGTTTGTCTAAAGTGGTTGGTAGTACTATATAATGTCTGTTGGTTCGAACCCTTTTATATGAAGTGAGGACAAAAGTGTAGGTGAGGTGCTATGTGTGCACGGGTTTGCCCCACGGTGGATTGGGCAATGAGCGGATTTCGGGCCAAGGTGTTACAGATCGTATCAGAGCAACAACCTTCGCTGCATGGGCACGTGGGGGACATGAGCGTGGGCATACGGTGCATGACGCGTGTGCGCTCGGAGTGGACACACGTCGTGGCATATGTGCCAGCATTGGATGCACGGACGTGTACTGAGGGGTGGTTCTGGGCATTTATTGCATATGTGGTATGTCGTCGAGGGCTTCAGCCATTAAGGAGGGGTGAATGTAATGCCCCGGCCTGCTCGTAGTGCACCCTATGTGGCCCAAGTAGAGTTGGGTGGTGGGATTAGGTCCACATTTTCTTATCTAAAGTGAGTTGTAATAGCATATAATGCCTATTGGGTCCAAACGTAGCACCTCTGGGTTAACCCTTTTACACATAGCGAGTACGGAAGTGTACGTGAGATGCTATATGTGCACAGGTCCACCCCATGGTGGGCTGGACATTGAGTGGATTTTGGGCCAGTGTGTTATAGCCTGTTAGCTGATGTGCTGCTAGTTGTTGTTGTAGAGGAGGAGCAAGGAGGAGAAGCAAGGAAGGACAGGAAGAACAAGGGAGAAGAAGGAGAAGAGGAACAAAATGAATTTAGGGTTTCGTAATTCAATATCCTTTGTCATCCATTTTTGAGGGGTAACAATTTGAAAAATCCTTGCTACGTTATTAGATTGTCGTTTAATCAAAGTTTAGAGTAGATAGATAGTGGAAATTGTATGCTGCTGAGCTTTGGGAGGGAGTTTTGGGGTATCTACATCTTGTGTCATAGATTTGTCACGTTAGAAAAGTTGTATGTTATTGTTTAAGCTTTTCATAGAGTGGAAGATCACTGAATTTGGTTAAGTGGTGTAAGCGTTATGGCTTTTGAAGTGATGCTATTCAAAATTCCATCGCCGTTAATAGGAGTCGTGTGGCTTGCTTTATTATGTACAGTAGATGGTCGAACTAAATTATGGTCATAACTAGGAATAGTTAGGTAATTTGATATATTTTCCAAAACTAATAAGGTTTGCTATTTTTTTGTAGGTATAAATATATATATATATATATATATATATATATATATATATATATATATATATATATAATTGTTAAGTCTACTGTTCATAATGTTTCAGTTGACCTTTGGGGTTAAAATGAGGGTTTGGAAGACTTAATTAGAGAATTTTCATAACTAGGAAAGTGTAGATTCCAGAAAACATAGAGTTTGCTATGTTTGTAATCCATGATTAAAAATGATGGCCATTTGATCAACAAAACAACGGGTGGGTTGTCCAGTTAAGAGAGGTTAATTATGTCGGGTTTGCACGTAGGAGCGATGTTGATTTGTTTTTATGTTCTTGTACTATTGTTGCATATTTTTTAGGTGAATTATTGGTTTTGTCCAGGGGAGTGTTGCTTCGAGTTTGGTGCCGCTTTTGCATCATTCTGGTTTCCGTGGCTAAAAGACAAGTACATAGTAGAGCGGACGTCGGTTTAAATTGAGTCTGAAAAATATATAGGTAACATTCTGTGCTTAGGGGTTATCTAGGGTGCTACAACTTTTCCTATGGTCGAACCAAATAGATTTTGTTACATATTTTTATGTTTCGATTTCTTGTAGGATTCAGCAAGCCATGACATCTGGTTCATTTGTTATTGTTTCAATTCTTGTGTGTTCTGAATTCATGTGTTAGAAGTTGGGCCTATTACACTAACATGTTAGCGTCGAATGATAACCAATTTTGAAATTTGTAGTACCAAAATGTTTGTATAAAATATCTTTAAAAAATAGTGTAATAACCTGCAAGCCCTGTGGCACAACCGGTCCTGCAGTAAAAAATATATATAATCCTATTGCTTTTTCTTACAATCTCATGTATCCTTTTTTTTTTCGAATCACCTAGTACAACACATAGACGTCCACACACACACCACCACACGCACGCATATGAAATAAATTTTTTACTCTGAGATTGTCAAAGACCAGTATAACTGAGTATATACTCAGTTATACTGGTCTTTGATATATCTTCCTGAATGCTTGAACATACAATGTAAGAGGAATGTATAAATGAAAAAATTGGAAAAATTAAGAATTGTATCATGATAATTTACCATCTCCACCTCATCTTTTCTTCCAATCAGGTCTCCACCACCATGAACGCCGCCAAACAAGATCCCAAGCGTTGCTATCCCGATCTACCATCTCCGGCGGCCTCTGCCGCTGCCGGTGACCCTCTTGGGCTCCTATGTACTCCCTCTACCATCTCTTGTCGTCTATAAGCGCCACCACCTCCTACAACTTCGGCTTCACCAAAACACTAGCTTCCGAGGTCACCCTTCTTCGGCTGTGGCGGAGCTCACCATGGCCTCCGACGACGGCGGCAGCGCCGGCACACTACCCACCCTCCCACTCGACATAAGTTCCGAAGCTCCCCTGGTGGAGTAATCACACTTTTGGAAAGTGCCTATTTGATTTTTTTTTTCAGCTAAATGTTTTTGGGAGTTGAAAAGGTCAATTTTGTTCTGTTGAAATTGTTTTGCGAATTCTATTCAAATCTAATTAGCATTTTCCAAATGAAAATTTAAATACCAGTGAAAAGATCAAAGTTCAAATTGAAAGCTTGAAGTTGAAATTGAAATTGAAAGTTCAAAGTTGAATTTGAAAGTTTGAAGTTGAAAATGAAAGGTCAAATTAAGTTGAAAGCTCTTTTTTTAGTTTTTTTTTATTTTGCCTCTATAGTGCCACCTGAATTACAAGATTAGTTCTATTAACCCAAAATTTTTAAATTTAGCCTCCTCCCAAACGCGAAATGACCGAAGATTGCGTAAGAATGAGCACAACACCACGGAAGATGGTGGGGCTAGAATCCTCCCGCACCACCGGACTGCGAAAGGTTGCCCGCTCATTTTTCGCGACAGGGGAGCGGGAAGGAGGCGGCATTCAGCTCCGCGCGTTTCATGCATTTTTGCTCAGCATACGCTAGGCAAATGCATGCATGCATTTCAAGCATTAAATGCATTGCATGAAGGCAGCCGGCTACCCCCTGCATTTCAAGCATTAAATGCATGCATTTTGCAATAACTGCCATTTTCATGCCTTCCCGCGGTCTCCTGTCGCGGAAGGCAGCCGGCAACTTCCTCCCGCGCCTGCTCGGCCTACCGTGCTGTGCATGAGTGTTCCGTGCGCTTCGATCGTGGAAAAAGATATGTGTCGTTTTTCAGTGCTTCCGCACTCGGCGAGAGGTTAGATTAGTAATTTTGAGATCAAAAAGGCTATTTTTGCAATTAAGATAGTAGCATGAGCCAAATTAAAAAAAATCTTTTTTTCCCTCCCCCAATGCTCCGTTCGTCCGCTCCAACTGACGCCTGACACCCTTTTCTAACTGGCGTGATCCTGACCGCGCGGGCGGATTAGCTGCGCCCAACTATTGAATATAAGGGCTCTGCTCCTGCAGTATCTTTTATGCGGGTCTCCGTAAAATTACAACACTACATATATCTCACATGCAAGTAACAGCTTGTCAATAATTAAGAGCTATACATATAACTCACATGCAAGTAACAGTTTGTCAATAATTAAGAGCTATACATATATCTTACATGCAAGTAACAGCTTGTCAATAATTAAGAGCTGTTACCTATGTACGCGTTTGTTTACAAACAACACAAGAAATAGGCAACAATCAAAAGGAAATCATTAAAATGGAGGCCAGACGATTTCATATCTGACTGGAGAACAATGTATTCCTTTAATAATAATAAAAGACCGCATCACACCATTGTTGTCTATTACAATTAGGCCTGGTAATGGATTAGATTGGAACAGACAAAACAAGTTGGGTTTCAATTCGGGTTGTCTTTGAATGGATTTTAATGGGTTGAGGCATCTAATGGTTTGGTTTGGATTGGATTTGCACTGAAAATAGGTTGGTTTGGTTTGGTTTGGGTCAAGAAATTACAGGTTGGTACAGTTTCAACCCATGGTTTAGACTGAGTTGGTTGGAATGGGTGGGAGAGGTGAGACCCGAGAGAAAAAGTTGCATCACGCATTCACGCGACACTCAGCCTGATCCAGGGAGGGTGTGACTAAGGGAGTAAGGTGTGACCAGGTGAGGGGATAGGGTTCCCTCGCTGCCGTCGCTTATCGACCCCCTCCTCCCGTGTTCTCCGCCGCCGCCAGCCTCCACGTTCCTCCACCCTGGATCTCTTCCCTGCATCTCTATCGCCAAGAACTTCGGCTCTTCACGCGGCACCGCGCCCCAATTCTTCTACCATCATTGACGTCCTCCTCCTCCCCCGATCTTCATCGTCGCTGGCTGCCGCGTGTTCCCCGCCCCCGCCCTCGGATCTCCTTTGCTCCATAGCTAGGTGCACCTCTCTTCGAATTCTTTCTTGTGTGTTTCTTTTGTAGAATGAATGAATTCAAGGGGTAAATTATTGTCCCTTCGTATTAACCAAGTGCTACGATATTCATTTGTGCATAAGAATCCATGGATCTAGACATACATGCCATTTCTCATCCTCATCCGGTCATCCTTCACAACTAGGATGAGATCAACTCCAAATATGACCGAATCGTGCTCCCACATACACAAAAGAGGTTCTAGATGTGCATCTTTTCTAGTTTTCTTGACTACCTGTAACACCCTGGCCCAACACGGAGCCCAGAATGCCACTAAACTATACTAACTATTAATTTTAACAACAATTAACACTAAATTACAGCAAGAATATCAAAGGTAAAACCTGCTCACGGGTCACAATAACGCAAGCATAACGAATAAGCAATCATGGATAATTAATTCATAGGAAGCATGACAAAATAATAAATAAAGATCAACGTAAAACTAAACCAATCAAGTCTATTTAATGAGTAATCAACTTTCAACGTATCAACTAAGGCTAAGTAATAATATCAATTCCCAATTATAA
>JAYEVH010000496.1:0-83411 GCA_036346255.1 Ampelocalamus luodianensis
AGCGGTATACACACCTCGTTACAAAATTAGACATCAACTCCATTCCAAACATAGAGTCCAAACCCCACACTACCAAACGGAAGATAAACAAATATTAGAGTTATTACGTACCAAGGCGGCGTGCCACAAGATACACAAATAAACCGAACGACAATGAAGCAAAAGTGCCATAAGATGGCTATAAACAAAGCCAATCGCGTGCCTCCAACCCACAAGGCATCCGACCGACCGCCAAGTCTAGTCGTCCACGAAGCGGCAACACGACTCACGAAGTGAGGCCCTTAGGTCTCACCTTCCTCCTCTCAAAAAAACATTAAGCAAAGCACCGAGTACAAAGATTGTCTTTGTACCGCAAGAGCGACGTGTGAACTAGCGCACTGTTCATATGCTACATGCGAGCTTGTTTAGTGGAGGCCATATGTTTCATTTGCATAAAGCCAATTTTCATTTGCGATAATATAATACGGTTTAAAAGCAAGTTTGCAATTCATTTTCTTGTTGAAATAACTACTGAAATAAAGATAGATACAAGTAACCACCTAGAAGTGACTATCCCAATAGTCACCACAATATAACACTAATCCCAGATTCGCACCACCCTACAAGTTTTAATTTAAATGTTGTAGTCTAACTCTTGGAAGACCTTGCCAAGCGTGTCCATAACCTAGGGACGAGGCTATTCGAATAGTTTTAAACCCTGCAGGGTGTACCAATGTACCCACACTTGAGATCGCCTTTAAGCCAAAGCACACTCCGGCTGTATGCCGGGACAGCCTAAGTCCTACGAGACTTTTCCAATATTGTGTATTAACTACGAGCGCTCGTATGGATAGAAATCCATACGCTTACATGTAAAGCGGAAAAGACAACTACCCACTCGGGATAAAGCTTTTCGGACAACTACCATGCTCCCACCTCCATCCCTCCTGCGACCCCTGCGACCGGGCCAATACACGCCAAAGTACTAGGTCAAGAGAGGTCCATATACTCTAGTGTGGTTAGCACATAAAATGCTTGGTTCGGTGTAACAAGATGTTCGGTCCTTGTTGACTCGGGCACCATTCCATCACACCCAACAGATCACACCAAACATACCAGTTGTGCCCAAGTCTAAATCATTTTGTTTTCGCTTTAGTTTTGCAATTAAACATAGCAAAAATCTTTGAAACATAAAGTTATAGTAGATTTTGTGTGATCAAGGTTACGACTAAAGTCGATAACGCTTGATTCTACCGATAGCTAAGCATGTCTAAGCAAGTTGACCCGGTTCTACTAAGTGACGAGAGATCATCCAATGACCTCTAATCACAGCAAATAACCTAGGCTCAGTAGTAGAGATCAATATTTTGTCTACGAGGATATGCGACTACGGATTTAACTAATCAATTTAACACAAATTAAGCAATACATACATACAACCAAAACAAAATATTAGATTTTAAAATACTGGGATTATCATGATCAAAGCCGCTTGCCCGGCTCTTGTTGCTCGTAAGGCTCAACACATTTGCTGGAGGATCGCTCGGGGTTACCGCAAATGTCGAAGCCTAACGATAGAACAAAAGCGGCGAATAAGAACGAATTAACATCGACAAAACTCAAACATTCAACAACAACAAAACACACTAAACTTTTCACAGCAGTTAAAACAAGATCTAACCCATTTTAGAAGCAGAGAAATATTTATTTGAAGTGGTGATGCATTTTCTAGCAATTTCCTAAGCTAACATACAAATTTAAGCACTAGTTAAATACTTAGCAAAATTTTAATAACAGAAACAGTACCTAAAACCTATCCTTATAATTAGTACATTAAAAATGACAAATTACAAAATTGGTTTCACTGGATTTGGACAAATATTGAAAGAGATATACATTTTCTAATTTAGAAGATACATAAGACATCATTTTATTAGTTAACAGATTTTTGCTACAGAGACATGGATGAAACTAATTTTAGTAAATAATACATTCATAAAGAAAATTATCAGCACTAGTTTCATGCAATTTGGAGAAAAATTGAATTAGTTATGCATTTTACAATTTAAGTGCAAGTTTGAACATTTTAATTTAAACCTATTTCTAAACACATTTTAAAATCCAACACGGACCTGAACTAAACCTCTACCCAATTTTAGATTAAACTTTAGACAATACCAAAGCTAACAAAATTTAAAACAACCGAAAAGGACTTACAATCAAATAGATATGAATTTCTAAAGCTTAACCCAATTTTCGATTGAAGAAAATAACTCTATCGGAGATTCCAAAACAATAGAAATAAGGAAAAGCGTGGCTCTATCGGACGCGATTCGGCATCGGACGGTTCGCGGCGATCTCGATTCAAATCACGCGTCCGACAACAGAGCCGACGGCCCGAGATTGTTCGGCGTGTCGCCGGCGAGCCAAGCTCCCGCGATGCCGGCAAAGAGGCCAAATGGGTTCTCGGTGCTATTGCGCACCCGACCATGGCGGAACATCACGGAGGTGGACCACGCCAGCGGCGCGATGCGGCGAGCGGAGGGGAACTCACGGGAACATGGCACGCGTGTTTGGCCGGAAATCTAAACGACTTAGCGCGCACGAGTATCGTGAGTCACCAGAACTCACCGGATGACGCGAGCCGAAATGGCTGCCGGAGATGCCCGGCGACGAGACCGCGGCGCAAGCGGTCACGCGGCAGCGGAGACTCGAGGTGAAAGAGAGGGCGTGTGAGTGATTGAGACAGATAGAGGGAAACCGGAGATGCTTACGGAGGAAGGAATCGAGCTCGAGCTTCTTTGGAGAAGGCGCGCGTGGAAGAGGCGGTTCGGCGGACTTGGAGAAGAAAGAGCGCGCGCAGCTCCGCAAAATGACGGAAACTCAATTGCTTGAGGGTTTGCTTCCACAGTGCTAGGCACACCGTAGCCGCTTATCGCCGATGACCGGAGATCACCGGGCGGGCCTTGAAATGCTTCCGGCGCGGCGTGGCGGCGCTCCACGGGCTCCGGGCTCGATGGCGGAAATGGGGCGGAGGAGGAGAAAACGAGATAGTGAAGGCCTCGGCGCTTAAGAAGGGAAAGCGAGTCGGCGAGGTGAGGCGGTGGGCGGTGAAAAGACCGGTGAGGCGAGGTGGCGGCGTGCATCGCGGCGTGGCCGGCGAGGCGGCGAGGGCAAGCGGTGCTGGCCGAGCTGGCCCGACGTATGAGAAGACTGCAGGTGGGACCGCTCGTCGCGAGTAAAGGTGCGACTCGAGTGGGCAGTGCGGTGCGACGAGTGGGTTTAACTCGATCAATATTGTATCGCCGTTGGATCTAAGATGAGCGGTCGAGATTGATGTATGCATTCGGACAGTCGGTTGATTCAACGCCGCGCGGCGCGCACGATCTGCATCGGACGGTCGACAATGATCGGGCTTGCGCTGTGCAGTTAGGCGGTGCGACCGAGTCAAGTGGTGCGGTTGGATTTGAGTCGGGCTCGGGTTCGAGCCCGACAAGCGATTTCGATTTTGAGTTTAAAAGTCGAGAGAGTTTAGGAATTTTTAGAGATAGTTCCCGAGCTCCAAAAATTCCAAAATTTTTATGGTAGCCACTTGAGACAGAGAACAACATTGAATAAATTTTCCAGAACTTTTTATGCACTGAAAAGTTCTGCAGAAAATTCACAAGCATGCTGACCTAGGGTTTGACCAGATTTTCAACTAGTTTGACTTGGCCATTTGAAATAGCAAATAAAATCTAAAAATTGTGAAATAATTCAGGAGGTAGATAGGATGATCAAGATGCTAGGAAAAATATTTGCAGAGGATGATCACAAGTTTGAAGGCTAATAATTTGATGACAACAATTTCCAATCACAAGAATTAACTTCTAGAAAATTGAAATTGCTAGGAAAATTTGGAAAACTTCCAAATGATTTGAAGAGACAACAAAAGTTTTTATTTCTCCTCAAAATTTTACATTTGAAATACAAACCTAAGTTAGGGTGTTACAAATCTCCCTTACAGGAATCTCGCCCGAGATTCGATCACTGAGAGAAGAAGGATGGGTAATCTGCCGAGACGATCTTCTGTAGGGAAACAGTAGGCTACACTAGCGCAAATTAAAAATTCTACCCGTAAACCAAGATCACTGCATTATAGATCACGGTCTTACCACTAGACGCCGCAGATGCGGAAGTTGATGCAAGACGTCGAGGCGGTGTAGTCGTACTCGATTGATGCGATGCGTCGAGCGCGAGTAGTCGTACTACTTCCTCGTCCTCGTCGCGGCCCACGTCTGGCTCCTTTCTTGCGGTTCGTCCCAACGCCACGGATGCGGCGCCTCAAAGGTATCCACACGCACGGGAGGAAGCGACGCCGCGCCGACTACTAGATCGCGCGGCGACTAGGGCGTGGGAGGGTGGCGGCGTGGTTTGAGATGTCACGAAAAACTCTCCCTTAACGGCGCCCCGCCCTCCTTTTATAGACGTCCTTATAATGGGCTTCTACGAATAGAGGCCCATTAGGACTCAATGCCCGATCTAATCGGATCCAATCCGGGTGGAAGCTTCGAACCATAAGTGTGTGACCCTATGGTTCACGTATGTTTAGACATGACGCAAGTACATATACTTGGTCAATAGTTGGTAGCGACCTCTAGCAAGGCGTGCCAACTCCTAAACGCACGTAAAGATCATATCGGACGAACCATCACAACGTTATGTACATGCCAATCCCTTTGCCTCACGATATTGGTCGAGCTCCAAGTCGACCACTCTTTCTCGATCTGTGATCCGTAATCCCTTACTAGGTTAACTCTTAACCTTAAGTAGCATGGCCATGCATTTCGGATCCGATCACTCGAGGCCCAGAGATATCTCTCTCGGTAGAGAGGCAAATCCCATCTCGATGACCATGCCTCGCAAACATGCTTCATGACAAACCCGAAAGCTACCTTTATAACTACCGATTCTGGAGTAGCGTTTGATAGCCCTAAGTAGGTCTATTCACATCTCAAGTACATGCGACAATCTCGGTCTAAGGACAAGGCGTATACATTGTGTAGAGAGAACCATAAGTATAAAAGCTATGTCTCATGTTGGGTCGGTCCAACCCCATGTTCTAAACATGTGTCCACATTATTGGTTTGACATCTCCATGTCTATGACTGTGAAACATGGTCATCAACCGATACATGTGCTAATCCATCATTCACGTGTGTCCTCACATGAACTCCGACTAGGGACAACTTTAGAATAACCATACAAGTAAAGAGTTTCACAAACAAGTCACATACTTGTTAATCAACACAAAGGCAATATTCAAGGAACATTTATTAAATCATGGATACAACGAAATATCATCATCAAAATGATTGCCTCTAGGGCATATCTCCAACACTTCCCGTTCCCAAGTGGCTTCATCCTCGGAGTGGTTTGACCACTGAACTTTAAGGAACTTGATCACACGGTTCCTTGTTCTGCGTTCAGCTTCTTGAGGATACGAACGGGCGCTCCACGATAAGACGATCTTCTTGCACATCGATATTTTCCAATGGCGTTTCCTCCACGGGAACACGAAGGCACTTCTTCAATTGCGATACATGGAAAACATCATGCACCCTTCAAGTGTAGTAGCAACTCAAGCCCGGTATGCAACGGCTCACTTTCTTGATGACGCGATAAGGCCCGACATACCGAGGAGCCAATTTGCCCCGACAAAGCGACGGTGTCCCTTCAAAGGTGAAACTTTGAGATACACAAAGTCATTGGGTGAAGCTCACTCACGCGCGACGCCGACCGCATAACTCTTACTGCTCGGGTGAGCTCGGCGCAAGTGCTCACGAATCAATTGCACTTGGTTCTCGGCCTCATTGATGGAATCTGGACCAAAGAACTGCCTTTCACCAGTTTCTGATCAGTTCAACGGTGTTCTGCAGCGCCATCCATACAAAGCCTCAAATGGTGCCATACCGAGACTAGCCTGGAAGCTGTTGTTGTAAGAGAACTCGGTAAGCGGCAAACTCTTCTCCCAATTCTTCCCATAGGAAAGAACACAGGCACGGAGCATATCTTCAAGCACCTGGTTGACGTGCTCCGTCTGACCATCAGTTTGAGGGTGGTAGGCTGTGCTGAAAGTAAGACGGGTCCCCATGGCTTCCTGCAGACTATGCCAAAACCGAGAGGTAAACAGCGCCCCACGGTCAGACACAATCGTCTTGGGTACACCATGCAAGCTCACAACCCTTGATACATAGAGCTCGGCTAGAGGTTCCACACGGAGCTGACTCTTGACCGGAAGGAAATGCGTCACTTTAGTTAGCCTGTCAATGACAACCCAAATGGTGTCATTTCCCTTGGATGAACGGGCAATCGGTGATGAAGTCCATGCCTCTGATCCCACTTCCACTCGGGTATAGGCAAGGGTGAAGAAGACTGGCTTGGGGCGATGCTCGCCTTGACACGACAACATATGTCACATCGGCAACAAACACAGCAATCTCGCTTCATGCGAGTCCACGAATTTTCGTAGCAGATCTTGGTACATTTTGGTGGCCCCGGATGGATGGACAAAGGCGAATCATGGGCCTCCTGGAGAATCAAATCCCGCAACTCTGGGACCTTTGGGACCACAAGACGTTGCCCAAACCATACAACACCGTGCTCATCTTCTGTAAAACATTTGGCTGATCCATTCTTGATGTTCTGCTTGATTTTACCCACCCCAACATCGATTCTTTGTCTTTGCCTTGATTTGATCCACCAAGGTTGGTTGCACCATCAAAGCAGCAAGTGAACCATGCTCAACCAAACCCAAGTTGAGACGCTGAAATTCTGCAAGAAGTGCTGAGTTGCTGCTCTTGGATCATCAAAGTATTGCAATACACCTTTCGGCTAAGTGCATCGGCAACGACATTAGCCTTGCCAGGATGATACTGAATACCCATGTCATAATCTTTGATCAATTCCAGCCATCTCCTCTGCTGAGGTTGGATCAGGTGAGTGAACAAGTACTTCAAGCTCTTGTGATCGAATACACCTCCACGGTTTCCGATCAAATAATGCCGCCAAATCTTGAGTGCATGAACCACAAGAAAGAAGCTCTAAATCATGGGTGGGATAGTTGAGCTCATGAGGTCTCAACTGCCTAGATGCATAGGCAACTGCCTTGCCTTCCTGCATAAGAACACATCCAAGTCCCTGACGAGAGGCATCGCAATAAATATCGAAGCTCTTGTGGATATCATGAAGAGTGAGGACTGGGGCTGAAGTCAATCACTGTTTGAGCTCCTGAAAGCTCTCATCACAAGCAGAGGACCACACAAACCTCTTGTCCTTCTTGAGAAATTCAGTCATCGGCTTTGCGATCTTGGAGAAGTTCTCGATAAAGCGGTGTAATAGCCCGCTAAACCGAAAACTCCGCACATCGGTGTGGACTTGGGTGACCCCAAGATAGAACATCGCGACCTTGCTAGGATCCACGGCTCGCCTCGGTGAAAGAATATGGCCCAAGAATGCCACTTCCTTCAACGGAACTCATTTTGTTGAACTTTGCATATAGCCGATGCTCCATAATTTGCCCAAAACAATCTTGAGATGCTCGGCATGCTCGCTTGATCTTGGAATAGATAAGAATATCATCAATAAAGACCACCACAAATTTATCCAAAAACTCCATGAATCTGAATTCATTAAGTTCATGAACAAGGTGGAGCATTGGTTAAACCAAAGGACATGACGGTGTACTGCATGCACCATAACGAGTAGTGAAAGTTTTTGAATATCTTCGGACTGATCTGACTGATGATACCCCATTCTCAAATCAATCTTTGAGAACACACAGGCTCCAGTCAAGCGATCAAACAGATCATCAATGCGGGCGAGAGGATATTTGTTCTTCACCGCCACCTCATTGAGAGGACGGTAATCAACACACATGCGCAAAGTCTTGTCCTTTTTCTTCACAAAGATCAACTGGACAACCCCAAGGAGATGAACGGGGCGGATGAAACCCTTTGCTTGGAGCTCACCAAGCTGCTTCTTCAATTCTTCTAGCTCATTGGGAGGCATCCGATCGGCGCCAAATCGGGCGTGACGGGCAACAAACTCGATGACAAACTCCTGATCTCGAACCGGAGGCATCCTGTAAATCATCGGGAAAAACATCCTCAAAGTCGATACTATGGGAACATCCACGACCGCAAGGCTCGCTTCGCCTCTAATGCACATAGATGTGGCCCACGAGTATGGCGAAAATCCGACTCGCTACTTTGAAGGTGGTGAGATAAACAATCTTCTGGCACAATCGATATTTCCCAAGTGTTGGGACAACCAATCCATGTCAGAATCACATCGGACTCATTGAACCGAAAGCGAATAAGATTTGCCAAAAATCCCACTCCTTTAACTACGATAGGAACATCCCGACCAACGTAAATCGGCTCTCATTTCCGACCGGAGAGCGGATGAGCAAAGGAACTGATGAAGGCCACTATCGGCAAACAAATGATCTTGAAATAAAGAATCGATGCTCGAATCAAATAATCCGCAGCAGGACAAGAATTAACAAGAAGTGTACCCATCACGACATCCGGCGCCTCACGAGCCTCCTCGGTGAAAGGTGGTTGACTCGACCATTGCCGCCGCACACAGGTCTTCTGGATAACCTTACGGTCGGTGGGTGACCACTCCCCGCCGCGTCCTCCATTAGGGACGAGGCTACCTGCAACACTCGAGGGCAAGCGTTGGCGTAGTGGCCCTTGTTGTGGCGGCGAACAAGTAACCTCGCCGCCGGATTGCGGAGGCCGCTCTGTCTTGGATCGCAGTGCACGTGGTCAAACACGGCTGCGGTGGACGAGAGCGAGTGCAGATGGTCTCGGCGCCGGTGGAGCAAAAGAACGGACCAGTGGTCTGGCCCGGCCGAGGGACGAGTGAGGTGGTGTGAGTAGACCGATGTGCCTCCCATTTGCGCTGCGGGACTCGCCCAGCGCCTTTGCCTTATGCTCGGCAACAATGGCCTTATCTGCAAGGCACGAAAGTCGAGAAGTCCACAATAGATAGCTTGTCCTCGCGGCTCCTCGGACAAGCCATCCATAAACTTCTGCTTAGCCTCATCCGAGGCCACCTCTCCCGAGCATAACGAGCGGATGATTGAACTCGTGCAGGTACTCCGTCACGCACTTGCGCCCTGCTTGGCGCGAGGAATTCCTTCTTTTCAGCTTCATCGGGCCATCGGGGATGTGGGCCCGACGAAAGGTCGATCTCGAACTCCTCCACGCGACCACATGGCCCGCGGGCTACATGGCAGATAGTTCTCCCACCATGAGAGTGTTGCGCCCTCAAGGCTGGTGGGACGCGAAGAGTGCCTTGTCCGTGCACGGCATCGAGCTATGTTGAGCTTTCGCTCAACCATGCGCACCAATCATCCGCATCGAGGGTCCTCGAGGCGGGAGAAAGTCGGCGGTCGCGTGCGGAGGAACTCTGCCGTCCGCTGATGCGGTGGCCGCCACCACCGCAGGAGTGGAGGTATTCCTAGCAATAACCTCCAAGATGCGTGTGCGGTCCATGCGGTTCGCTCGATCGGCGAGAACCTCACCATGGTCGGAGGAGAAGCTCCTCATCATGACCAGCCTGCTGACTGCCACGCGTTCTCCCGGCCATCCTGTTTCACTAAGACAAGTTAACAACAGCCGGAAAACACAAAGTCGACAACCCACTGCAAATAACTTACTAACAACACAAAATAAACGCAAAACTTTTAAGTTACAAAACCAATTGACAAAAAATCAGACACTTAGCAAACTCATACACATCTTACCCTTATACCCCCACAACCTTTAATTAGACTAATTCTCTATGGTTCTGTGAGGACCCGGAATATTTAACTAGTAACACTTAACCTCCAATTGGTTCTAGCATTACTAATTAAACATTCTAAGCCTCGATGGGCATATGTTTCCCAAAATTGCAACATATGCACATCATCACAAAATTACACATCATTTCCATACAACATACATCACTAAGTTCAACCACGACATACATAAAGTAAAGTTATTACAAAAGAGAGCCGACCGGCCAAATAGAACAATATACAAGAAAGACAGCGGAAGCAAAAAGGTGCCATAAGATGGCTAGAACAAAAGTCGACCGGTTAGCCATACACCCACAAGGCAACCGGCCAGCCGCCAAGCTAGTCGCCCATAAGCTACCACAACACTGACTCACAAAAGTGAGGCCCCAGGCTCACCTTCTTCCTCTGTGTGAACAATTAAGCATAGCATCCGAGTACAAAGATTGTCTTTGTACCCGCAAGATCGACGTGTGGAATAGCGGACCTATTCATAAACTACATGCAAGCTTATTTAGGTGGAGGTTGTATGTCTCATTTGCACAAAGCCAACTTTATTTGCAATAATGTAATACATTTTAAAGCAGGTTTGCAAATCTGTTTTGTTATCAAAGTAATGATAAGTAAAGATACATACAAGTAACCACCTAGAAGTGACTATCCCAATAGCCACCACAACATAGCACGAATCCCGATTCGTACCACCCATCAAGTTTTAATTTAAAAGGTTGTAGTCTAACTCTTGAAAGACCTTGCCAAGCGTGTCCATAACCTGGGGCGAGGCTATTCGAATAGTTTTAACCCTGCAGGGTGTACCAATGTACCACACTTCAGATCGCTTCAAGCCACAAGCACACTACAGAAGGTATGCTTGCCGACTAAGTCCTCTGAGACATTTCCAATCTTGTGTATTAACTACGAGTCGCTCATATGGATAGAAACCCATATGCTTACATTGCAAGTCGAAAGACAACAAATCCCATCACGGGTGAAGTCTTTCGGACACTACAATGCTCCCAACACCATCCCTCCTGCGACTCCCTGCGACTCGGAGCCAATACACGCCAAAGTACTAAGTCAAGAGAGGTCCCATACCCTCTAATGTGGTTAGCACGCTAAAATGCTTGGTTTAGTGTAACAAGATGTTCGGTCCTTGTTGACCGGGCACCATTCGAGTCACACCCAAAATCACACCATCATACCATTGTGCCCAAGTCTAAATCATTTTGTTTTCAGTTTTAGTTTTCTTAAGTAGACATAGCACAAGGTGAAAATCATAATCATAATAAGTTTGATGTGATCAAGGTTATCGACAAGTCGATAACCGCCCATTTCTACGAAACTAAGCATGGCTAAGCAATTAATTCAGTAAACTACTAAGTGACAAGAGCTCATCCACGAACTCTAAATCACAAGCAATGCCTAGGCTCATGGTAGTAGAGGATAATCATTTGCTAAGGAAATGCATCTACTAGGCCAACTAACGACAATAGTTAAAACAAGATAGCAATGCATACATAGAAGTTGTAAACAACATAAATACTTAAAATACTGGGATTAACATGATCAAACCGCTTGCCTTCTTGCTGTTGCTCAAGCTGTTGTGGAGGGTCGCTCTCGGGATTACCGCAAATGTCGAATCCTAGCGCAAAGGCAAAAAGAACCAAGGACAACCAATAAGACTAGCAACACTTAAACAAAGAGCAAGCAAAAATTATCCAAATGCGTGAAACTTAAACATAAGGCAGAATCTGAATATACCAAGACATAAACTGGAAAAACCTAATTTGGATTTGTGGTGCAAAGATATTACCTAAAACCCATTTTTAGCCACAATTAGTAATCATGAGCAAAAATATTTTCTAAAAGATTTTGAAGCTGAAATTTTATGGTAGCTACCTACTGGTATAGAGGTAACCCATATAAAATTTCAGGTCATTTGGAGTTAAAATGATTTAGTTATGATTTTCTAAGTTATAAATCTAAGACATGATTAATTTCAGTATTAAAGACTCTTGCAAAACCTATACTAAGCTAAAGTACTTTAACATATGCATTTATAGAACTTTAGTTTGTTAAATTTTGACTACAGAAAAAGATATGCAATTTTGAAGTTTGAAACAATTAATATGTGCAATTAAAAGCTCTCGGAACTAAATCTGGAAAACCAACAAAAGCGGGGAGGTCGTGGGCCGTTGATCAAAGATCGCACGGCTCACGATCTCGAATCTCAAAACCCAGACGAGCACTGGCGCAAAGACCTCATCGCGCCTAGGAGGTCTTAGCCGCGATATTGAATCAGCAGTGCGACTAGTGCACGCACTGGCGCACACGAGGAGGTCCTCGCGCCTAAAGGTGGTCGGGATCGTTAGATCAAGATCGGCAGTCGACCTCCTTAGGAGGTCTAGGGTTAAATCTACGGAGGAGAGTGCAGGCGGTGAGATCGGAAGGAGGAGGTCTTTGCGGCCAAGATCTCTGAGGAGGTCTTAGCGCCAATGACTCCAGCGATGGATTTAGATCCAATGGCCCACGTGAGATGGGATGTTCGGGCCATCCAGCGCCTCAACGAATCGGGCCTTGGATCTTGAGATGGGCGGCCTAGATCAAGATTGCATCGGAGAGGTCCGAATGTTCTCGGATCCGAGCCGTAGATCTAAAGATGAGCGATAAGAGAAAATCAAAGCGGTAGAATTGCAAATAAGGTGAAGAGGTCTAGCAGTTAGATTTCTAAATCTAACGGTTTTAGACCAGAGGAGGAGGTCCTAAAGCTTCAAATCTAAAGGATGAGGTCCTAGACGGTCAAGATCTACTCGGGGAGGTCCTAAGCGATAGGGTTTTTAATCGGAGGAGATCTGGACGGCTCAGATTAGACCTAGGGAGGTCTGCAGCGGGGTTTTCCTTGTAAAGGCCGGTGGCTTTACAAAGAGGACCCCGAGGTGGTCTGAGGTGGTCTTTGCAAAATGGCCAAGGGAGGTCTTTTTGCAAAGAGGACCTCTGTGGAGATCGAGGTGGTTTTTATAAAGGGCCACGAGGAGGTCTTTTGCAAAGAGGACCTCGGAGGAGGTCAGAGGGTGGTTTTGCAAAAAGACCGAGGAGGTCTTACGGCCTATAAGGGTGGTCTGGGCGGCTAGGATTAATTCTAAGGAGGTCCTAGCGGTGAACAACAAGTCTAGGAGGTCGTGGGGGTGAGTGCAGTGGTGACCCGAACACGACCACGATGGCGGCTTCCGACAAAGCTAATGCGGTGATGATTGGTAATAAAAGGATCTAAAGGACATTAAAGACTTACGGATTTCAGGTCAAGCCTAGGGCCCGTGTCATCGACACTCGGCCTTTGAACAAGACAAGATTAATCGCCAATGATAAGCAATAATTGGGCATTAATGGTGTCCTAACAAAATAGCAACGGGAGTTTTGAACCGGCAAATCGGCGGGCTCAGCGGTTTGCCGCGGCGATGAGGACCTGCGCGCCGCCAAGGAGCACCGATACACTGCGCAATAGCGTCGCGGACCTAGCGGAGGCACTCTCGGCGGCGGCGACGGCCTTAAGCGCCGCGGCCGAGAATAGCGGAGGACAAGCTTTTGGCAAAATCCAGCGGTGGCCGGCGCTACGAGCTATGCTAGCTAGACCTTAAGCTCTAAGGGGCTAAAATGAACTCACGAGGGCACGAGGTGGTCGGAGGAGGTCGGAGGAGTGCCGCGGCGGAGTAGATCACCGGTCGAGGAAGAAGGAGGTGCTCTCGGTAGAATCGGGATCTCCCAAAGTGAGCAACCCGTGAGAGGCAAACCAGAGAGATTAGGGAGGGTCCTAGGCGACCGAGAGGACCGAGAGGAAGAGAAAGGAACCAATGGAACCACTTTGGGCTCGAGGCCTACAAAGAGCTCCAAAGCCGACAATGGTGGCGGAGAGAGGGTGTGTGCTAGGTGTTTGAGTTTGGGAATCGGCTCAGCGGGGAGCCCAACACAACGAAGAACGAAGAAGGAGAAGGAGAGGAAGGCCTCGGGCTATACATAGCCTAGGAGCTTGGCAATGGTGTGGGCAAAAGCCTCGTGAGCATGAACCATGCCCACTATGGTGGCTGGATTTGACAAGAGGCGGTAGGGCGGAGCGCAGGTGGAGACTTTGGAGGTTAAAGCGGCGGCAATAAATGCATGTCGTGAAAGAGCCGTTGACAAGAGGCAAAGGTGACATCTCACGCCCCAAGCGCTCGACCACGACACACTGCAGGTGCGGAAAGCCATGATGACCGGACCTCCGGGAGGTCGCGAGGAAGAAAGCAGAGCCAGGGGTGGTCTGGGCGTCCCGGATGTGCTCGGGAGGTCTGGGCGTCCCGGATCACCCGAGGTGGGGAGGTCTTGCGCGGGCGAGGAGGTCTGGGAGGTCGTGAGCCACACGATGGGGATCGGTGGCTGGACCACCCCAAGGTGCTTGAGGCGCTCAAGAGCTCCACGGATCGGGGAGGTCGTGAGCATTGGATTGAGATCCAATGGCTCGACTGCGGCGCGCAAAAGCTTGAGCCCGAGAGTGCGGCGGCGGCGTGGTCCAACCAAGTCGGTTGAGTTGGGCTCGGTCGAGCCAGTCGACTCAACCGGATTTGAATTTCTGGTATTAGAGAAAGGCTGACATTTGGAGAGTTGTTTGGGGTAGCAAACGAACTCCAAAATTTAAGAAATTTTACAGAGCTTGCTAGCTCAAGCGAGGACCTAGCATAAATTTTTAGAGGCTTTGGTGCTGTGGATTTTCTTCCAAAAATTTAACAAGGTGCTGGTCAAGGTTTGACCAGATTTTGAATTGGGTTGACTTGCCTCCAACGACATTCAAACAATTTCTAAAATTGTGGAATTTTCCAGAGGAGTCACATACCAACCCAAGAATTTAGGAAAAATATTTCAGGAGATGATCGGAGGTTTGACAAGATTGTTTTGAAAGCTCAAGATTTGGATCAAAAGACTTGTGACCGTATTTCCATAATTTCTTGGACAATACTTGCTTGGTACAAAAGGAAATACAAGATGTAAGAAAAAGTTTTAATTTCTACTCATTTTCTTACATTGGAAACACAAGCTCAAAATTGGGATGTTACAACTCTCCCCCCCTTACAAGAATCTCGACCCGAGATTCCGTTTACTCGGAGAAGAAAGAAGGAAAATCTGCACGAAGGCGATCTTCTCGCTCCCAAGTTGCCTCATCTTCAGAATGGTTTGACCACTGAACCTTAAGGAACTTGATGACCCGGTTCCTTGTTCTCCGTTCAGATTCCTCAAGAATACGAACAGGATGCTCGCGATAGGTCAAATTCTCCTGCACATCGAGAACCTCCAACGGAGCTTCCTCAGTCGGGACACGGAGGCACTTCTTGGTGTGAAACATGGAACACATCATGCACACCTCAAGTGCGGTGGTAGCTCCAATCGTATGCAAGCTGCTCCAACTCTCTCGATGATACGATAAGGCCCAACATATCGAGGCCAACTTGCCCTTGATGCCAAAGCGCGATGGCCCTTCAAGGGAGAGACTTTGAGATACACAAAGTCATTGGGCTCAAAGCTCAACTCACGGCGACGACGATGCGCATAGCTCTTTTATGCGGGTGGGCGTGCGCGCAGATGCTCGCGAATCAAGCTGGACTGGCGTTCGGCCTCATTAATCGACTCGGGCGAAGAAGCGCCGCGCGATCTCGACCGAGTTCAACGGGTTCTACACCTTCTCCCATACAAGGCCTCAAGCGGTGCCATGCCAAGGCGGCACAGTAGGCTGTTGTTGTAGGAGAACTCGGCAAAGGTAGGCATTTCTCCCACTTCTTCCCATAGGAAAGAACACAAGCACGGAGCATATCTTCCAACACTTGGTTGATTTCGCTCCGTCGCCATCGATCCGAGGATGAAAGGTTGTGCTTGAAATGAAGGCGGGTCCCCATAGCCTCTTGCGGACTATGCCAAAACGCGAGGTGAAAAGTGCACCACGATCGAAATAATCGTCTTGATGCACCGTGAAGACTCACAATCCTCGAGACATAAAGTTCGGCCAAAGGCCCACACGTATGAGTCTTGCGGGAAGGAAATGTGCCACTTTAGTCAACACATCGATCCACGACCCAAATAGCATCATTCCCTTTGAATGGCGGGGCAATCGGTGATGAAGTCCATGCCAGCGGAATCCACTTCCATTGCAGCAGCGGCAAAAGTGAAGAAGGCTGCCGGACGATGCTCGGCCTTCACACGACAACACCGTCGCACTCGGCAACAAACACGGCAATCTCGCGCTTCATTCGGGTCCACGAATCTCTGGCGAAGGTCACGATACATTTTGGTAGCCGGGATGAATGGACAAAGGAGAATCATGGGCTTAGCGGAGGATCAAATCCGCAATTCCATGACCTTAGGAACCACAAGCGCGCCCAAACCACACAACGCCATGCTCATCCTCGAAAAGCACTTGGCTATCCATCCTTGATGTTCCGCTTGATTTGACTCACGCCAACATGTCATTTGCATGTCGCCTTGATTTGGTCCACCAAGGTTGGTTGCACAACCAATGTAGCAAGAGAACCGTGCTCGATCAAACCCAAATTGGCTGGAATTACGAAATGAGGCGGTCTTTGCTCTTGGAGCATCAACATGTTGCAATACACCTTCCGATCGAGTGCATCTGCACAACGTTGGCCTTGCCCGGATGATCTTGAATGCCCATGTCATAGTCCTTGATCAATTCAACCATCTTCTTTGCACGAGGTTCAGATCTGTTTGGGTGAACAAGTACTTCAAGCTCTTGTGGTGAGAATACACCTCAGCGGTTACCAATAGGATAATGCGCCAAATCTTGAGTGCATGGACCAATGACCAATTCAAGTCATGAGTAGGGTAGTTGAGTTCATGAGGCCTCAGTGCCACGATGCATAGGCCACAACTTTGCCCTCTGCATAAGAACACAACCAAGACCACGGCGAAGCATCACAATAGATATCAAAACTCTTGTGAATATCGGGAGAACAAGCCTTGAAATTGAGGTCAACCGCTTCTTGAGTTCTGAAAACTCACATCGCAATCAGCGGACCACTCAAACTTCTTGTCTTTCTTAAGTAATTCGGTCATAGGCCCGCAATCTTGGAGAAATTCTCGATAAAGCGGCGATAGTAGCCGCTAAACCAGAAAACTCCGCACATCGGTGGCCGACTTGGTGACCCCAAGATAGCACATCACCGACCTTGCTAGGATCCACACCACACCTCTGCTGAAAGAACATGGCCCAAGAATGCCACTTCCTTCAACGAACTCGCACTTGCCGGATTTGGCATACGGTGGTGCTCACGCGACTTGCCCAACACAAGCTTGAAGATGCTCGACATGCTCTTCTTCACTCTTGGAGTAGATAAGGATATCATCGATGAATACCACCACAAACCTATCCAAATACTCCATGAACACCGAGTTCATTAGGTTCATGAATAAGCGGAGCATTAGTCAAACCAAAAGACATGGCGGTGTACTCGTAAAGGCCATAACGAGTAGCAAAGGCCGTCTTAGGAATATCCTCGCCACGATCCGACTTGATGATAGCCCGATCTCAAGTCAATCTTGAGAAGACTCGTGCTCGGTCAAGCGATCGAAAAGATCATCAATACGGGGCAAAGGATACTTGTTCTTTCTGATCACCTCATTAAGCGGATGGTAATCAACACACATGCGCAAGGTCTTGTCCTTCTTCTTCACAAAGATAAATGGACAACCCCAAGGAGATGAGCTAGGGCGGATAAAACCCTTCTCTTGCAACTCACCCGATTTGCTTCTTGACTCCTCCAACTCATTAGGAGGCATGCGTCGGCCTCTTAGAAATAGGGGCGATGCGGGCAGCAACTCTATCACAAACTCGGGTCTCGAGCAGGAGGCGGGCGAGGCAAATCTTGGGAAAGACATCCGCGAAGTCGCACTGATGTGGGGCGTCGTGAATCTCCAATCACGGCTTTGCTTCAAGGACATAAAGATGGGGCTCTGCAAGCGTGGCGAAACCCAACTGTTACTGAAGGATGGTGAGGTAGACAATCTTCTGGCGCAATCGATTTGCCCCAAGTGTTGGGACAACCAATCCATGCCAAGAATCACATCCAAGCGCCGAGTCGAGCGGATAAGACTACGCCAAGAATCCCCTCGCCGATGTGGATAGGAACATCCCGGCATACTTGGCGGCTCTCATTTCGAACCGGAGAAGCGAATCGGCGATGGAACCCCGGAGGAACACGGTGAAGCCCACAATCAACGACAAAAGACCTCGAAATAAAAGAATGCGAGCTCAGTCAAATAAAGCGTAGCGAGGATGCAAATTAACAAGGGCGTACCCAACACCACGTCGGCGCCTCTGTGCCTCCTCGGCCGAGATGTGATTGACTCGGCGCTCCCCAAGCCGGGGTCTTACGGTCGGTGGGTGACCACTCCCTGCCGCGTCCTCCATTAGGACAAGGCGCTCCGGTCTTCTTAGGACAACTACTCGCGTAGTGGCCCTTGTTGTGGCGATGAAGCGGTGGCGTCGGTGCGGGATTACGAGAACACCTGCTGCTGGTCGCGGCGCGCGTGGTCGAGTCACGGCTGCGGAGGGCGTGGGGCTGGTGCTGAAGGCCTCGGCGGTGGTGAAGCCAAAGAGCGGGCCACCGGTGCGAGACCAACCGGGGACGAGCGAGGCGGCTGCGCGACCATTGGGTCTCCACTTGCGCTTGCGGGACTCGCGACGCTCTCGCCTTGTGCTCGGCGATGATGGCCTTGTCCACCAAGGTGCGGAAGTCGAAATCCACAATAGAGAGCTTGTCTGGCTCCTCGAGACAAACCCTCCATGAACTTCTCCGCTTGGCCTCATCGGTGGCCACCTCGGCGGGCGTACCTCGCCGGATGGTTGAACTCATGGAGGTACTCCGTCGCAATTCGCCCCTGTTTGGCGCAAGAACTCCTTCTTCTTGACTTCATCGGGCGGCGGAGGACATGGGCCCGACAAAAAGCGGCGGAACTCCTCCCACGAGACCACGTGTCCGCGGCTGCATGGCGAAATTCTCCCACCATGAGTGCGCACCCTCCAAGCGATGGGATGCGAAAAGTGCGCTCTGCTCGGCGAGCAGCGTTGAGCTTCCGCTCAACGGAGGCGCAACGATCGTCTGCGTCCAAGGATCCTCGGGCCGGGAGAAGGTAGGAGGTGATGCGGAGGAACTCCGCAAGCCCCCAGAGTGCGGTGCCCACCACCTCGATCGAGGCACGGAGGAGTGGAGGTGTTCTGGCGATGACCTCCAACACCTGCGGTCCTCCGAGCGATTGCGTTCGATTTGCATGAGACTTCCGCCATGGTCGGGAGAAGCTCCTCATCGGGACTACCCGGTGATTCGCCGCTACGTGTCCCACCGACCATCTGATTCACTAAGATAAGTTAGCTACAAGCCCGAGATAAAAAGCAAGGCATCCCAAACTCAATAAAAGGCGCAAGAATAACCACCAAGAGCACAGGACCAAAATCAACAAATCAACTCCCAAAGCGACTAACCCGTATGGAAGAGCAGTGTCGTTTGAGAAGACCCAAAATTTCAGCACTAAATTCTAGCTCAAAACAGTCCAAAAATCAAGGTATAACCACCTAATAGAGTATAGGCATTAGCTAATCTCATATCACTTCTTACCCCTTTCATTCCCACAAGTTTTAGTTGAATTTACCTCTCATTTCCTACCTTAATTACTAACCACTAGCTAGCTGTCCAAATTCTTTTCTCCAAGCTCTCATGTTTCTCCCAAAACCAAGCTAATCGATAAAGGCTAATTTTGAAAGGAAGAGAGGAACAACTTTCAAACTTAAGTGAGAGTAAGGTGAGATGAGCAAGCTAAGGCAGTAAGGAGAAAAATTAGAGAACTTACTTAAGTTTTCATAACTATCTAAAAGTAGGTTTTCAAATATCCTAAAGCGACCAAGCTAGGGTTTCTATGGTCGATATGGCTCGATACCAACTTTGTGAGGACCGGAATATTTAACTAGTAACACTTAACCTCAATTGGTTCTAGCATTACTAATTAAACATTCTAAGCCTCGATGGGCATATGTTTCCAGATTGCAACATATGCACATCATCACAAATACACATCATTTCCATACAACATACATCACTAAGTTCAACCACGACATACATAAAGTAAAGTTATTACAAAAGAGAGCCGACCAGGCCAAATAGAACAATATACAAGAATGACAATGAGCAAAGGTGCCATAATGTGAGGACACGGTTTATTCGGCTTATCTTGTTTAACCATCCACTTGGTCCTAACAGTACAAATCAAATAAACCAAGCCTCGAGATATGTATACTTCCGGAATGCTATGATATACACACCCGTTACAAAATCATGCATCAATTCCATTCATACACATAGAGCCAGAAGCAAAAGCAACAGCTGAAAGACATAGATAATATAAAGAGAGTTATTACAAAGAGAGGCCGTAGGCCAAAAGTCATACAAATAAGTAAATACACAGTGGAAGCAAAATGGCCATAAGATGGCGATAAACAAAAGCCAATCGGTGTGCCTTTACCCACAAGGCAACCAGCGGACCGCCAAGCTAATCGTCCCAGGCAGCGCAACACAACTCACAAAAGTGAGGCCCTTGGGGCTCACCTTCTTCTCTGCAACAATTAATATTAAGCAAAGCGGATGAGTACAAAACTTGTTTTTGTACTACATAAGGCTGACGTGTGAGATAACGAACTATAATTAACTACATGCAAGCTTTATTTAAGTGGATGAGGCTCGGACTTATTTTGACATAAAGCAAGTTTTCATTTGCAATAGGGTAATAGATTCAAAGCAAGTTTGCAATTAACTTTTATCGTTCAAATAAAGAGAGACAATAATAACATAGATGAGAACAACACCAACCTAGAAGTGACTAACCCATAGTCACCACAACAATAACATGAAGTACCCTTCATACCACCCATGTCAAGTTTAAGTTTTTAAAGGTTGTAGTCTAGTTCTTGCGACCTTACCAAGCATGTCCATAACCTAGGGCGAGGCTATTCGAATAGTTTAACCTGCGGGGTGTACCAATGTACCCACGATGAGACCGCCTTTCCACCACCACGGTTAGCACACTTCCTTTGGTATGCGAGGCATGGCTAAGTCTAACAAGGCGCTTTCCAATGGGCGATCTTTGATTAAGAGCCGAACCCACGGAGAAGGACACATTAGGCACACCTAACCGGTTAGCGCTAATGCTCCCCTCCAAACACCACACACAAGAACACACCCACCAACCAGCTCATAATTAGCACCTCCCAAAGTACTTAGTCAAGAGAGGTTCCATATCCCCCTCGTGTGGTTAGCACGCAATAAGCGCTTGGCTTAGTGACACAAGTAACTCGGTCCTTGGGGACTTAGGCACCATTCCACACACCCAACAGATCACATCAACATACCATTGTGCCCAAGTCAAGATATAGTTTTGTTTTCGGTTTTTGATTTGTAAATCAATAAAACACAAAGGTTGGACATAATGGAGTAGTATAAGTAGTTGTGTGATCGGATCACCGACTAAGTCGATGATAAGCCCAATACTACCGATAACTAGGCATGGCTAAGCAATATTCATTCGTAATCTACTAAGTGATAAGAGTTCATCCATCGAACTCTAACCACAGCAAATAACCTAGGCTCAGGTAGTAGAGGATAACCATTTACCTACAGATTTTGCAACTAGAGGTCTAACTAATCAATTTAACAACAAAATAGCAATGCATACATAGAAGTTAAACAAAATATTAGACTTTAAAAGTAATGGGATTAATGGAAATGATCAAACTGCTTGCACGCTTGCTGTGGCTCAAATTGTTGCGAGGGTCGTTCTGGGGTTACCGCAAATGTCGAATCCTAAGCGAAAGAGCGAAAACAACCAATAAGGCGAGCAACGCTTAAATGAAAGAGCAAGCAAAAATTAACCAAATCGATTGAAAATTATACACAAGGTATAATAGGAATATACCTAGACATATGAACTGGAAAAACCTAATTTGGATTTGTGGTGCAAAGATATTCTCTAAAAACCAATTTTAGGCCATAATTAGCACTGTAGCAAAAATATTTTCTAGAAAGATTTCGGAGCTGAAATTTTTATGGTGGCTTCCTACTGGTATAGTGATAACCCATATAAAATTTCAGGTCATTTGGAGTTATATTGAAAGAGTTATGATTTGTCTAAATTGTTTAGGGTATTAAACTAAAATATGATCCTTATGATTTCTAAAAACAGTAAAATTTGTGAAACCAATTTTCCTAGCAAATACACTATCAGGGGAAGCTACTCCAATTGGATTCATACAAAATGATCTATAGATTAAAAGTTATGCATTTTACAAGTTTGCTAAAGTTCTGAAAAACAGTATTATGTTCACTTGTTTACTATTTTTGAAAATGGTTTTCAGGTTTGATCATGGTCTACAATTATTTTTATATTTAAGTTCAAGTTATAAGGAAGCTAACAAAATTGGAATCATCTAATTTGGAGCTAAGATGACCAAGATATGAAAAAGACAAGACCTAATGTGATACTGATTTCGGACTTAGCACTTTCGGGGATTTTCCTAACACCGGAGGCGTGGGCGGTGAGAGCCGTCGATCTCCGATCGGACGTCCCGATTGAACCACGCTACGCAGCGTTTGAAAGCGCGTGAGGCGAAGCAGGCTGTGGACCGTCGATCTCAAGATGGGCGGCTCACAAGCAACGTGACACGATGCACGACACAAATCTAACGAAAATCCCGGCGCAGATCTAGGATGGCGGCGCTGCGAGCCACGTTGCGCCGCGCGCTGGCGCGTCGGCAGCGAGCCCGATGGCTTCACCGGCAAAGCGCCCGGCGACCAAAAGCACGCGGGCGCGGTGAATGCGAAATGGAGTGCGCAATGGCGTTGCGCACCCTCTGTACCACCACACCGGCGGTGGTGGACGAGCGGCGCGCGCGGCGGCGCGCGGTAAAAGATGGCAGCGGCGACAAGCGACAAGAGCTCGCGGCGGTTCATTCAAGCGGTGCCCGAGCATCTAGGGCTACGAGGAGCTACGGTAGCGGAGAGTGCGAGAGGTGGTCGGGCGACTCGGCGGCGACGGTTCTGCGGCGGACCGAGGAAGGCGGCGTGGAGCGGACGGCTGAGCAAAACCAACCACACGCGTCATCAAGATGGATTCCAAGCGACTCGAGGATGCTACGAGCAAGGAATCGAAGGAGGAGGACTCACCCGTGGCGGAGGCGAAGAAAGGTGCTCGCGGCCGATTTGGGGAATCAAAATCTCGGCGCTCCGTTAAAGCAACTTTGAAATGGGTGGGGTTAAGCACCACCGAGGTAAAAGGAAGGAGCGGGAGGAAGAATCGGCGAGAGCCAGCTGGAGCACCGTCGGCGGGAGCTCAAGCTCGGCAATGGCGGAAATGGGCGCTGGGTGCTATGGGCTCGCTCAAGCTCGAGGTGCGAGAGAGCTGCGGGAGAGAAAGGAAGCCAACGAAGGTGACCAGGGGCTTAAGTAGGCTTGAGGAACACGAGCACCGTTGCTCGCCTCGGGTTCCAGCTGGCTGCGGTGCGGAGTGGCGGCGGGGCGATTGAGACGACGACTAAGCGGGCGGGTGCGGCGCGCATTGAATGCACCTGCGAGACCGTTGCGGTGACCCGATCTTTGCGCAACCAACCACCGCCATGGCGGCTGGCGCGAGAGCTGCGGCTGCGTCGCATAGCGAGAGGAAGCGGCGACGACCGGCCGTCCGATCGCATCCAACGGCTATCACGCGATCGCGTTGAAGCGGCATCGGCGAATGTCGACCGCCCGATTGAAATCAGCGGCTGCGAATCCAAGAGCAGCGGAGTTGTCCGAATGCATACACGGCGCGAGCCGTCCGATTGAGATCAACGGTCCAAGCGCGCGCCGCCGCATGGCCGCGCGGGTGCTGTTAGTTGACTCGGCCGAGCGGTTGGCTCGAGCCCGAGTCGACTTCGCACCGAGGAAACGGTGCAAACCGCTTAGGTTTTGATTTTGAAATGAAACTTTGGGGATTTAATTGAGGCATCAAATCAACACCAAAATTTATGAAATTTTAACTGGAGCTTCTAGACTTAATGATTAACCTCCCATAAAATTTCCAGAGGTTTTGTGTACTGGAATTTTCTCAAGAAATTCCAGAAGGTTAAAACATAGGTTTGACCAAGGTTTGACTTGCCTCTAAAATATTTCAAATAATTTCAAAAATTATGAAATAATTCAGGGGTGTTACAAGGCAACCTTAGAACCAGGAAAATTATTTCCAAGGGTTTGACACCAGATTTGACCAAGGAGGTTGTTGACTTGATAACAAATGAGGGTTTAGATTTTGAATTCCCAAAATTCCTTTACAAGAATTTGAGAAAAGTTCAAGAGTGAAAGGATGTGAAAAAGTTTTAATTTACCCTCATTTTATTACATTTGAAACACAAACCAAATTTGGGGATGTTACACATAAGATGGCTAGAACAAAAGTCGCCGGTTAGCCATACACCCACAAGGCAACCCAGGGCCGCTAAGCTAGTCGCCAGAAGCTACCACAACCTGACTCACAAAAGTGAGGCCCCACGGGCTCACCTTCTTCCTCTGCAATGAACAATTAAGCATAGCATCCGAGTACAAAGATTGTCTTTGTACCATAAGAGGCAGCGTGTGGAATAGCGGACCTATTCATAAACTACATGCAAGCTTATTTAGGTGGAGGTTGTATGTCTCATTTGCACAAAGCCAACTTTATTTGCAATAATGTAATACATTTTAAAAGCAGGTTTGCAAATCATTTTGTTATCAAAGTAACGATGAAGTAAAGATACATACAAGTAACCACCTAGAAGTGACTATCCCAATAGCCACCACAACATAGCACGAATCCCGATTCGTACCACCCATCAAGTTTTAATTTAAAAGGTTGTAGTCTAACTCTTGAAAGACCTTGCCAAGCGTGTCCATAACCTAGGGCGAGGCTATTCGAATAGTTTTAACCCTGCAGGGTGTACCAATGTACCCACACTTGCAGGCCTTCAAGCCACAAGCACACTACACGAAGGTATCTTGGCCCAGCTAAGTCCTCTGAGACATTTTCAATCTTGTGTATTAACTACGAGTCGCTCATATGGATAGAAACCCATATGCTTACATTGCAAGCGAAAGACAACAAATCCCATCACGGGTGAAGTCTTTCGGACACTACAATGCTCCCAACACCATCCCTCCTGCGACTCCTGCGACTGAGCCAATACACGCCAAAGTACTAAGTCAAGAGAGGTCCCATACCCTCTAATGTGGTTAGCACGCTAAAATGCTTGGTTTAGTGTAACAAGATGTTCGGTCTTTGTTGACCGGGCACCATTCGATCCACACCCAAAATCACACCATCATACCATTGTGCCCAAGTCTAAATCATTTTGTTTTCAGCTTTAGTTTTCTTAAGTAGACATAGCACAAGGTGAAAATCATAATCATAATAAGTTTGATGTGATCAAGGTTATCGACAAGTCGATAACCGCCATTTCTACCGAAACTAAGCATGGCTAAGCAATTAATTAAGTAAACTACTAAGTGACAAGAGCTCATCCACGAACTCTAAATCACAAAGCAATGCCTAGGCTCATGGTAGTAGAGGATAATCATTTGCTAAGGAAATGCATCTACTAGGCCAACTAACGACAATAGTTAAAACAAGATAGCAATGCATACATAGAAGTTGTAAACAACATAAATACTTAAAATCTGGGATTAACATGATCAAATCGCTTGCCTTCTTGCTGTTGCTCAAGCATTGTGGAGGGTCGCTCTCGGGATTACGCAAATGTCGAATCCTAGCGCAAAGGCAAAAAGAACCAAGGACAACCAATAAGACTAGCAACACTTAAACAAAAGAGCAAGCAAAAATTATCCAAATGCGACGAAACTTAAACATAAGGCAGAATACGAATATACCAAGACATAGAAAGTGGAAAAACCTAATTTGGATTTGTGGTGCAAAAGATATTACCTAAAAACCCATTTTAACCACAATTAGCACTGTAGCAAAAACATTTTCTAAAAAGATTTTGAAGCTGAAATTTTTATGGTAGCTACCTACTGGTATAGAGGTAACCCATATAAAATTTCAGGTCATTTGGAGTTAAAATGATTTAGTTATGATTTTTCTAAGTTATAAATCTAAGACATGATTAATTTCAAGATTAAAGACTTGCAAAAACCTATACTAAGCTAAAGTACTTTAATGGATGCATTTATAGAACTTTAGTTTGTTAAATTTTGAGCTACAGAGAAAAAGATATGCAATTTTGAAGTTTGAAACAATTAATATGTGCAATTAAAAGCTCTCGGAACTAAATCTGGAAAACCAACAAAAACTGGGGAGGTCGTGGGCCGTTGATCAAAGATCGCACGCTCACGATCTCGAATGCCAAAACCCGCGAGCACACAGGCGCAAAGACCTCATCGCGCTTAGGGAGGTCTTAGCCGATATTGAATCCAACGGCACGACTAGTGCACGTCTGCGCACACCGGAGGAGGTCCTCGCGCTAAAGGTGGTGGGATCGTTAGATCAAGATTCGACGGTCTGACCTCCTTAGGAGGTCCTAGGTTAAATCTACGGAGGAGGTGCAGGCGGTGAGATCGGAAGGAGGAGGTCTTTGTGGCCAAGATCTCCGAGGAGGTCTTAAGCGCCAATGACTCCACCGATGGATTTAGATCCAATGGCCCACGTGAGATGGGAGGTTGGGCCATCCAGCGCCTCAACGAACCGGGCCTTGGATCTTGAGATGGACGGCCTAGATCAAGATTGCATCGGAGGGTCCGAATGTTCTCCGCATCCGAGCCGTAGATCTAAAGATGAACGATAAAGAGAAAATCAAAGCGGTAGAATTGCAAATAGGTGAAGAGGTCTAGCCCGTTAGATTTCTAAATCTAACGGTTTTAGACCAGAGGAGGAGGTCCTAAAGCTTCAAATCTAAAGGATGAGGTCCTAGACGGTCAAGATCTACTCGGGGAGGTCCTAAGCGATAGGGTTTTTAATCGGAGGAGATCTCGATTTCGAGATCGGACCTAGGGAGGTCTGGCGGGGTTTTCCTTGTAAAGGCCAGGGGTGGCTTTTACAAAGAGGACCCCAAGGGTGGTCCTGAGGTGGTCTTTGCAAAATGGCCAAGGGGAGGTCTTTTTGCAAAGAGGACCTCGGTGGAGGTCCAGGGGTGGTTTTTATAAAGGGCCACGAGGAGGTCTTTTTGCAAAGAGGACCTCGGAGGAGGTCCGAGAGGGTGGTTTTTGCAAAAAGGACCGAGGGAGGTCTTGCGGCCTATAAGGGGTGGTCCTGGACGGCTAGGATTAATTCTAAGGAGGTCCTAAGCGGTAGACAACAAGTCTAGGAGGTCGTGGGGGTGGTCTGAGTGGTGACCCAGAACACGACCACAGTGACGGCTTCCGACAAAGCTAATGCGGCTGATGATTGGTAATAAAAGGATCTAAAAGGACATTAAAGACTTCTGGATTTCAGTCCAAGCCTAGGGCCCACGTGTCATCGACACTACGGCACAGACCAAGACAAGATTAATGCGCCAATGATAAGCAATAATTGGGCATTAATGGTGTCCTAACAAAATGACGCAACGGGAATTTTGAAGCGCAAATCGGCGGGCTCAACGGTTTGCCGCGGCGATGGGGACCTCGCGGCGCCGACCAAGGCACCGATACACTCGCAATAAGCGTCGCGGACCTAAGCGGAGGCACTCTCGCGCGACGGCCTTAAACGCCGCGGCCGGAGAATGGCGGAGGACAAGCTTTCGGCAAAATCCAACGGTGAAATCGAGCGCTACGAGCTATGCTAGCTAGACCTTAAGCTCTAAGGGACTAAAATGAACTCACCAGGCACAGGAGTGGTCCGGAGGAGGTCGGAGGAGTGCCGCGGCGGAGTAGATCACCGGAGTCGAGGAAGAAGGAGGTGCTCTCCCGAATCGAGGATCTCCCGCAAGCGATCAACCCCGTGAGAGGCAAACCAGAGAGATTAGGAGGGTCCTAGGCGACCAGAGAGGACCGGAGGAAGAGAAAGGAACCAATGGAACCACCTTGAGCTCGAGGCCTACAAAGAGCTCCAAAGCCGACAATGGTGGCAGAGAGAGGGTGTGTGCTAGGTGTTTGAGTTTGGGAATCAGCTCAACTGGGGGAGCCCAACACAACGAAGAACGAAGAAGGAGAAGGAGAGGAAGGCCTCAGGCTATACATAGCACGGGAGCTTGGCAATGGTGTGGGCAAAAGCCTCATCGTGAGCATGAACCATGCCCGGCTATGGTCGATTTGGATTTGACAAGGGCGGTAGAAGCGAGCGAGGTGGAGACTTTGGAGGTTAAAGCCGATCGGCAATAAATGCATGTCGCCAGAAAGAGCCGTTGACAAGAGGCAAAGGTGACATCTCACCGCCTAACCGCTCGACACGACACACGCACGCAGTGCGAAAACCATGATGACCGGACCTCCGTGAGGTCATGAGGAAGAGAAACAGAGCCGAGGGGGTGGTCCTGGACGTCCCAGATGTGCTCGGGGAGGTCCTGGACGTCCCAGATCACCCGAGGTGGGGAGGTCTTGCGCGGGCGAGGAGGTCCTGGGAGGTCGTGAGCCACACGATGGGGATCCAGTGGCCTGGACCACCCCAAGGTGCTGAGGGCGCTCAAGAGCTCCACGGATCAGGGGGAGGTCGTGAGCATTGGATTGAGATCCAATGGCTCAGCTTGCGCGCGCAAAAGCTTGAGCCCGAGTGCGGCGCTGGCGACGTGGTCCAACCAAGTCGGTTGAGTTGGGCTGGTCCGAGCCGAGTCCGACTCAACCGATTTGAATTTCTGGTATTAGAAAGGTGACATTTGGAGAGTTGTTTGGGGTAGCAAACGAACTCCAAAATTTAAGAAATTTTTACAGGAGCTTGCTAGCTCAAACGAGGACCTAGCATAAATTTTTCAGAGGCTTTGGTGCTGTGGATTTTCTTCCAAAAATTTAACAAGGTGCTGGTCCAAGGTTTGACCAGATTTTGAATTGGGTTGACTTGCCTCCAACAGCATTCAAACAATTTCTAAAAATTGTGGAATTTTCCAGAGGAGTCACATACCAACCCAAGAATTTAGGAAAAATATTTCCAGGAGATGATCCAGAGGTTTGACAAGATTGTTTTTGAAAGCTCAAGATTTGGATCAAAAGACTTGTGACTTCGTATTTCCATAATTTCTTGGACAATACTTGCTTGGTACAAAAGGAAATACAGGATGTAAGAAAAAGTTTTAATTTCTACTCATTTTCTTACATTGGAAACACAAGCTCAAAATTGGGATGTTACAGGTTCTCCCAAAGACTGATTCTACCGGTAGTAACTATCTTTTGATAGGAAAGAGAGAAACCAAGTTTTAAACTCAAATTAGGGTAAGATGAGAGTAGAAGGCTAAGATAGGTAAGGAGTAAAATCGAGAATCACTAGGTTTTCATAAAACCCTTTTATACTTTGAAATTAAGCTTTTTCAAAATATCCTAAGGACGACTATGCTTGGGTTACTACGGTCGAGAATGGCTCGATACCAACTTTGTGAGGACCCCAGTTTATTTGGCTTGTAATGCTTAACCAACCACGGTCCTAGCATCACAAATCAAATAAATCGATCCTCGAGATATGTATACTTCCCAGAAAGCAGTATACACACCTCGTTACAAAATTAGACATCAACTCCATTCCAAACATAGAGTCCAAACCCCACACTACCAAGCGGAAGATAAACAAATATTAGAGTTATTACGGACCAAGGCCGATGTGCCACAAGATACACAAATAAACTGTAACAGCAATGAAGCAAAAGTGCTATAAGATGGCTATAAACAAAGCCAATCGGCGTGCCTCCAACCCACAAGGCATCCGACAGGACCGCCAAGTCTAGTCGCCCACGAAAGCGGCAACATGACTCACGTAGTGAGGCCCTTGGGGCTCACCTTCCTCCTCTGCAACAAAACATTAAGCAAAGCACCGAGTACAAAGATTGTCTTTGTACCCGAAAGACTGACGTGTGAACTAGCAGACCTGTTCATATGCTACATGCAGGCTTGTTTAGTGGAGGCCATATGTTTCATTTGCATAAAGCCAATTTTCATTTGCAGTAATATAATACGCTTTAAAAGCAAGTTTGCAATTCATTTTTTTGTTGAAATAACTACTGAAATAAAGATAGATACAAGTAACCACCTAGAAGTGACTATCCCAATAGTCACCACAATATAGCACGAATCCCCAGATTCGTACCACCCTACAAGTTTTAATTTAAATGTTGTAGTCTAACTCTTGGAAGACCTTGCCAGCGTGTCCATAACCTAGGACGAGGCTATTCGAATAGTTTTAAACCTGCAGGGTGTACCAATGTACCCACACTTGCATCGCCTTTAAGCCAAAGCACACTTAGAAGGTATGCTTACACACTAAGTCCTACGAGACTTTTTCCAATATTGTGTATTAACTACAGCGCTCGTATGGATAGAAATCCATACGCTTACATGGTAAGCCGAAAGACAACTACCCACTCGTGATAAAGCTTTTGGACAACTACCATGCTCCCACCTCCATCCCTCCTGCGACCCCTGCGACCCGAGCCAATACACGCCAAAGTACTAGGTCAAGAGAGGTCCCATATACTCTAGTGTGGTTAGCACGCAAAATGCTTAGTCTGATGTAACAAGATGTTCGGTCCTTGTTGACTCGGGCACCATTCAGTCACACCAACAGATCACACCAAACATACCGTTGTGCCCAAGTCTAAATCATTTTTGTTTTCAGTTTTAGTTTTGCAATTAAACATAGCAAAAATGCTGAAACATAAAGTTATAGTAGATTTTGTGTGATCAAGGTTACCGACTAAAGTCGATAACCGCCCAGTTCTACCGATAGCTAAGCATGTCTAAGCAAGTTGACCCGGTTCTACTAAGTGACGAGAGATCATCCAGCGACCTCTAATCACAGCAAATAACCTAGGCTCAGGTAGTAGAGATCAATATTTTGTCTACAGGATATGCAGCTACGGATTTAACTAATCAATTTAACACAAATTAAGCAATGCATACATACAGCTGAAACAAAATATTAGATTTTAAAATACTGGGATTATCATGATCAAACTGCTTGCCTGGCTGCTGTTGCTCAGAAGGCTCAACCTGTTGCAGAGGATCGCTCTCAGGGTTACCGCAAATGTCGAAGCCTAACGATAGAACAAAACAGCGAATAAGAACAATTAACATCGACAAAACTCAAACATTCAACAACAACAAACACACTAAACTTTTCACAGCAGTTAAAACAAGATCTAACCCATTTTAGAAGCGAGAAATATTTATTTGAAGTGGTGATGCATTTTCTAGCAATTTCCTAAGCTAACATACACATTTAAGCACTAGTTAAATACTTAGCAAAATTTTAATAACAGAAACAGTACCTAAAACCTATCCTTATAATTAGTACATTAAAATGACAAATTACAAAATTGGTTTCACTGGATTTGGACAAATATTGAAAGAGATATACATTTTCTAATTTAGAAGATACATAAGACATCATTTTATTAGTTAACAGATTTTTGCTACAGAGACATGGATGAAACTAATTTTAGTAAATAATACATTCATAAAGAAAATTATCAGCACTGGTTTCATGCAATTTGGAGAAAAATTGAATTAGTTATGCATTTTACAATTTAAGTGCAAGTTTGAACATTTTAATTTAAACCTATTTCTAAACACATTTTAAAATCCAACTTCTGGACTGAACTAAACCTCTACCCAATTTTAGATTAAACTTTAGACAATACCAAAGCTAACAAAATTTAAAACAACCGAAAAGGACTTACAATCAAATAGATATGAATTTCTAAAGCTTAACCAATTTTGATTGAAGAAAAATAACTCTATCGGAGATTCCAAAACAATAGAAATAAGGAAAAGACGTGGCTCTATCTGGACGCGATTCGGCATCGGACGGTTCGCAGCGATCTCGATTCAAATCACGCGTCCGACAACAGAGCCGACGGCCCGAGATTGCGGCGTGTCGCCGGCGAGCCAAGCTCCGCGATGCGGCAAAGGGCCAAATGGGTTCTGGTGCTATGCGCACCCGACCATGGCGGAACATCACCGGAGGTGGACCACAGCCGCGGCGTGACGCGGCGGAGCGGAGGGGAACCTCACGGGAACATGGCACGCGCGTGTTTCGCCGAAAATCTAACGACTTAGCGCGCGACGAGTATCGATGAGTCACGAGAACTCAGGGATGATGCGGAGCCGAAATGGTCGCCGAGAGGCGGCCGGCGACGAGACCAGCGGCGGCGCAAGGCGTCGGCGACGACGGAGACACGAGGTGAAAGAGAGGACGTGAGTGATTGAGAGGATAGAGGGAAACCGGAGATGCTTACGGAGGAAGGAATCGAGCTCGAGCTTCTTTGGAGAAAGCGCGCGAAGAGGCGGTTCGGCCGGACTTGGAGAAGAAAGAGCGCGCGGCTCCACGACAAAACTCGAATTGCTTGAGGGGTTTGCTTCCACGGGGTGCTAGGCACACCGTGACGCTATCGCCGATGACCGGAGATCACCGGAGCGGCTGAAATGCTCGGAAGCGGCGTGGCGACGCTCACGGGCTCCGGGGCTCAGTGGCGGAAATGGGGCAGAGGAGGAGAAAACGAGATAGTGAAGGCCCTCAGCGGCTTAAGAAGGGAAAGGCGGAGTCAGCGAGGTGAGGCGGTGGGGCGGTGAAAAGACCGGTGAGGCGAGGTGGCAGCGTGCATCGCGCGCGGTGGCCGCGAGCGAGGCGAGCGGCGCTGAGCTGGCTCGCCGACGTGGCGGAGAAGACCTGCAGGTGGGACCGCCCTGTCAGCGAGAGTAAAGGGTGCGACTCGAGTCGGAGCCAGGCGCGGTGCGACGAGTGGGTTTAACTCGATCAATATTGTATCGGCCGTTGGATCTAAGATGAACGGTCGAGATTGATGTATGCATTCGGACAGGTCGGTTGATTCGACGCACGCGGGCCGCACGATCTGCATCGGACGGTCGACAATGATCGGGCTTGCGCTGTGCAGTTAGGCGGTGCGACCGAAGTCAAGTGGTGCGGTCGATTTGAGTCGGGCTCGGGTTGAGCCGACAAACGATGATTTCGATTTTGAGTTTAAAAGCCGAGAGAGTTTAGTGAATTTTAGAGATAGTTCCGAGCTCCAAAATTCCGAAATTTTATGGTAGCCACTTGAGACAGAGAACAACATTGCATAAATTTTCCAGAACTTTTTATGCACTGAAAAGTTCTGCAGAAAATTCACAAGCATGCTGACCTAGGGTTTGACCAGATTTTCAACTAGTTTGACTTGGCCATTTGAAATAGCAAATAAAATCTAAAAATTGTGAAATAATTCAGGGAGGTAGACAGGATGATCAAGATGCTAGGAAAAATATTTGCAGAGGATGATCACAAGTTTGAAGGCTAATAATTTGATGACAACAATTTCCAATCACAAGAATTAACTTCTAGAAAATTGAAATTGCTAGGAAAATTTGGAAAACTTCCAAATGATTTGAAGAGACAACAAAAGTTTTTATTTCTCCTCAAAATTTTATATTTGAAATACAAACCCTAAGTTAGGGCTGTTACAGTTGCTATCACGTTCAAGGCGGGGATGTGAGAACCCTAACGATTTAACTAATCTAAAAGACAACAAACATTAATATGTAGTAAAATAAACTCATCAACATAGTAATTACCAACAAATAGAACACATAACAAATCAATAATATTCGGATTTCATTATCAGACTTTACAGTAGGATTTCTAAAATCAAATTACATCATCGATAAAACTCAAAGTCAATTATAAGAATTTATTACAAGCAGAAGTAGAACATTAATACACTCTCCGCGATTAATTACAAAAGTTCTTTACATCAAAGAATAAAGAAATATTACAGCTCTGAGTACATTACAAAATGAGAAATACAACAGATGATTAAATTACAGACTAAATCCTAGCAAGCTTAGTAGTCGAAGTCGTTCCTTCCCTTTTAGTCATGCATCGTCCGCCAAAAACCAAAAAACAAGTAGCAAACCAAAAGCTATAAATGAAAGTTAGGGGTAAACAAGGATTGCCGTCAAATCACATGAAGATCCTAGAGGTTCCCAGACCGACCAAGGTCAGTTGGCACTATCTCACTTCAAAGTGTGTTTCATCACCCTACAATTATAGAAAATTCAACGCCACTTTCTACCACCTACCTCAAACCGTAGAAAATTAGCCAAACAATGATCTATAGACCAATGGTCCATGCTTATTACCTAGCCAAACAGGATTCACAGAGAGGGCAAAAGATAAGGCAAGGGCAAATGGGGCAAGGCATAGGTGGGGGCAAAGCCAACAGCCAGCCACAGCCACAACCAAGCACCAAATAAGACCCCAATGCTCTGACCACCTTGCCACATTCCCTTTCTCCAAAGACGACCACAACGGATGCAAGGAACCAAGCCATTTCCATTGCAACCCCAAAGCAAGAACTAACAAGCCAAAACCAACAACTCCAGCAAGCCCACAACACTTCTGGCCCCACATCCAACAAGAGGAAGGCCAAAGAAGGGAGGCCAGGAAGCAAAGGGGGAAGAAGGTAGAGGAAGGCAAGGTGAAACCACGACATCTAGTGAGCGCCCACGACCAACTAGAAGCTGGTGGATCGCGGCCATTCAACAAGAACACTTCAAGACAAACAACATTACCACATCTAGCCCTGCCATCCCCCAAATCGACCAAGCCAAACAAGGTAGGCCACTAGTCTTTCCACCCCACCTTTATTTTTGCCCGATCCGAACGACCATATGAACTCAACATTGCACGAGAGCATGCCACAATAACCATAGCGACAACTAAGTCCATCACGAGCAAGGGGAATGGTGTAGAGAGAGAGTAGAGGGAGTAGTATACCTCGGCAACATAGGAAGCACCACGGTACGCAAGACAACACGCGTGCCGATGGCCTCGCATTCTCTGGCGTGCGGAGGCTCGATCCCCGCCGTAGCTAGCCACGGCAGCTACCCCATCACCTTCACCGTGCTTGAACAAAAAATCACCAAATCCGAAAGTGAATCAAGTCCAAACCGTAAAACCGGAAGAACAGAAATGGGGAAAAATGGGGAATCGAATCCGGGTGGCTAGCTAGCCAAATCCGGGCCACCACCCTCAAAGCCGGTGGCCTAGGGATCGGACCCGGGCCGAAGGCGAGCAGGGAGGCGCGGGCGTAGGAGTGGCCCGATGCGGCAGCGCCAGAAGACCACCTGAAAAGAAGAAATGGGGAAATGAGGTGAAGAGAGGAAGCAAAGAGATAGGCTAGGGACATTCGGCCGAAAGAAATGAGGAACAGAGATGGGCAATGAGATAAGACAAAGGCCTTCGGCCGAAGCAAATAGGAGAGAGATTACGAAAAAGGGAAAGGGGTTAGGTAAAGAGAGAAAGAGATTAAGTAAAGAAAATAGGATTTAGGTAAGGGGTAGAAAAGTAAAATCTAGTAAGGAGTATTAGTAGTAGGGTTAACAGTAGAACTAAGCACCATGTGAGGACCCCGGTTTATTCGGCTTGTACTGTTTAACCATCCACTTGGTCCTAACAGTACAAATCAAATAAACCAAGCCTCGATGGGCATATGCTTCCCAGAATTGCAGCATATGCACATCATCACAAAATTACACATCATTTCCATACAACATATATCACTAAGTTCAACAACGACATACATAAAGCAAAGTTATTACAAAAGAGAGCCGACCGGCCAAATAGAACAATATACAAGAATGACAGCGGAAGCAAAAGCGCCATAAGATGGCTAGAACAAAAGTCGACCGGTTAGCCACACACCCACAAGGCAACCGGACAGGCCATCAAGCTAGTCGCCCGCAAGCTACCACAACACAGCGCAAAGTGAGACCCTCGAATCTCACCTTCTTCCTCTGCAACAAAACAATTGAGCGTAGCAACCGAGTACAAAGATTGTCTTTGTACCCGCAAGATCGACGTGTGGAATAGCGGACCTATTCATAAACTACATGCAAGCTTATTTAGGTGGAGGTCATATGTCTCATTTTGCATGAAGCCAACTTTATTTGCAATAATGTAGTACCTTTTAAAAGCAAGTTTGCAAATTTATTTTGTTATCAAAGTAATGATGAAGTAAAGATACATACAAGTAACCACAGAAGTGACTATCCCAATAGCCACCACAACATAGCACGAATCCCGATTCGTACCACCCATCAAGTTTTAATTTAAAAGGTTGTAGTCTAACTCTTGAAAGACCTTGCCAAGCGTGTCCATAACCTAGACGAGGCTATTCGAATAGTTTTAACCTGGGGGTGTACCAATGTACCCACACTTGCACCGCCTTTAAGCCACAAAGCACACTTAGAAGGTATCTTTGTACAGCTAAGTCCTACGAGACATTTCCAATCTTGTGTATTAACTACGAGCCGCTCGTATGGGTAGAAACACCATACGCTTACATTGCAAGCGAAAGACAACCACCCGTTACGGGGGAACCTTTCGGACACTACAATGCTCCCACCTCCATCCCTCCTGCGACTCCTGCGACTGAGCCAATACACGCCAAAGTACTAAGTCAAGAGAGGTCCCATACCCTCTAATGTGGTTATGCACGCTAAAATGCTTGGTTTAGTGTAACAAGATGTTAGGTCCTTGTTGACCGGGCACCATTCGATCACACCCAAAATCACACCATCATACCATTGTGCCCAAGTCTAAATCATTTTGTTTTCGTTTTAGTTTTCATAAGGAGACATGGCACAAGGTGAAAATCATAATCATAATAAGTTTGATGTGATCAAGGTTATCGACAAGTCGATAACCGCCCATTTCTAGAAGCTAAGCATGGCTAAGCAATTAATTCGCAACTACTAAGTGACAAGAGCCCATCCACGAACTCTAAATCACAGCAAGTAACCTAGGCTCATGGTAGTAGAGGATAATCATTTGCTAAGGAAATGCATCTACTAGGCCAACTATTAAAACAAAGTAGCAATGCATACATAGAATTTGTAATCAACATAAATACTTAAAATACTGGGATTAACATGATCAAACTGCTTGCCTGCTTGCTGTTGCTCAATTTGTTGCGGAGGGTCGTTCTCGGGGTTACCGCAAATGTGGAACCCTAAGCGGAAAGGCAAAAAGAACCAAGAACAACCAATAAGACGAGCAAAACTTAAACAAAAGAGCAAGCAAAAATTATCCAAATACGACGAAATTTATACACAAGGTAGAACACAAATATACCAAGACATAGAAACTGGAAAAACCTAATTTGGATTTGTGGCGCAAAAGATATTACTTAAAAACTTATTTTCTGGCCATAATTAGCAATTTGTAGTAAAAATATTTTCTAGAAAGATTTTGAAGCTGAGATTTTATGGTAGCTACCTACTGGTATTGTGGTAACCCATATAAAATTTTAGGTCATTTGGAGTTAAGATGATTTAATTATGATTTTTCTAAGTTCTACAACTAGCATATATCACTTCTCAGGAACATGAATAAAGACAAAGCCTAGATCAATTTAAAGCATGTCTACAGGCCAAATTTACCAGGTTGAGTTTGCTTAGTTTGCAACTACAGAGAGGAAGTTATGTGTTTTACAAATTTTCCATGAATTTCTAGACCTCATTTTTCATTAAACAAGCTCATGCTATTTAAACCATTTTCTGCTACAACACAGGGCCTAATTTCATTCTCAGATTAAAGTTCATACTATACAAAGCTACAGCAACTGGAATTATTCAAAAAGGAGTTAAAATGACAAAGTTATGCACTTTTGAAATTTGAAACAAGACAAAGACTTAGGAAACTTTGAGCTCTCGGAGGTCCAACCGAATCGGAAGACAAGGAGAGGTCGTGGTCGTTAGATCAAGGTCCGACGGCACGAGCCTCGAGCACGCAGCGACAAGACCTCCTCCCGCGACTGGGAGGTGCGGATCGTTGAGATCGATCCAACGATCACGACCGGTCGCGTGCACAGCGCGCGCAAGGAGGTCTATGCGCCTACAGAGGTCGTGATCGTCGGATCGAGATCCGCGGTCCCGAGCACTAGGGAGGTCTAAGGGTAAACCTACGGAGGGAGGTCGGGACGGCTAAGATCTCGCGGAGGAGGTCTTCAGCGGTCTAGATCTCGGAGGGAGGTCTGGGCGATCAAGATTGAGCGAGGAGGTCCTAAGGCTCTAAACCGAGGAAGGAGGTCCAGCCGTTAGATCTAGGTCTAACGGTTTAAGCCGGAGGAGGAGGTCCTAACGCTACGGATCAAAAGGAGGAGGTCCTAGACGGTCAAGATCTTCCAGAGGGAGGTCTTGATCGGCTGAGATTGACACGAGGAGGTCTTGGATGACCAAGATCTTCTCGGGGAGGTCCTAAGCGATAGCGTTTTAACGGGAGGAGATCTGGATGGTTCAGATTAGACCTAGGGAGGTCTTGAACGGTCCAGATCGACGCGGAGGGAGGTCTGAGCGCTAAGGATTTGACAAAAAGAGATCTAACGCTCAGATCTAAGGTGACGGGGAAAGAAAAGGAGGAAGGAACCACTGGCTATACATAGCCGGGGGCGCTTGGACAAGGCTAGGGCAAACCCACTGTGAGCAAGGTCCATGCCCCTGCCATGACTTGCTAGATTTGACAAGAGCAGGTAGGTAGGGGAAGACTTCTAGGGCTGGGCCCCTGACACATTTAATGTATGACAGAAAGAGACGTTGGGAAGGACCAAAAGTGACAGGCCACTGCTCCCAACTGCCCTGACCCTGACACACGCACAGGGGTGCGAAATTTCATGGCGGGCAGACCTCAGGGAGGTCGTGAGGAAGAAACACAGCGCCAAGGAGGTCCTGGACGTCCCAGATTTGCTTGGGGTGGTCCTGGACGTCCGAGAATCGCCGAGGTGGGGAGGTCGGCGCGGGCGAGGAGGTCCTGGGAGGTCGTGAGCCACACGACGGGGATCCAGTGGCTTGGACCACCCCAAAGCGCTGAGGGCGCTCAAGAGCACCTCGGATCAGGGGGAGGTCGTGAGCATTGGATCGAGATCCAATGGCTCAGCTTGCGCGCGCAAAAGCTTGAGCCCGAGTGCGGTGCTGGCAACGTGGTCCAACCAAGCCGGTTGAGTTGGGCTCGGGTCCGAGCCGAGTCCGACTCAACCGATTTAGTTTTTCGGTTTTAGAAGGAGCTGCTCCTTGGAGAATTGTTTGAGGCAACAAACCGACTCCAAAAATTACGAAATTTTTACAGAGCTTGCTAGCTCAAACGAGGACCTAGCATAAAATTTTCAGAGGCTTTGATGCTGTGGATTTTCCTCCAAAAATTTAACAAGGTGCTGGTCAAGGTTTGACTAGATTTTGAATTGGGTTGACTTTCCTCCAACAAACATCCAAACAATTTCTAAAAATTGTGGAATTTTCGAGGAGTCACATACCAACCCAAGAATTTAGGAAAATATTTCCAGGAGATTATCACAAGATGGAGCAAGGATGACTAAGAAGAATAAGATGTGGGTCGAAATGACTTGTGATCTTTGTATTCCCATAATCTCTTTACAACAATTGTCCAAAGCATACAGGAAATACAAGCTGTAAGAAAAAGTTTTAATTTCCCCTCATTTTCTTACATTTGAAACACAAGCCCAAAATTGGGATGTTACACACCAGTAGTGATAAGTACTAGTACGGTGTAGCGCATGCATGGCATACCTGTTGGATATCGGACAAATCGTAAGAATGGCAAAATTGTGAACCACATAAGAATAAATAGCAGTAGCCTGACCGGTAGAAAATAAAAGCGGAAAAATTGTAAAATCAATCTAAGACTATATAACTAAATTAATCATTGATAGAACTTAGTAAATTAGACATATAGTCTAATGCGTTAGATAACACCTGGTAAATACCACCCCTAGCACGAACTGGCCAGGGTCCGTTATTAACAAATGCGAGAGTATGCAACCTCGATCCTAGAGCTGACAGACTAGAGCAACCGCCGTTGGGGAGTGTTAACCTAACGGGAATCCGAAAAATGTTATTAAATTAGAATCTACTGAAAAAGAAAATCAACTGATTAAAGTATGTATCGTAGCACCAAAGGCAACTAAGTATTTATTTATTATTGCATCTGCCATATAATTGGAGAAGACGAACAAGCACAGCGCAGAGTAGGCGATGCCGAATCACGATGCGATCTTTACTATAATTACGAAGGCAAGCCTATCTCTTGAACATCAATCTAGTTATATTAAATGTAAACGTTATCTTTCTGTATCATTATATATATGTGCATTAAAGTTTTCTCTCAAAAATCAAATCGGATTAAAGAAAGAAGAGAAAATAAAGGAGATGAATATGAGAAAAGAGTAGCTAGCCGAGAGGAGCAGTTAGGCTGTAAGAGTAAATACTAAGGCTGGTAAAGGGAGTCGTGGCAGGAAAGAGATGAGGGAAGAGGTGGGACCGTATTTAAGTGCCAAGCATTTTCCCGTTTCGGTAGGCAGAAAATGCTACCTTGTTACGTGGCTATACTCTCCGCATCAAATAAGTAATATTGTGTGAGTTATGGAGGAACCTAGGACCAGTAGGAAGAGTCCAGAAGTAGGGGATCTAAGGCACTATAGTAGTGTAAGGTGGAGTGTTGGATACGGGGATGACCGGTCCAACCAACATTATTGGAACTCGATGGAGGACTAGGTTAATGCCCGAGGACACTAACAGAAAGTAATGGATAGAGACTTAATCATGTAACTTGAAAAATGTTTCGTACTCTGAACTTAATACCGCATCAAAGGAAATGCGAAAGTCCTAGCTTAAGAGAGCTCAGAGTAGCTATGGGTAAAGTGGTACAAGCCTGCACAGTGCTATATATCAAACTATGAATTCATGCCTGTCTCCTAGATTGGAGTCTACGGTGACCGCTAAGGGTTTATCTTCTTATCGAGTGATAAGTAGTCTTTTCAGTATTAAAATTTGTCACCTAACTTTTGGTTAAGGTATTTTTCAGAGAAAAAGATGAATTAGAAAATGTGATAATCAACAAAGATGAGTAATACAGTGCATCCTTGCTAATAAATACTTGCTGAGTACACTAGTACTCATTCTTGCTATTATTCTCCTTTGTTAGATCCTAATCCGACCGAGAACTATCCCGAGTGGGATGAAGGATACGCATATGCTGAGGAGACCGTAGGAGACGAGGGTGCTTACTACGAGGAGCAGGGCGAGGTGGACACCTTATTCAGCGAGTGGGACGAGTAGGCGACCAGTGGAATAGGGCAGGTAAGCGAGTGGATTTAGTCCAATTTGTAGTTGTAATTTATTACTTGTATTAAAACCATAGCCTTGCGTAGCTAACTTTTGTAATAAAGTACAGTTTCTATCTTATTGTTCTGCTGCGTTAACTTTGTTAAGGCCTACTATTCGTCGAAGCGGTGTCCTACTGGGAAGACGAATAGTAATCTGTATGTTTAAGTGTGATTACCCTCCAAGGTAATGACATGGGGCGCCGCAGGGACCCTAACTAACTCTTCGCCTATTAAACCAAACAAAACAAATTCTGCAATCGTTGCTTTGTCGTCGCCAATACTTGATACATCCATATCGTGCGCAACCAGTTTGTACCTACATGAAAAAGAAATGATAAATATACAGCAGTGAATCATTCAAAATCATAGACTATAATACTAAATGGATGCTCCCACTAATTTGTATCGTTGAGCAAAAACCTTGGTTCCTCTATGATGTCGTTGTACCTTGGACATCTGTAGCCTTCACCAGTTTGGGTGGTGGTCCTTTAGCAACCACCACAGCCTAGGTACCACATACTTTCACTTGGAACAAGACCGTTGATAGCAATGTCGACAGTGTAGCTATCGCCTTGTAATTTTGTCGGTCAGGAACGTGACATTTCTAACAAGCTAAGCCTATAAGCGATTGTATAACAGACAAATGCTGTGGAAAACAGAGCTCACAACAGCATCATGCACATTTAGGGTAGGCAAATAATGAGCTACTGTTGTTCGATCTTCAGTCGAACCATGTAATTTTATAAGGCATCCCAGCAAAGCTAAATAAAGAGATCGAGGGTCAGTGAGGATTAACATCTAAGTATTTAATATGTAGGCTAACGTTATGACATGTAGAAAATCTTATTGCTGGCTTGCTGAACCCAAACTGAGGATGCACTAACCTATGTAAAGCGACCACCTACGGTATTGCAGCATTAAAGTTTGCTTGGATTTACGAAAAGTTTGCTTGGATTTATGAAAAGTTTGCTTAGATTTATGAAAAGTTTGCTTGGATTTATGAAAAGTTTGCTTAGATTTATGAAAAGGTTGTTTAGATGTATACATGATTTATTCTTTATTTTAAAATTTGAAAAAAATGGATTTCTTTATTTTATTAATTTTGGATCCAGAAGAAGTAGTCTTTCTTTGGTCCATATATTATTTGATTCATATTATTATTTGAGGTACCATTTGCACATTGTACTGCCCTGAAGAGAAATATGGCCTGGCAAACCACATGAAAGATTTAGATCAGCTACACAACCAATGGCCACGGTGCTCACCAAAATTGTATATAGCAAGAACCAACTCAGACAGAAAAATATAAGGGATATCTACTTTCATAGAGTTCAACCTTCACACCAATAAATAGCTTTTGATAGGCTGGTCTTTTGAAAGTCTTTTGAAGACGAGAAATGTTAAGAATAATCAACTCTAGGTTATTTGTTTTGGAACCATTTTCAAAATCCTTTTACAATTAATTCTATGCGAATTACATGTTTAAAGCCAAGACAAGATACTATTAACGAGCTTTTGTGCCAAGAACTCAGATTTCTTTAGCCAAAACCTTTGGAGAACATTTCAAAAGCATTTAGCCAAAACCGTCTGTGATACTTGCATTTCATATCACAGACGGTTTGCAGACCGTCTGTGATAATCTCCTGTTATCAGAGATTAACTTTTCGAGACGGTTCGAAAACCGTCTGTGATGACGGTTCCGAACCGTCTGTGATGGCTGTTTCTGTAATAGTGATACATTTTTGCAACTAGTTTTTCACAAGATTACTAATAATTACCAAAATTTTGACTTTTGGCTAAAAGGGTTCATTTTTTTTTTTAAAAAAAAAACAATGCTAGCACTTAATTAATTTGAACGCACTTAGGAATGTGATATACATGATGATGATTTAGCACCCCCTTAATGTGTCACTTCACATCTTGCTCAAGATTGAAATAATGAAGTTTTTGAAATGTAACCTACACAAGGCTAGTGGAATATAAATACTTGTTGCCGAGATACCATTGGTTATTGATATGACACGGTCATCCTCATGACTCCAAATGAGCATATGGTGGACTCCACCTCTTCGTGAATTAGTTAAACCTCCAATGCCTCTTCATGTACCTATTAGGCAACTAAGCACTTTTTGGTACCCAAACTTGATTAGGTCCATAAATATTAGTTACAAGTGATTTGGGCACCCAAATAGCTATAGCAATAGTCTTAGGTGAACTAACACATCTTATAATCACATTGCTATTTCTATCATTTATAAGCAAATAATGATCATTATAGAGAATAGACTTAGGAGTTTTAGCCATGTGACACTCTTTACCATTATGCCCTTTTTCCCAGCAATTGTAGCAAGTTTAGTCTTTGCTTCCCCTTCTTAATTTTTTTTTTATCTTGCTTCTTGCTAGATGACCTCTTTCTAGATAATTTTGACTTGTCATCCACTTGGTTAGGGCATACTGAGGCAAAGTAACCCTTCTCATTGCAACCAAAACATTTGATGTTCGTTGAGTGTATTGCAGGCCTTGTATTGCTATTTTCCTTCATCTTAGGGGTAAAATCAATTCCTTGCCCTTGTAGCACATTTCCAAGTTATTTTTCAATTTCTTGACTTAAGCCTTTAACTCTTCATTTTCCTCTACCAGATTAGTTTCACAAAGCATAGAGGAAGTTCAAGCCTATACATTTGAGCCACAAGGAATGTCCCGCAAATCATCATAAGAGGTGGACATGCCAACCTTAGATGCAATGCAAGGGCTAGAAACTACAAAAGACACATCATTTAAGAAATCACAAGTAATGCTTATGTCCACCTTAGGCTTAGTGAATTCCTTGAGAAGAAGAGACTCATGCTCATCCTTTAACACATTATAATTATTTTGAAGAGAGATGTGTTCTTTCTTCAAAACTTTGAATTTAGCCTTATCCTTCCTAAGATATTTATTAAAATCCTCTAGCATATCCATAAATTCATCATAAGAAGGGTCAGCATCATAATTTTCCTCATTATTACATTTTGCCATGAAGCATGTAGACATGTCATAGAGTGATGGTGCCTTATTGTTATTTGGAGTGTTTAATGGATCATCCTTGATGGCTAGTCTAGTATAGTGCCTTCTTCTTTTGTCATCCATCTTCTTTCTTGATGATGACTTGGACTCATCTTCCTCCTCATTGTTAGGACACTCTGAAGCAATGTTCCTTTTCTTGACATTCATAGCACTTGAGAATCTTGTAGTAGTGTGTCTTGGATGATGAGCTTCTATTTCCTTAAGAGTCACACCTCTTATGAGTTTCTCCGTTTTTTTATGAGGATGACCATTTTTTCTTTGGCATCACTATCTTCCATATTTTATCACTTCTCATCCTCATCTTCACTTGAATCACGCTTAGCCTTGAATGCATGATTTTTTTTGGTTGAGATTGAGGCCATGTCCTTAATCTCCTCTTTATCTTTCTTGTACATCTCATTTATGATGAGATTACCCAAAAGTACGGTGGGAGTCAATTGTGCCAAATCGGAGGAGTTAAGAAATAATGTCATCAAAGTCTCGTACTTGTCCGGTAGAGCCTATTGATGGTCGTTATGTCATAGAAATAATTTATCCCTAAGTGCACGGATTCGTCATAGCATTTCAACTTGGAGTATTCCAGGGTATCGTGCTTTCAATGGGGAAGTGTTAATGAACTAGGGATATCAAATTAACAAGTATCTAAATATGACCTAACTCTCCGAGAAGAAGTTTGATTAACAGATAGTGGGTGTTGACAACACGTGCACCAATCCAATCACATATTTGTACAACCAAAGGTAGGTAGCTAACCAGAGTCTAAGTAACTGGTAGGAGCCTAGGAGGTTTAGGAATCAGTACTGATCTTGGCAATTACATTATTTAGGCAAACTATTGTCAAGTGATAATCGACAATTTCTAAGATTTTACTCCTACCAAACTATTGTGAGAGCCTGCTCATTCACCCTGTCATGGTACATGGGACCTGCATAAACCCACAATAGTCGGCATCTCAAGGCAATTATAGACCTAAGACACTGCGCCTAATTCTATGAATTGCTACTTTACCAAACGGTTTGTAATTAACAGTGGAGCAATATAAGAATATTGAGAAACAAGGCCTTCTCGTGAATCAAAGATAATAGCACATGCACAAAATGGATCACTACAGTAACAAATGGTAAAGTACTCCTACATAGGTAAGAAAAGTACATGGAGTCGGAACATATACCGAACTACTGAAGATGATTCTTCGGAACCTCGGCTTCGCAAAGCTGACTCTTCTTCTTTCCTCACCACATGACTACTAATGACTCAGGTGTGGCCTACACTACACAGAAGGGTGGAGTGGTAGCATGGGCCAGAGCACTTCGTGGGAATGTGGAGTAGTGGCGCAAATCGAGGCTTTGACTTGTTTTGACCCACAAGGATATGCTTTGACAGAAGCAACACGTGGATGACCGATCACCATAACACATGTTCGGTCGATGCAAATGGACATGAGTGGCTCCCCATGCTTGGTCTCCAATCGATGTGGGATCACTTAGCGTTTGCGCAAAGAAATCACATGCATGATCACGCTTTGGCCGGAACACCAAGTCAAATTGGACTTAGCCTCCAATGTATCTCGAGGTGGAATCCGATATAGCGTTGATCACCTCCTCGTGGCGTCAGCGGCGGTGGGTGAGCGGCTCCTGCGACGACGGAGGAGGAGGAGGCGACGCGCCCTGGCTGCGCGAGGTGAGGAGAAGGAGGCGACGGGCAACGGCGAGGAGGCAGAGGCAGCACGAGGTGGCGAAGGAGGAGACGACGCACGACGACGGCGAAGGAGGAGGCAACGTCGCGGCCCCACGACGGCGGCGACGCCGGCGGCGATGGGAACGAGGGAAAGATCGAGAACCTCTAGATGGACTCAACGAGCAGGTCTGATCTGTTAGACTAACTGTATGAGATATGACCCGTGAGCTTAACGTGCTATATGTAGATCGGTAGCTAAGCCAACAGGCCAGTACCCGTTTAACTTGTTGGACCAGTCAGCCGTGCAACGGACGGGTCTAAACCCCCGTTGAAATTCGGATGGCCACGCTCCTCCTTCCCTTCGCCCTTTCGCCTCGTTTCATGCTCCGCCGCCTCAAAGCCCAAACCCCTCCTCCTTCCGAGAACCCTTACCCTCCTCTCCCCATCCATGGCCTCGCCTCCCCACTGCCGCTCCCCGTCGAGGATCCCGCCTCCGGGCGCTTCGGAGTGTAGCGCGCCGCCGACGTGGTCATGCGCACTGTGCACGCTCTTCAACCCCCGGAGCTCCGTCGCCTGCGCCTCGTGCGGCGCCGCGCGCCCCGTGGAGGTTGACTCCGGCGACGCCCTGGACTTTTCCGCCGTCGCCGGCGCCTCGTTCCTTCCGCTCCGCCGGTGCTCGAGGAAGAGGGATCGCGCGGCGTCCCTGGACGTTGTCGTGGTGTCCGCCGACGATGGCAACGGTGCGGACGAAGGGGATAAGGCACCCGCCGAGAAAGGTTTATTTAGGGTTTTATATATTTGTGGATCAGAACATTGGAATTTTCTGTTTGCGTTGTTTCATCTGAATCCTTGGTCGGCAAAATTGGATATATGCCACTTCAAAAGAACACTTTGAAAAATGCCACTCGGGAAATTTGCCATTCCAAAACTTATTCTTTGGATTTTTGCCGCTCTTTGACACTTTTCCCCTCGCTTCTTCCCCTTCTTCCTCGCGGCGAGGCGAGCCAATACCGGCGGCGGCGAGCCGGATCCGTGACGGCGACCTCGTATCCAGAGGCTGCTTGTCGTCGCCGGGAAGGACTTGCTGTGCGAGCCGGATCCGGCAATGGCCGCGACGGCGACCATGATCCGGCGGCCAGCTTATTCGTCGTCGCCGGGGAAGAAGGATCGCAGCTGCTCGAGCCGGATCCGCCGATGGCGACCTGCGGCGGGGCGGAGCCCGAGACTGGCGGCGGCGAGCCGGATCCGTGACGGCGACTTCGGATCCAGCACGCGGCGGGGTTGGGTGGTGGGGAAGAAGGTCGCACGGCTTGCGGCTCGCGGCGGCGGCGATGGGCTCACGGCGATGACGACGAGGTGGTGCGGCTCACAGGTGACGGTGCGGTTTGCGGCGAGGGGAGGGCAAAAGTGTCCAAGAGTGACAAATATCCAAAGAGCCAAGTTTTAGGGTTTTAACTTTCTAATTTCATGTTTTGAAGTAGCATTTTCCAAATAGCATTTTCCAAAGTGTCATGTTTTGGAGTTGCATATATCCAATTTTGGTGTGTTCTTTTTTTTTTTTTGGGTAATATTGGAGTTTTAAGGGGTAAAGACGGTGACGGTTTTATTCTTTCTTTTTTGCTGTGTTTGTGCTTGTTATACTTATGCTAATAGTTATACACATTTCAGCACAACGCATCATTAAATCGTGGCAAATTTGGTTAAAATCAATGAGAATTCAAGAAGAATAATGCCGTCGATTCCCTTCAATTTGTTTGCTAATGGACTGGAACAAACTGTACAGTGTGATAAAGTCAATCTGAGAGTAATCGAGAACGAGTAACAATGTTAATGACATCTGGAAACGGGCAGTAATTTCGCATGACGTACTGCCACATCACGGAACTGCAGTACATGGTGAACCACCTACGAGAATGGATGTACGATGAGGAATACATTTGTTTTTTTGCGCTAATTTGGGTTGTATTCATTGTGTTGAGGTTTTTCCATGGTTGGTAAGTACAACCTAGAGTTTGCAGGTCCTGCCTAAATGCACTACATTTCTTGATACAAAAATACAAAATAATGTTCACCTTGTTCGCTCTGTCAATTTTCTTCTACTAAATGACCTTGCTCATGCAAATTTTATTCCTTCTGTCTTTCACCCTACTTAATGTTTGAACAATCATATGATCTAATTCCTGTTGCAAAACACTGTTTTTCGGTTATAAGTTGTTTAGGTAAATTTTCTTGACCTGCTATTTTTATCCGATTGTATTTTTATATACAGAAGTCTACTTCAGTTTTATCATTCTCATCTCCCTTCGGTAAATTAGGAGCAAATGGTGTACCTATATGATGTTCTTGAGGACGTGGTGCATTCATGGAGTTTGTTCACCTATGGTCCTGCTAGTTTTTGAGATGATGCTTGTTACATCATATTTGAGAAATTTGGCCATCAGTTATACTGTATGGCCATTTTATCTGTTTTCCTTTATATACCGGGATATTCATAATTCATTTAGCTTTAGTTTCTCCTTTTGGCAGTTATTAATTTTAACATTGCTTACGTACTAACAGCATGTTGCCGATAATGGCATTGATGTTCATTGATGGCACATCATACTGTTCTATTGACTGAAAATTTGATATTCAGATATTTTTTCCCTGTCATCCATGAATATAATTCAGCTTGATGCTTATACATGTTTCTAACAGGGTTATCCTAGATATGTTACGAATATTTTCAAACCATTGCGCTATTTTCTGTTGTTTGTTTAAACTGATCTACAAGACAACTGTTTATCATATCTGTGGCTAGCTGCTTTACGAAGTTAGAAGGTGGTTTAGTCTATCAAGCTGTGGCTAATTTTTTTAATGCTTCTGGTTTGATATGGTTGCATTAAAAACTGAATGTCTTTCCACAGGAAATTCTGAGACTCATTTGGATAAGAAAACCATCAAAATCATGACATACAATGTGTGCTTCAGGAGGATTTGGAACTGTGCAGAAGGATGGATGCTCTTGGAGATCTTATCAAACACCACAGCCCAGATCTTATATGCTTCCAGGTCCAGAATTTGAACTATGCTTTATTTTATTTTCCCATTCTCAGTGGGCCTCATATACCGAACTGCAGGAGGTTACACCAAACATTTATCTGCTTCTACAAAAATCTGACTGGTGGCAAGAATACAAAAGCTCGTTGTCGCATTCGATGGCTATCCAGAGACCATATTATTGCATGCAGGTATAATTCTTCTCCCAATCTTCATATGTGGCATGAGTCCAAGCATCTGGGAAGATTGTTTTTACTGACTCTTTTTAAGGAGACCTCCATACAAGTACTAATTTGTACTTTCCATTACAAATAAAGGGTGTCTTTTTTTTTTTCTTTTCATGGTCTCTAAGATGCACCTTTGACCATCGGTTTATATAATCTATTAAAAATATTAAATCACTTTTGACAGAAAATATATCGATACATTTCTCATATGGTTAATCCAAATGCTTTTAGTTATATTTGCGGTCAAAGTTTGAAGAGTTTCATTGTATGTTTAGTATTGTTAGACAGCTATATATGGTTAGTCAGCTATATATGGGCCCTTGGCCTGTTATGGCTATTATAGATTGATTGCTCTTATATTAGGCAAGGAGATCCCACGGTGGTCCTGTTTCCATAAGCTAACCGGGTCCTCCTTGCCTATATATATGTAACCTGTTTGGCCCCTAATCAACATACTTAGTTCTCCATAAGCTTTCATGGTATCGACGCGGCAGGTTACAACTTCCACGCTTAGCTCGCGCCATGGTGCGACGCGCGCGCCTTCATTGCGCCTCCAGCGCCAATCCTCGGCGCCGTCGCGGATCCGGCGCCGCCGTCCCTCATCCGGACTCCGCTCGTTTATTCGCGATCTCCACCGCTGGGTCTTCATCCGCCGCCCGCGATCCGCCGCCACCGGTTCTTCCTCCTCGCGCGGTCGCGCTCGTCAATCTGGCCGGCCGCAGCAGCCTGCCGCTGTCGTCTGCCGAGCCGCGATCGCCACGAGATCGGACTAGGCAGTGCCGTTGCTCGCCGTCGCCGCTGCTGCTCGCTACGCGCGGCTGCCGCCTCCTTCCTGCGCGCCATGCCCGGCGCTGCTGCGCGCCGCCGCGAGGACCTCGCCGCCGCCAGAGAGCCGCCGACGCCGCCGCGCCAGCGCCAGCGATCGGAAAGCGAGGCGCGGCCGCGCGCCAGAGCATGACGCCGCCACGCCGTGAGATCTCCGCCGCCGGCAGACGACCGCCGACGCCGCGCCGCCAGCGCCAGCGGCCGGCGAGGCGCGCGCGCCACTCAGAGCGCGACGCGCGCCGCCGCGCCGTGGACGCCCTTGCCCGCGCCGCCCGCGAGCGGGAAGCGGCTGAAGCCGCTGTCAAGCCCTCGGAAGCTGACGCCGCCTCCCCTGTCCGCCACGACGGCGGTCAGTCTCTTCGGGACGCCCTCCTGGCACACGAAGCCGCCGCCATCATCAACCTCCACGCGCAGGCCGTCGGGGTCCAGAACATTCGCAGCCTCGTCCCCGCCATCCTTGACATGGAGTCCAATAACTACTACCACCGGGCGCCACGGATGCTTCGGTCCTGGGAAGTTCTCCTCCAAAGACCATGTCCTCGCCGATCTCGCGACACCTTTCCCGGCCGGGAACGCATGGATCGTGTCGCCATGACATGGCTCGCGGCACCATCTCTCCGATCTTGAGGAGATTGTCCGAAGCCCACCCCATCGCCGCGCCATCGGCTTGCCACGAAGGCGAGTTCCTTGGAAATCGCGAGCGGCGAGCCTCTACTCGACGCCGCCTTTCGAACCGCCCGAGGCGATCTCATCACCGACTCCGCCGCAAGTTCAAGTCCATGGTTGATGCTCGGCGACTTGGGAGGTCGTTCACGATCGTACACTCGTCCTCAACGCCATCCGCGGCCTCAACGAGCGTTCGCCTCCATCGGCATGCATCTTGGCGTGGCGTCCGCTCCCACCTTCACGGTGGCGTCGCATCGACCTCCTCTTGAGGAGCTCAATCTGCCCATCACTCGACGCCGCCCACCGCCTCGTCGCCCGCCGGTGCCGCCGGCTCGCTGGTCTTCATCGGCAACCGGCAAGCCGGCCGCACCTCCGGTGGCTTCTCCGCACCAACAACAACTCCGGGAACTCCGCAAAGGCGATAAAGCGTGGCAACCGCGGCGGCAAAGGCAAGGGGCGGCACTCTGGCACACCCGCCTGGCTCAGCGCCATACGCACAGCACCAACAGGCTCGCCCGGTGGCCCGTGGCCCAGCTTCTACAGGCCGTGGTCAGGCTCCATCAACATGTGGCCTGGGAATCGTCCTCCCATGGCCCCAATCCCAGCGCCCGTCCTCCTTCCATCACACCAGTACCTCGGCCGCAGCCCTTGTGGCGGCGCCAGCCTGATGGTCGCTCTCCCGCGCCAGTGGGTCGTGGGCTGCTCCTCCCGGCTACTACCACCTACCACGCAGACGCCATCCCGGGATGCACAGGACTTGCTTCCTCCTTAACACCGTGTCGACCCACCTCAAGAACACGATTGGATCTTCGACACCGCGCCACCTCGCATATGACCTCCAACACCGGTACACTCTCTCCACTCTTCCTCGCAGTATCCTATTCCACCTTCAATTATTGCCTGATACGAGCCTTACTCGCGTCACCTCCTCCGCACACTCATCTTCCCGGCTCATTATGCCTTAATAATGTCCTTGTTTCACTGGCTTATTAAGAATTTAATTTCCGTGACGCAAATTCACTTCCGACAATAATTGTTCAGCCGAATTTGACCTCACTGGTTGTTCATGAAGGATCTGCAGCCCCAGAGTGATTACGGTGCAATAGCTCCGGCCGTTGTACCTCTTCGACCTTCCGCGCACCATCCTCCCCGCCGCACACCTCGCCATCTGCATCGCATCCTCGCGCCCACCCTATGGCACCGCTGCGTCTGGCCATCACGGATTCGAGACTGCCCAAACTTATGGCTTGCAATAAAGAAATTAGACAATCTATATGTCATGCTTGTCACCTAGGACGTCATATCGTCTCCTTTTCCCGTGTCGCATCCCGTGCCTCATTTATTTTTGATCTTATACATGCGTGATTTATGGACCTCGCCAGTTCCTAGTGTATCCGGTGTCAAATATTATTTAGTCATTCTCGACGATTGCTCTCACTACATATGGACATTTCCTTTACGGCTCAAATCTGACACGTTCACCACCCTGTCTAATTTCTTTGCTCTTGTTTCCACACAGTTTGGATGCACCATCAAGTCTGTCAATGCGACAATGGGCGCGAGTTTGACAACTCCAAATACCGCGACCTTCTTCCTCACTCACTGCGACTCACCTTCGTATGTCGTGCCCTTACACGTCCGCTCGAATGGGAAGGCCGAGCGGGCCATTCGCCTCCTCAACAATATTGTTCGATCTCTTCTTTTTCAGGCTTCTCTTCCACCTCGCTACTGGGTAGAGGCCCTGAACACCGCCACCATGCTTCTCAACATCTTACCAACTAAGACGCTGCGCTCCCGTACGCCACTTGAAGCCTTATTTGGCTCTCCTCCAGCCGTATGATCACTGCAAGGCGTTTCGGTTGTCGATGCTATCCCAACCTATCCGCCACAATCTGTCCACAAACTCGCTCCGCGCTCCACTTCGTGTGTTTTTCTTGGCTACTCTGCTCATCATAAAGGATACCGCTGCCTTGACACCGACTCCAATAAGATCATCATTTCTCGGCATGTGATCTTCGACGAGTCTTCTTTTTCTTTTTTGGCGAGACCCAACACACCCTCTCCTCGGAGTTTGAGTTCTTGGATACCTTCACTAACCCCGCTCAGGTGCCCATAGGCCCGACGCGGTGTGTATTACTTGCGGGAGAACATCACCGGCTTCTTCGCCACCTCCAGCTGACCTGCAGCCCCCCGCACTGTCACGTGCGGTAGTGCCCTCTGGCGCCCTTCCTACGGCGTCCCGGCTCCTCGCGCAAGACCACCACGCGGCTGCGCACTGCTCGACGCCCCCGCACTGCCCACGTCGGCGGCCCCGCTGCCTCTCCGCGACAACCACGCGGCGGCCGCCAGCGCCGCGCGCCTTGCTATCACCAAGGTGTTTAGCCGGCGTCGCCCAGCTCGCCAGCGCCCTCACACTCGCCGCCGGCCGCTCTCGCACTCTTCCGGCGGGTGCCATAGCCATTCCCGGTGGTCAATCAACATCTCATGACAACCGGTGAAATGCGGCATCCGGTTTCCGCGGTCTACCATATCGCAACGATGTCTCCCGTGCAGAAGACATATCGTCTTCGCTCTTGCGACCCACGATGGCGGCCGCCATCTTCGGAGGAGCATGTCGCCCTTCTTCGATAAACACAGGATCTAGTTCCACGCCTCTCGACACAAATGTGGTCACCGGAAATGGATATTCAAACACAAATTAAAGGTCGATGGCTCATTGGACCGCTATAAAGCTCATTGGGTTCTTCGGCAACCGCTCCGGCCGGCGTTGATTTTGCGAAACCTTCACTTCGTCGCCAAACCGCCACTATACGGATCGTTTCTATCTCGCTCTCTCGAATCGCCCGTTCGTCAACTTGATGTGAAGAATGCGTTCCTACGGCACTCTTCGCGAGGCGAGCATCTTGTGTTCGACCCTCCGATTTGAGGATTCCAGTCATCCGGACTCGTCTGCTGCCTCAACCGTTTCTCTACGGTCTCAGCGGCGCCTCGGGCATGGTACAGCCGTTTTGCAGCCTACCTGGTCTCTCTCGGGTTTGTGGAAGCCAAGTCTGACACCTCGCTCTTCGTGCTCCGCCGCGGTACTAACACTATTTACCTACTACTCTACGTGGATGACATCGCCTCATCGCTTGCCGATCGCACTCCTCCAATAAGATTGTTTATGCTCTCCAGCAGGAGTTTTCAATGAAGGACTTGGGTGACCTTCATCACTTTCTCGGGATGCAGGTTCAGCGCCGGACTGATGGTCTCTTTCTCACGCAGCGACAGTACATGCAGGAGATTCTCGACCGTGCGGGCATGGCTGAGTGTACACCCTGCTCCACCCCGGTGGATACTTGCTCGAAGGTCTCGGGCCTGGATGGTGCTCCTGTTAGTGACGCCACGCATTTTCTGAGTTTGGTGGTGCCTTGCGGTACCTCACCTTCACTCGCCCGACATCTCCTCGCCGCATGCCAGGTGCGCCTCCATATGCATGACCTCGAGCCTCATCTTGCGGCTCGGCGCATCTGCGCGTACATACGTGGCACTCTTCACCTCGGGCTGCTCATTCGACCCTCAAGACAATTTGATCCGTGGTTTACTCGACGCCGATCGGGCGGTGTCCTGACACACGCAAGTCCACCTCAGGCTATGCCGTATTTCTCGGGGATAGCCTCGTCTCCTGGTCCTCCAAGCGCCAGAACACTGTCTCCAGGTCCAGCGCCGAAGCTGAGTATCGTGGAGTTGCCAATGCCGTGGCTGAGGCATCCTGGTTGCGCCAACTTCTATGTGAGCTCCACTCCCCACCCAGCAAGGCTACCTTGGTTTATTGCGACAACATCAGTGCCGTCTACATGTCTTCCAACCCGGTTCAGCACCAACGCACCAAACACATTGAGATTGATCTTCATTTTGTTCGGGAGCGTGTCGCCATTGGTGCTGTCCGTGTTCTTCACGTGCCGACGTCATCCCAGTATGCCGACATCTTCACCAAGGGCCTGCCATCGACAGTCTTTCAAGAATTCCGGTCCAGTCTGAACGTTTGTGCAGACGCTCCGACTGCGGGGGGGTGTTAGACAGCTATATATGGTTAGTCAGCTATATATGGGCCCTTGGCCTGTTATGGCTATTATAGATTGATTGCTCTTATATTAGGCAAGGAGATCCCACGGTGGTCCTGTTTCCATAAGCTAACCGGGTCCTCCTTGCCTATATATATGTAACCTGTTTGGCCCCTAATCAACATACTTAGTTCTCCATAAGCTTTCAAGTATAACTTCACTTATTTTGTAACATAGGGACCAAGTGAGTATGTTCTGTTGTAATTCTTGTCATGTTGTGGTTTTAATACTGGATGTAGTTACCACCTGAATTTTGTAGTTGCTACTTTCGACCTCAAGGGGGTTTCAATGATGTGTGCTAAATCACTATCCCATAGTTCACAATGTTAGGAACTGTTAGCTATCCTGTCATGCCCATCTCGGCTCAGCAGGGAGACCTGCTGCTACTACGCTGCTTAGTACTTTTGAGGCACACAACAATGGATGCACTGGCACACATGGACACTCATTGACTTGCTACTCCTGTGCACAGTGCTAACAGTAACACACTTTCCATCATAAAAAGGTAATCATGAGGAAGCTCATAGTGTCTTTTATGAATCAAGGGGTTTGATTTGAATCCTTTGGCACCATGGTTCTTTTTTCTGCTTAGTCTAGGTGCCTGAGTTAAGTGCTACTGCTTTTTTTTCGATGTTGTCAGTGTATCCCGTTATTCTGTAGTCCATTTATTTTAAGTTTGTGATTCGATTGCAAACAAATGCAGGTGAGCAAATTGCCTGTGAATTCTTTTGACAGCATCCCATTTGCTAACTCAATAATGGGAAGGGAGCTGTGCATAGCTGATGTCAACATTGGAGGTGTGATCAAGTTGATGTTGGCTACAAGCCACCTAGAGAGTCCATGCCCTGCACCTCCTCGGTGGGATCAGATGTACAGCACGGAACGAGTAACTCAGGCAAATGAATCTCTGAATATTTTGAGAGACTTCCACAATGTAATATTTTGCGGGGACATGAACTGGGATGACAAAGGAGATGGGCCCTTCCCTCTGCCAAACGGCTGGATTGATGCTTGGGCTGAGTTGAAGCCAGGTGAAAATGGCTGGACTTACGATACAAAAGCTAATGGCATGCTATCAGGCAACCGTAATCTGCAGAAGAGATTGGACCGGTTCATGTGCAAGTTGGCAGATTTCAAGATCGTCAGCATCGAGATGATTGGGAAGGAGGCTATACCTGGAATCTCATACTTCAAGGACAAGAAAGTCCGCAAGGAGGTTCGCAAACTGGAACTACCTGTTTTACCTAGTGACCACTTTGGGCTTGTTATGAGTATTACCCATCAGGCTGAAAATATCTGATGCACTGTCCTGCATTTATGTGTAGAAGTATCATAACTGTTTCATGGATGCTTAAGTGTGGCTGAGATAGATGATAATGTTAGGCCTGTGCCCCCAATTTTGTAAAGTTTAGCAGAGGAGGCATCTGTTTGCTATATAGATATGCCAACAGAGGTTATTCCCCGTTGGTTGCTTATTGCTGCATGTGTTGACAATTGGTAGGTTCTTTTGCTCCACTGAAATTGAAGAAATTTTGGATTAGGAGTTTGTACGAGCCATGCGTTTCCAACTTGCGCTTCATTGCATCATTGAAATGCTTTGGGTTGACTTGATTGACAACATGCGATGCAAATGAACGTGGATGGCTGCCTATGCTTGGTCTTCGGTTGTCTTGGCTTAGTCACGATCTTGACTTGGTTGAGTCGGAGCAGTTGTTTCGGCCGGAGCATAAGTACATTATGCCGATTGGGTTGTGGCCATGCCTTCGGGATGTTGGAGAAGGTTTGTTGGCCGAAACACGTGTGTCGGCCGGTACATGCTTTGAACCATTTTTTGGAGCTCCGTTTCTTGGCTTGGTAGGTGTTTCGGCCTATCATGTGTGGGTCGGCCGATCACCACTATGTTGGTATTTGGGGTGGAGGTGTTTCGGTCGACGCATGTTTGTTTCGACCAACCACCTGCCTGCTGCTACCACGACGGCTTGGCAAGGGACCTTGCCACGGCAGCCGTTTCGCCTGTTGTAGCAGCCTCCATTGATGACTTTGACAATTGACCATCTTTTTGTGGGTTTTTGCTCACAAACGTGCATGGTTGATGCACGACAATAGTGGATTTACGAGTGTAAATCAACAGACTTGCACATAAACATTGCTATACCTTGACTTTTTCCGGAGATTTCAAGGGTGAAAATGTGTAAATATCGTGCATCAACACACCCCCACGCTCGGACCTTTGCTCATCCCAAGGAGGGCTAAACACGAAACCTCCTAGAGTACTACCTATTGTAGCATAAAATGACTAGAATGAAGGAACCCCTTCTCACATGCCATTGAGGCCATATATATATATATATATATGGGAGCAAGAAGGGATATTCCCACCTCTTATTGATGGAGAAAAGGGCACTTTAGTACATTCCTCTAGGTACACTATATGGACTTAGCCGCACATGTATGACTTTCCCTAAGGCATACTAAGTATTCCCGACGACCCTAAAGGGTGGGGCACTCCTACGACAGTACTCCCTCGTCTACAACTTCCGAGGTCTCGAGGGGCGAGCGGACGCAATATGCTTTCGCCCTCGGCCCCTTGGGAATCAGAATACCCTGGGTCTTCTTGGCAGTGGTGCCTTTGGGGTAGCCTTGATCCCAGTTTAGCCAAATAATGCTAGAGAAATTTGACAAAGTACTAGAAAGAGTCGTACTTGACAAACTGCATACCTGTCATACTTGACCCGAGGTGCAAGTACGACTAAATTGAATTTCGCTTGCAGATAGCATTTGGAAGTCATGTTGAAAAAACACCTCGATGAGGTTCATGAAGCTATCTGGGTCCGTTTTGATGAATATACTGCTAAAGTGAGAGTCTCTTGAGCAAATGGTGATGACGATGTGGAGGCTGAAAATGACCCTCTTGTAGATTGGGATCAACATTTAAATGTGAACAAAAGTCAATCAAGCAATGATCTTGACATATATTTGAAAGAAGAGTTGTCCCCTCGCAGAGAAACCCTTTATATTTTACAGTGGTGGGCGGTACAATCTCCAAAGTATCCCATCATTTCTTATATGACACGTTACGTATTGGCTATCTCTGCTTCCACTGTTGCATCTGAGTCCACTTTTAGCACTGGAGGAATAGTTATTAGCGATTATAGGAGCAGGCTCTCCAGCGACACTGTTGAGGCCTTGATTCATCTTTAAGATTGGCTTAAGGCAGCTAGTAAGTTCTTTAATTGTTTTTTCTAACCATGTTAGTTTACCTTTTTTTACCAAACATGTTAGTTTACTTTACTAAATAATCATATGTAACTATATGACTTTTCAATGTTTTAGCCTCTTCTCACCAAAAGAACGCGACAGAGGATCTGGATGATGACGATGACTGATGAACCGCATTTGTAACTCAAAATTCTCAGGTATCAGAGCTGCCATTCTTTGCCTCGAAGGTGCTTTTCATAACTTACTGAACTGGTTGATCATCACTGTAGAAGAATCTTTAGGGAGGCTTTATCTTGCACAAGATTGAATGGGCAATAGGCTATTTTTTTAATAATAATATTTTTTAAAATAAATTACAAAAATAAATAATCAAAAAAAATAAATTACAAAAATAGGCTCTAGTTGCCCAACACTGCTGATGTAGTCACTGATGGTTCCATCAGCAGTTACTTCAGCTGCTGCTGCTTCCACTGGTTTGTGTGGTGACTGTTCCTGCTGCTGTGGCTTGGGCTGCTTCCTTTTGAGCAAGTGAGATTTCAGCTTCTTCGTGTCAACGAGCTTGACAGGTTTGAAAAAGAACTCCTCTGCACCATAGCACCTGAAATTTTGTGGAGTCCGATCTTTAGCAAAAAGAAGTAGGAAGCATTGGGAAGGGAAGAAGATCTATGAGACTGAGGGTACTTTGGCTTAGATTGCTCGGAAGAGTTTCTTTTCTTTTCCCCCTTTGGTTTCTCTCCTTCTGAGAACACATCACTCAAAGGACATGTCAGAGATCTTTGCTAGGACAAGGAAAAGATCTGGTCTTTCGATTACACGACCTTTTGACTCAGTCCCAATGCATGCCTTCTTTAATGCCATGCCAAGCAAAACCAAGTCCAAAACGCTCGAAAGAAAACTAGTTCTAGAGCACTGAGACGTAGCTTAGTTGGTACGAGTTGCCGTCGTGCACGCTTCCCACCCACATGAGTCCAGCTACTACGCCATGTTTGGCAAGCACCAAAAAATAATGGTGTTTTTGCATGCGCGGCCATTAATAAATTCTCTCTCTCTACCTTTCCTCCTCCCTCTCTCATCCCATACAAATTGACAAATTCTCGTAGAAGCAACAGAGAGAGATTAGGGTGTACTGGAGGTCTGGAGCTATGTTTCATCCCGTGAATAGTCCTATCATCATTTTAACTGGTAATAGTATCTCTATCACCATTTCAACTGACGACAGAGATCCTGTTGCCAATTCAACTGGCGATATGAGCCTATTACCATTTCAAACGATGACAGAAACCCATTTTAACTGACGATAGAGATCCTGTTGCCAATTCAACTGGCGATATGAGCTTATTACCATTTCAAACGATGACAGAAACCCATTTTTGTAATTTTGTTAAACGGGCATTTATTTTTGTCATTATATTAAAAAATTCGGCAATAGGCATGCTATTGTCCTGTGATGTGGTTAAATCTTTTTATGATATGATATAATCTTTTGTGATATGGTCTAATTTTTTTGTGATAAAACACGTATTAAGAAATTAATGGATTATGTAGTAAAAGTCTACCAAATTTGGCCGTGAGGTCCCTTTGAGAACATCAACAGTGAACAGTATAGGTGTAAAATCCCCATTTTGGCTTGTGTTTCAAATGTAAGAAATTGAGGGGAAATTAAAACTTTTCTTACATCCTTGTGCTTTTGAACTTTTCTGAAAATTCTTGTAAAAGAATTTTGGAAAATTCAAAAATCAAAACCCTCATTTATCAAGTCAACAACCTCCTTGGTCAAATCTTATGTCAAACCCTTGGTAATAATTTTCCCTGGGTTCTAGGGTTGCTTGGTAACACCTCTGAATTATTTCATAATTTTTGGAAATTATTTGAAATATTTTAGAGGCAAGTCAAAACTTGGTCAAACCTTTGAAATAGCCTTCTGGAATTTCTTGAGAAAATTCTAGTGCTCAAAAACCTCTGGAAATTTTATGGGAGGTAAATCCTAAAGCTAGAAACCTCCAGTTAAAATTTCATAAATTTTGGAGTTGATTTGATGCCTCAATTAAATCCTCAAAGTTTCAGTTCAAAAATCAAACCCTAACTGGTTTTCACTGTTCCTCGGGTGCGAGTCAGACTCGGGCTCGAGTCACTTGACTCGACCGAGCCAACTAATTGCACCCGGCGCGGTCGAGCGGGCGCGCGCGTCATTAGCCGTTAGATCTCCATCGGACGGCTCTTATTCGTGTAAGCATTCGGACAACTCCGGTTGCCTTCTGTTTCTCGACCGTTGGATTTCCATCGGACGGTGGACGATTGTGCGCGGCTGTTTGACTCGATCGCACGGGAGCCGTTGGATGCGAATCGGACGGCTGGCCATCGTCGTCCTCCTCTCGCTCGCGCGGCGCTGCGCCATGGCGGAGCCGAGCGTGGGTGCGCAGTGCCCTGTCACCTCCGTCTTCGTCAACGGCTCTCTGCAGGCGCATTAAATGCCCGTACCCACCGCCCGTTTAGTCGTCGTCTCAACTGCTCCCGTCGCTCACGGCGACCGCAGCGGCAGCGGGAACCCGAGGCGGCCAACGGTGCCATCCTCGCTCCTCAGGCCTACTTAAGCCCCCATTGTCCTCCTTTATCCTCCTTTACACACCCCTTGAGCTCTCCCGTGCACCCACTGCCCTTGTGGAGCTCCCGAGCGCTCGAAATCTCCTCGCCGCCATTGTTGCCCGCGGAGCTTCTCGGTGAAGGCCGTGCTCCAGTGGTTCCCTGGCTCCCTCCTTGCTCCTGCACCTCCCTCTCACCTCGGTGGTGCTTAACAACCGCTCCATTTCAGGTTGCTTCAACGGGAGCACCGGGATTTTGGATTTCCCCCAATTCGGCCGCGAGCATCCTTCTTCGTCTCCAGCGCCGGTGAGTGCTCCTTTTTCTAATTCCTTTCTCAGGGAGCTTCTCTGTGCTCTCTAGAACCCATCGTGATGACGCGGCGTGGTTGATTTTGCCCAGGCCGTCTTCCTCGCGTCATCTTCCTCGGGTCCGTCGCGGAGCTTCGTCGCCGGAGCTGCTCCGACCGCCTCTGCACCTCGCGTCGTCCGTAGCTCCTCGTAGCCCCTAGATGCTCGAGCACCGCAAATGGACATTGCGGAGCTCTTTGCTCGCTTTTTCGTCGTTGTCATTTTCCGCGCCGCCCGCCGTCGTCGCCGCGCCGCTCGTCCACCACCGTCGGTGTGGGTGGTGCCGGAGGTGCGCAACGCTATTGCGCACCCATTCTCGGCATTCACTCGCGCGCGCCGTGCCTTTGGTCGCCGGCGTTTTGCGGTGAAGCTTCGCCGCGTTGTCCGGACGACAACGTTGCGGGAGCGGCGTGGTGGTCTTCGGCCGTTGGATCGAGATCAGCGACCTCGGAGCCTCCACGTCGGCCCTCCGTTCGCTGCGCGTGAGGAGTGTTTGGTCTGGTTCAATGTCGTCCGTTGGATCTGAGATCGACGGCTCTCAATCGTCCACGTCTCCGGGTGTTAGGAAAAGCCCCGATAATGCTAAGTCCAAAAACTGAAGAACTTTAGGGTCTTGTCATTTTTGTATCTCTGTAACTATAGATCCAAATTAGACGATTCCAGTTTTGTTAGCTTCCTTATAACTTGAACTTAAATGGAAAAATAATTGTAGACCATGATCAAACCTGGAAAACCATTTTCAAAAATAGTAAACAAGTGAACTTAATACTGTTTTTCAGAACTTTGAGCAAATTTGTAAAATGCATAACTTTTAATCTATAGCTAATTTTTGTATGAATCTAATTGGATTAGCTTCCACTGATAGTGTATTTGCTAGGAAAATTGGTTTCACAAATTTTACTGTTTTTAAAAATCATAAGGATCATATTTTAGTGTAATACCCTAAACAATTTAGACAAATCATAACTCTTTCAATATAACCCCAAATGACCTGAAATTTTATCTGGCTTATCACTATACCAGTAGGTAGCTACCATAAAAGTTTCAGCTTCAAAATCTTTCTAGAAAATATTTTTGCTACAGTACCTAATTATAGCCAAAAATAGGTTTTTAAGGAATATCTTTTGCACCACAAATCCAAATTGGGTTTTTCTAGTTCCTATGTCTAGGTATATTAGTATTTTACCTTGTGTATAAATTTCGTCGCATTTGGATAATTTTTGCTTGCTCTTTCGTTTAAGTGTTGCTCGTCTTATTGGTTGTTTCCGCTCTTTCGCTTAGGCTTCGACATTTGCGGTAACCCCGAGAACGATCCTCCATAGCAGCTTGAGCAACGACAAGCGGCAAGCGATTTGATCATTTCCATTGATCCCATTACTTTAAAGTCTAATATTTTGTTTAACTTCTATGTATGCATTGCTATTTTGTTGTTAAATTGATTAGTTAATCCTCTAGTTGCATAATCTGTAGGTAAATAATTATCCTCTACTACCGAGCCTAGGTCATTTCTTTGTGATTAGAGTTCGTTGGATGAACTCTTGTCCCTTAGTAGATTTCGAATAAATATTGCTTAGCCATGCCTAGTATCGGTAGTATTGGGCGATCATCGACTTAGTCGGTGATCTTGATCACACAAATGCTATTATTATTCCATTATGTGCAACCCTTGTGTTTTACCATTTTGCAAATCAAAAACTGAAAACAAAAATTATATTTTGGCTTGGGCACAATGGTATGTTGGGTGATCTGTTGGGTGTGATTGGAATGGTGCCTAAGTCCCTAAGGACCGAGTTACTTGTGCCATTGATCCAAGCAATTGTGCGTGCTAACCACACGAGGGGGATATGGAACCTCTCTTGACTAAGTACTTTGGGAGGTGTTAATTATGAGCTGGTCGGTGGGTGTGTTCGTGTGTGTGTGTTTGTGGTGTTGGAGGAGCATTAGCGGACCGGTTAGGGCATCTAATGTGTCTTTCTCCGTGGGTTGCGGCTCTTAATTGGCATCGTCCATTGGAAAGCGTCTTGTTAGACTTAGCCATGCACGCATACCAAAGGAAGTGTGCTAACCGTGGCTGGTGGAAAGGCGGTCTATCGTGTGGGTACATTGGTACACCTGCAGGTTAAAACTATTCGAATAGCCTCGTCCTAGGTTATGGACACGCTTGGTTATTTCCACAAGAACTAGACTACAACCTTTTAAAAACTTAAACTGACTGGTGGTATGAAGGGGTACTTCATGCTATTGTTGTGGTGACTATGGGTTAGTCACTTCTAGGTTGGTGTTGTCATCTATCTATTGTTATAGTTGTCTCTCTTTATTTGAACAATAAAAGTTAATTGCAAACTTGCTTTGAATCTATTACCTTATTGCAAATGAAAACTTGCTTTATCTTTGAAAATAAGTCAGAGCCTCATCCACTTAAACAAAGCTTGCATGTAGTTAATTATAGTTACATTATCTCACACGTCGGTCTTGTAGTACAAAAACAAGTTTTGTACTCATCCGCTGCTTAATATTAATTGTTGCAGAGGAAGAAGGTGAGCCCCAAGGGCCTCACTTTTGTGAGTCGTGTTGCGCTGCTTGGGACGATTAGCTTGGCGGTCCGGTTGGTTGCCTTGTGGGTAAAGGCACACCGATTGGCTTTTGTTTATCGCCATCTTATGGCCATTTTGCTTCATTTGTTTAAATTAGTTACTTATGTGTTATTTGGCAGTCGGCCTCTCTTTTGTAATAACTCTTTATATTATCTATGTCTTTGAGCTTGTTGCTTTGCTTGGCTCTATGTGTATGAATGGAATTGATGTATGATTTTGTAACGGGTGTGTATACTGCACTGCAGGAAGTATACATATCTCGAGGCTTGTTTATTTGATTTGCAATCGTTAGGACCAAGTGGATGGTTAAACAGTACAAGCCGAATAAACCGGGGTCCTCACAATAGGTTGGTTTTTTAATAATATTAATTTAAAAGATAATTACAAAAAAATAGTTGAATTTTTTTAACAAAAATATGTTCCTATTGCCGTTTGAATTGGAGACAGGCTCCTATGCCCATTTCAAATAGCGATAGGGACCTATTTACTGCTAGTCGCCGTTCCAATTGCTGTCATCATTTCAACTGGCGATTTGCATTGAAGAGTATGCAAATTGCGAGTTGAACTAGCGATAGAAGCGGTCTATATATACCCCAAAATTCGGTGGAAAAGTCATTTTAATTCCAGAAAAAGAGGGGAGAGGGAGGAGAGAGGATAAGAGACATACCGAAGCCCTGCTGGTTCCTAGCGGAGGAGAGAGAGAGAGACATAGCAGCAGATTTAGTTGCACATTTTGTAGGTTAGCAAATAAAATTAGCGACATAGAATTCAATAGATTAGATAATTTTAGCTGTATTGCTGTTTGATGTAGTACATCATTTTAGCTGTATATAGTGTGGGGACCCCGGGATTTATTTAACTCGTAATACTTTAGCAAGCATTACCAATTAAATAAAACCCGCCCCGAGACATGTATACTTCCAGTATGCAGATATACATACCCGATACAAACATACGCATCAATTCCATTCATCACATAGAACCAAAACATTACAGACAGAAGAAAAGACATACATTAATTAAACCGAGTCATTACAAAGGGGCCTTTCACCAAATGACAATAAGCACAAAAGTAAATAAGCAAATGAAACAAAAGCGCCATAAGATGGCTGAACTAAAGAGCCAACCGGTGTGCCTTTACCCACAAGGCAACCGACCGACCGCTGGCTACTCGCTCTCCCAACCCAAGCACATCTCGCAGAAGTACCTTGGCTTATGAGCAACCTCCTCTCGCAACAAAAGATTAGCATGCAAAGCATGTGAGTACATCAACTTGTACTGCAAGACCGACGTGTGAGATAACGTAACTATAATGTAACTATATGCAATTGCTTAATTGGAGGCCATATGGTTTATTTAAGCACAAAGCAACGTTTATTTGCAATAAGGTAATACATTTAAAAGTAAGTTTACAATTCATTTTAAGGGTTCAAAATAATCGCAAGCGACCAACTATACAATAAATAAAAGAGCACTAACACCGGAAGTGACTCCCAAAGTCACCACAACAATAGCATGAACTCCCGCTCATACCACCGTCAAGTTTTAAGTTTTTAAACAGGTTATAACACTAGCTCTTGAAAAGCTTACCAAGCGCATCCATAACCTAGGACGAGGCTATTCGAATAGATTTATCCTGCGCAGGTGGTACCACTTTACCCACACTTCGCACCGCTTTAAGCCACATGATTCAGCCCACTACCGTAGGTAGGCCAAGACGCTAAGTCCCACGAGACTTTTCCAATATTGTGTGCTAGGCACGACCGCTCGTATGGACCGAAATCCATACGCTACGTTGCTCGGCGAAAAAGACAAGCGCCACAAAGGCCCAGCTTTTCGGACAATCGCAACGCTCCCAATCAACAAAACCACGCCACCGCCCTAGCACACGCCAAAGTACTCGGTCAAGAGGGGTTCCATATGCCCCTAGTGTGGTTAGTACGCAAATAAATGCACGAGTAACGGGACTCACAAGATGCTCGGTCCTTAATTGACACGGGCACCAATCCGATCACACCCAAGAAAGAATCACACCAACATACCATTGTGCCCGCCGAAACCAATTTTTCATTTTTAGTTTTGTTTTTAAATGGACTTGCAAAATTAATCAGGCACCAAACACCAAGTGTTGGATAATAAGAGTAATAGTAGTTGTGTGATCCGGACCACCGATGAGTCGATGATCGCCTGCATCTACCGACACTAAGCATGGCTAAGCAATATAACACGTGCCTACTAAGTGATGAGGGCCCCACCATGAACCCTAACCACAGCAAATAACCTAGGCTCATGTAGTAGAGGAATAAACATTTAGCTACAGGATGCAACTAAAGGATTTCTAACCATAATTTAACACAAATTAGCAATGCATACATATAGTTGAAGCAAAGTATTAAACTTTTGAAAATAATAGGATTAAGGATATGATCAAACTGCTTGCCTGGCTGCTGTTGCTCAAGAGGTTGCTCTGATGCGCTTATCGGGCTCAACGGACTCTTCACACCTAATCGCATAAGCAAATACACGGCAAAAGAGCAATAAGGCAATAAACCCTAATCACAAAATTTGAGCAAAAAGCAACCAAAAGACACAAAAATTATACACAAGGTAAAACCAGCACCTATCTAGACATAGAATCTGGAAAAACTCAATTTGGATTTTTGGAGCAAAAGACATTAAGGAAATAGCTATTTTCGGCCATTTTTATTTTACTGTAGCAAAAATATTTTCCCTAATGATTTTGGAGCTTAAATTTTTATGGTAGCTAGCTACTGGTAGAGGGATAGCCCATATAAAATTTCAGGTCATTTGGAGTTATATTGCAAAAGTTATGATTTTTATGATTTAAAAAAGGTATTAAAACTAAATTTTAGTCCTTATGATTTTAACAACAGTAGAATTTATGAAACTAATTTTCCTAGCAATTAGACTATCAGAGGAAACTACTCCCATTGGATTCATACAAAAATGAGCTATAGATAAAAAGATATGCATTTTACAAGTTTGTTAAAGTTCTGGAAAAACAGTATTAAGTTCACTTGTTTACTATTTTTGAAAATGGTTTTCCAGATTTGATCATGGTCTGAAACTATTTTTATAATTAAGTTCAAGTTATATGGAAGTTAACAAAATTGGAATCATCTAAGATGGAGCTAAGACTACAAAGATATGAAAATGAGAAGGCACTAACATTTTTCTGTTTTGAGACTTGGCCAAAACCGAAAGTTTTCTACTCATACCGACGTGGACGCATATGAGCCGTTGATTCTGAATCGGACGGCTCAGATCGTCCGAGTTCAATCACAGCGCGCGAGGCGAGGCGCTGACGCCGCTCATCTCGAGATGGGCGGCCCGCAGAGAGCCACGTCGCCCGACGCTGCTGCCTTCGTCCGACAACGAGCCGAGCAGAACTTCGAGCTTCGGGCGTGTCGCCGACGAGGAGCTCTCATGCAGGTCGGGAAGGAGCTAAAGCGGAACCATCGCTGTGCGCACCGGATGGCACCGCGACGAGGCCAATGGTGGCGGACGCGGCGGCGAGAGGCGGAGGGGTGTGCTACGGCCGAAACGAAAACAAAGAACCGGCCCAGCTACTCGCAAATGGACGAGTGCACAAGCTACAATGAGGTCCTAAGGACTTAACACGACCAGCCGGAGACCAAATGGTAGCCGGCGGCGAGCCGGAGGCTAACGGCGGCGGCGGCGCGGCCGAAACAAAGAAACACGGCCACGGTGCAGCAAAAGCCAAACGGAGAAGAGCTCAAGCTCACCAGGGGCCTCAGGAAGATGATGACGCTGTCGACGAAGCCGGAGGAGGCCTGGAGATGACCGGCGACGAAGAGCAGCGGCGGTGCAGAGAGGCCCGACGGTGCCAGCAATCTGGGGAGACACAGAGCTCCAATGAGTGGGGGTACTAGGTAGAGGAGACACCGTGATGCTCGGAGCAAGGGATCGGGCCGAGGAGGTCCTTAGGACTTGAGGACGAAGGGGGCACTCGCGGCCGCAGAGGAAAACTCAAATCCACGAGGCTCCTTCCTGTCACCTGAAATTGGATGAGGCGTAAGCTTCACCAAGGGTGAGAAGCGCAGGACAACAGAGAGGGGCACGAGATCCCTGGAGCACAAGCTTCACTCGGGCTCAAGCTTGGCAATGGCGGCGGCCGCGATTAGGCGCGAGGCTCTACGGTGCTCGCGGGTGCAAGCGAGGAGTGCGGAAGGGCGAAAGGAGGGTCAAGCGAAAGGGGCCGAGGGCTTAAGAAGGCGGGAGGACCAAGGATCAACGGTGGCACGCTCGTGCCGCCGCCCGCGAGTCGAGCGCCGCGAGCGACGGAGTGAAAAGGCGGGCAACGACGCGACTTCGAGCGCGCTCACGGCAAGCATTAAATGTTTGGCGCCCGTTGGCGGAGCGCCACGAGGGTGGCGACGGAGGACCCCATGCTCCGGCTCGTACGCTCGCGGCGAGGAGGCGAAGGAAGGAGACAGCGGGGCGCGGCCCGATTTTCATCGGACGGCTCACGCGCCAGCGCGTGCCTCGCCGCGTTAGCTAAGCAGACCGCGCGATGGAGATCTAACGGCGTACACGCCGATCGCGTTAAGCAGGCGTGCACAACGCCCACCGTCGGATGGAAATCCAACGCCGAGAATCGAAACAGCCGAGTTGTCGGATGCTTACGAATAACGGCCGTTCGATGGAGATCCAACGGCCGACGATGCGCGCCGCTTCGACCGCGCCGGTAGCAGCTTAAGGGACTCGATCGAGCCCAGCTCGAGCCCGAGTCGAGTTCTAGCCCGAGAACATGAACTCTGGTTTAGGTTTTTGATTTTAGGTGGATTTTTGGAGGATTTAATTGGAGTATCAAATCAACTCCAAATTGAATGAAATTTTACTGAAGCTAAATGGTTAGGTGATTGACCTTCCCAAAAATTTTCAGAAGTTTTTGTGCATTAAATTTTATGTTAAAAATTTCAGAAGTGATAAACTGGGGTTTGACTAAATTTAAAATGGGTTTGACCTGAGCAAAAGATAGCTCAGATAAATTCTAAAAATTTGGGAAAAAATCAGGGGTGCACAATATCACCCCAATAACTTATGATAAAAGTTTGAAAGGTTTTGGACTTGAGACAAAACTCAAATATGTTTTTGGACTTGAGTTGGAATATGAATTTGAATGTTCAATTTATGAATTTTCTTTACAAGAAATATAACAATATTTCTAGGAGGTGAAGATGTGTGAAAAGTTCCAAAATGTACACATTTTGATACATTTGAAACATGAACCAGTGTTAGGTTCTGATTTGACACACACACCTTATTAGGGTCATTTTGGGGTCATTACAAAACCTCCCCTAGAGAAATCTCGTCCGAGATTTTGGCTCACTCGGAAAAAGAAAGAAGGGTAGTCCGCACGAGACGATCCTCTCGTTCCCAAGTAGCCTCATCCTCGAATGGTTCGACCACTTGAACCTTCAAGAACTTAATGGAGCGATTCCTAGTTCTTCGCTCGGCCTCCTCGAGGATGCGAACCGGATGCTCGCGATAGGTCAAATCTTCTTGGGCGCCGAGGGCTTCCAGCGGAGTTTCCTCGGTCGAACACGGAGGCATCTCTTGAGTGGGATACATGAAATACATCATGTACCCCTCGAGACCCATGAGTAAATCCAACTGTAGGCGGCGGCTCCTATCTTCTCGACAATGCGGTAAGGACCCACATATCGAGGAGCTAACTTGCCTTGACACGAAACGTGATGACCCTCAAAGGAGAGACCTTGAGGTAAACATAGTCATCGAGCTCAAAGCTCAAGGGTCGGCGCTGCGATCCGCATAGCTCTTTTGCGGGATTGAGCCAGCGTAAAACGATCACGGATAAGTTGGACTCGACTCTCGGCCTCATTGATCGAGTCGGACCAAAGAACGGTCTCACCGGTCTCGAGACCAATACAATGGGGTTCTGCACTTTCTCGCATAAGGCCTCGAAGGTGCCATGCCGAGACCGCTTGAAATTTGTTGTTGTAAGAAAGCTTCGGCGAATGGCAAGCATTTCTCCCAATGCTTCCTATAATCGAGAACACAAGCACGAAGCATGTCTTCAAAACTGGTTGACCCTCTCGGTCCGCCATCGGTTTGGGGATGATCTGTGATCTTGAAGAAAGCCGAGTTCCATAGCCGCTGCAGACTCTTCCAAAATCGTGCGGTGAATAGCGCACTACGGTCGGAGACAATCGTCTTTGGTACACCATGCGAGGGCTGCGATACGGGAGAGGTAGAGTGCGCTAGAAGTTTCACACTAAGGGTGGTTCGTCTTTGGCGAGAAAATGAGCTACCTTGGTCAACCGATCAACGGCGACCCGGATAGCATCATTCTTCCGGGAGACAGGTAGACCGTAATGAAGTCCATCCCGATCGAATCCCACTTCCATTCTCGGTATCGGCAAAGGTAGGCGATCCGCGGGACGATGCTCGGCCTTTACCCGACAAATCGTCGCGCACTCGGCAGCGAAGCGCGCAATCTCTCTCTTCATTCGGTCCACCAAAACCTCTGCCGAGATCTTGATACATCTTGGTGGCCCCGGGTGAATAGAAAGCGAGTCATGGCTTCGTGGAGAATCGCATCCCGTAATTCCACGACCCTAGGGACTACAAGGCGGCGTCCGAACCTCACAATACCAAGGTCATCTACCGAGAATGCCGTGGTTCTTCCGCTCGACATTCTCCTTAATATGGCCCTCCAACATCTGTCTGCTGGCGGCCTTGATTTGATCTACCGGGGTTGGTTGCACAACTAAGGCCGCAAGAGAACCCCGCTCGACCAAACCTAGGTTGGTATTTGAAATGCCTCAAAAGGGTGGGTGATGTTCTTGGAGCCACAATACATTGCAATGCGCCTTACGACTAAGCGCATCAAGAACGACATTGGCCTTGCCGGATGGTAGTGAATACCCATGTCATAGTCCTTGATCGCTCAACCACCTCCTCTGCTCGAGGTTCGGATCCGGTTGGGTGAACAAGTACTTGAGGCTCTGTGATCGAATAGACCTCATAGCGGTTCTGCAAGATAAGGTAATGTCGCGAGATCTTAGCGCATGAATCACACCGCAAGCTCTAAGTCATGGGTAGGGTAGTTAAGTTCATGGGTTCTCGGTTGCCTTGATGCATAGGCCACTACCTTGCCTTCTTGCATAAGGACACAACCGAGACCGAAGGGAAGCATGAGATATCAGCTGCGATGGATGTCGGAAGAACGAGCGGTAGCGTGGTTAAGCGCTTCTTGAGTACTCAAAACTTTCCTCACAAGCATCGGACCACAAGAACTTCTTGTCCTTCTTGAGCAGCTCCGTCATTGGCTTCGCGATTTTGGAAGTTCTCGATAAAGCGGCGATAATATCCGCTAAACCAGAAAACTCCGCACCTCGGTCACCGAACGGGCTGACTCCAGAAAGTACATCGGCTTTGCTAGGGTCAGCGGCTCGCCCTCTTTGAGAGAATGTGGCCAAGGAATGCCACTTCCTTCAACGAGAACTCGCACTTCTTGAACTTCGCGTACAATGGTGCTCACGCAGCTTGCCTAACACAAGCGGATGCTCGGCGTGTTCTTCATCATCCTTGGAGTAGATAAGGATATCATCGATGAAGACCACAAGCGAACTTATCTAAATACTCCATAAAGACCGAGTTCATAAGGTTCATGAATAAGAAATTTGGAGCATTGGTTAAGCGAAAGACATGACGATATACTACATGCACTGTAACGAGTAGAGAACGAGCAGCGCGTCTTGGAATATCCTCGGCCGGATCGAACACGGTGATAACCAACTCTTAGATCAATCTTGGAGAAGACCCGTGCTCCTCGCCAATTGATCAAAAGATCGTCGATCCGAGGCAAGGGATACTTGTTCTTTATCGTCACTTCATTAAGTGGGCGATAATCAACACACATCCGTAGGGTATTATCCTTCTTCTTTACGAAGATGGTGGGCAACCCACGGAGGCGAACTAGGCCGAATGAAACCCTTCGCTGCGGTCTTCAAGTTGCTTCTTGACCCACTAGCTCATCCGTGTTCATTCGGTGAGGACTTCTTGCAATCGGGCGGTGCGGGCACCAACTCGATGGCGAACTCCGGGGCTCGAGCGGGTGGCATTCGGGCAACTCGTCGGGAAGACCTCCACAAAGTCGCAAACAACGAGGACTTCACGAATCTCCGAGATGGCTTCGCTTCCGTGCGAAGAGGCGGTCCTTGTAGCCGGTGAGAACCCAACTCGCTCGCCGGACGGTTGGTGAGAAAGACCATCTTCCTAGCACGATCTATCCGCCTAGATGCACGGCTAACCAATCCATACCAAGGATCACATCTAAGCTAGCCGAGTTGAGGAGGATAAGATTCGCCAGAATCTCACTCCTCGATCTCGATGGGGACATCCTACACTCCAATTCAGCTCTCATTTCGAACCGGAGAGCGAATCGAAGCGGGATAGACAATGGAGTAAACAAAAGGCCACACAATGCGAGCAAAGATGCGGATATAAAAGAATGCGATGCTCGAGTCGAATAAAGCGATGGCGAGGTAGGAGTTGACAGGAAGGGTACCCAACACCACGTCGGGCGCCTCCTGAGCCTCCTCAGCGGTGACTAGGTTGACCCGGCCACTACCCACTCCACGGGCAGTAGGGGCAACCTTCTGGTCCTGGGACGAACCAGCTCCATGCCCGCGTCCTCCATTAGGACGAGGGGCTGCTCCTGCTCCTGCTCCTGTCCTTTTGGGACAGTTGTTCGCGTAATGCCCTTAAGGCCACACGGTGCGGTGACCTCCGCGGTGGGTTGCGGAAGCCACCTGAGAGCGCGAGGGCACGTGGGCGATCCACGGCTGCGACGAGCGTCTGGAGATGCCACCGACCTCACAAGTGGTGCACGAGGTCGGGACACCGAGTGGTAGGGCGAGGGGCACTCCACAGGTGAGTCTTGAGCCTCCCACTTGCGCTGCGGGACTCGCTCGGCTCCCTACTAGAGTGCTCTGCAACGATGGCCTTGTCCACCAAGGCACGGAAGTCCGAAGTCGGCGATGGAGAGCTTGTCCCAAGCTCAAGGACAAGCCAACCTGAACTTCTCTCGCTTGGCGCATCGGTGGCCACCTCCTCGAGCATAACGAGCCAAATGGTTGAACTCGTATAAATACTCGGCGTGCGGCGCCCGCTAAAGGCCAAAAACTCCCTCTTCTTGACGTCATCACACCGCGGGGATGTGAGGCGTCGGAAAGCGAGCGGAACTCCTCCTGTGAGACTACATGGCGGTGGCCGATAGCGTAAAACTCTCCCACTAAGAGAGAGCGCTCCTCCAGCGGTGGGAGGCGACGATGCCTTCTCGGCTCCACGGCATTTGCGATCTTGAGCTTCCGCTCAACTTTGGCGCGCAACGATCGTCGTCGTCGGCGGGTCTCGCACTGGAGAAGGTGGGGGTGAGTGCGGAGGAACTCGATAGTCCCCACGCGGTGGTGGCCACCCCCCACCCTCGATCTGAAGGCCGGCGCTGAGGCGGTGTTCAGCGCTGTCGCCTCCGTGATCGCGTCGATCCATGCGGTTGCGCTCGATCTGAAGCAACACCTCGGCCATGGGCGGAGGAGGAAGCTCCTCATCGGGTCCACAGATCGAGCTCTAGTAACACGACGGAGGCATCTGTTTCATTTAAAATTTTATGTTAACAATTAATACTTGAAAAGTAAAATTTAACAACAACGAAGTAATGAAAGCAAAATCTTTAAAACAACTCTACAACGACGAGAAAGACCAAGGTTAAAGCCAACTTCTCGTCGACCCACCGTATTGAATGAGCGAGTAATCGATCAAGAAGATAAAAATTTCAGCACCTCGAACTAAAGCAAACACAATCATAAAACAATAATTAGGTCAACAAAATAATGTCGGATGCTTAGCTAACTAGTATCACTTCTACCCCTTTATTCCCTTCAAGTTTTAGTTGATTTATTCTCTCATTCTCTATCCTAATTAGAACCTCCGAGTCCGCTGTCAGGAAGCGACGCTCATTGTTCAGATTTTGCATCAAGCTCCTAGTCGTAACCAAACCATTCCGAAGCTTCAAAACCTTGAGCGGGCAGCTCACAATTCAATTTGCCAAACTCGGTGGTCCCAAAACCCAGTAAAGTTAACATTATCTTTGAAAAGAAGAGAGGGAAAACAATTTTCAAAACTCAAATTAGAGTAAGAGGAGAGAAGAAAGCTAAGGTAGGTAAGGAGTAAACTGAGAATCAACTTAGGTTTTCACAAAACCATTTGGTACTTCGAAATTTGGTTTTCCCAAAATATCCTAAGAGACGACTAGCTCCGGTTACTACGGTCAAGATGGCTCGATACAAGCTTGTGGGGACCGGGATTTATTTAACTCGTAATACTTTGCAAGCATTACCAATTAAATAAAACCGCCCGAGACATGTATACTTCCAGTGCGTTATACATACCCGATACAAACATACGCATCAATTCCATTCATCACATAGAACCAAAACATTATGATTTAAGAAAAGACATACATTAATTAAGCCGAGTCATTACAAAGGGGGCCTTTCACCAAATGACAATAAGCACAAAAGTAAATAAGCAATGAAACAAAAGCGCCATAAGATGGCTGAACCAAAGAGCCAACCGGTGTGCCTTTACCCACAAGGCAACCAGCCAGGACCGTGGCTACTCGCTCTCCCAACCCAAGCACATCTCATGAAGTACCTTGGCTTATGAGCAACCTCCTGCGCAACAAAAGATTAGCATGCAAAGCATGTGAGTACATCAACTTGTACTGCGCAGACCGCGTGTGAGATAACGAACTATAATGTAACTATATGCGGCTGTTTAATTGGAGGCCATATGGTTTATTTAAGCACAAAGCAACGTTTATTTGCAATAAGGTAATACATTTAAAAGCAAGTTTACAATTCATTTTTAAGGGTTCAAAATAATGCATAGCGACCAACTATACAATAAATAAAAGAGCACCAACACGGAAGTGACTCCCCAAAGTCACCACAACAATAGCATGAACTCCCGTTCATACCACCCGTCAAGTTTTAAGTTTTTAAGCAGGTTATAACACTAGCTCTTGAAAAGCTTACCCAAGCGCATCCATAACCTAGGGCGAGGCTATTCGAATAGATTTATCCCTGCAGGTGGTACCACTTTACCCACACTTGAGCACCGCCTTTAAGCCACATGATTCAGCCCACTCTACCGTAGGTAGGCGGCACGGCTAAGTCCTCTGAGACTTTTCCAATATTGTGTGCTAGGCACGACCCGCTCGTATGGACCGAAATCCATACGCTCGTTGCTGACCGAAAAAGACAACTGCCACAAAGGCCCAGCTTTTTCGGACAACTGCAACGCTCCCAATCAACAAAAACCACCTGCCACCCGCCCTAGCACACGCCAAAGTACTCGGTCAAGAGGGGTTCCATATGCCCCTAGTGTGGTTAGTACGCAAATAAATGCCTGAGTAACGGGGACTCACAAGATGCTCGGTCCTTAATTGACACGGGCACCAATCCGATCACACCCAAGAAAGAATCACACCAACATACCATTGTGCCCGCGTCGAAACCAATTTTTCATTTTTAGTTTTGTTTTTAAATGGACTTGCAAAATTAATCGGGGCACCAAACACCAAGTGTTGGATAATAAGAGTAATAGTAGTTGTGTGATCCGGACCAACGGCCAGTCGATGATCGCCCCAGACTACCGACACTAAGCATGGCTAAGCAATATAACACGTGCCTACTAAGTGATGAGGGCCCCACCATGAACCCTAACCACAGCAAATAACCTAGGCTCATGTAGTAGAGGAATAAACATTTAGCTACAGGGGATGCAACTAAAGGATTTCTAACCATAATTTAACACAAATTAGCAATGCATACATATAGTTGAAGCAAAGTATTAAACTTTTGAAAATAATAGGATTAAGGGGATATGATCAAACTGCTTGCCTGGCTGCTGTTGCTCAAGAGGTTGCTCTGATGCGCTATCGGGCTCAACGGACTCTTCGTCACCTAATCGCATAAGCAAATACACGGCAAAAGAGCAATAAGGCAATAAACCCTAATCACAAAATTTGAGCAAAAGCAACCAAAAGACACAAAATTATACACAAGGTAAAACCAGCACCTATCTAGACATAGAATCTGGAAAAACTCAATTTGGATTTTGGAGCAAAAGACATTAAGGAAATAGCTATTTTCGGCCATTTTATTTTACTGTAGCAAAATATTTTCCCTAATGATTTTGGAGCTTAAATTTTTATGGTAGCTAGCTACTGGTAGAGGATAGCCCATATAAAATTTCAGGTCATTTGGAGTTATATTGCAAAAGTTATGATTTTTATGATTTAAAAAGGTATTAAAACTAAATTTTAGTCCTTATGATTTTAACAACAGTAGAATTTATGAAACTAATTTTCCTAGCAATTAGACTATCAGAGGAAACTACTCCCATTGGATTCATACAAAAATGAGCTATAGATAAAAAGATATGCATTTTACAAGTTTGTTAAAGTTCGGAAAAAAAGATTAAGTTCACTTGTTTACTATTTTTGAAAATGGTTTTCCAGATTTGATCATGGTCTGAAACTATTTTTATAATTAAGTTCAAGTTATATGGAAGTTAACAAAATTGGAATCATCTAAGATGGAGCTAAGACTACAAAGATATGAAAATGAGAAGGCACTAACATTTTTCTGTTTTGAGACTTGGCCAAAACCGAAAGTTTTCTACTCATACCGGCGTGGCGCGATATGAGCCGTTGATTCGAATCGGACGGCTCAGATCGTCGGGGTTCAATCACAGCGGCGGGCGGGACGCGACCGCTCATCTCGAGATGGGCGGCCCATGCAGAGAGCCACGCCGCTCGACGCTAGCCGTCTGCCGTCGTCGACAACAGAGCGAGCGAGACCGAGCTCGCGGGCGTGTCGCCGGCGAGGAGCTCGCATGCAGGTCGGGAAGGAGCTAAAATCGAACCTCGCTATTGCGCACCGGATGGCACGCGCGAGGCCAATGGTGGCGGACGCAGCCGGCGCAGAGGCGAGGGTGTGCTACACGAAGCGAAACAAAGAACCGGCCCAGCTACTCGCAAATGGACGAGTGCACAAGCTACAATGAGGTCCTAAGGACTTAACACGACCAGCCGGAGACCAAATGGTAGCCGGCGGCGAGCCGGAGGCTAACGGCGGCGGCGCGGCCGAAACAAAGAAACACGGCCACGGTGCAGCAAAAGCCAAACGGAGAAGAGCTCAAGCTCACCAGGGGCCTCAGGAAGATGATGACGCTTCGTCGACGAAGCGGAGGAGGCACTCGAGATGACCGGCGGCGAGAGCGTGGCGGTGCGAGAGAGGCCCCGCGGTGCCCGGCAATCTGGGAGACAGAGCTCCAATGAGTGGGGGTACTAGGTAGAGGGAGACACCAGGATGCTCTCGGAGCAAGGGATCGGGCTGAGGAGGTCCTTACCGGACTTGAGGACGAAGGGGGCACTTGCGGCCGCCGAGGGGAAAAACTCAAATCCACGAGGCTCCTTCCTCTGTCACCTGAAATTGGATGAGGCGTAAGCTTCACCAAGGGGTGAGGAAGCAGCAGGACAACAGAGGGGCACGAGATCCTTTGGAGCACAAGCTTCACGGAGCTCCAAGCTTGGCAATGGCGGCCGATCGCGATTGGGCGCTGAGGCTCTCGGTGCTCGGGGTGCAAGCGAGAGTGCGGAAGGGCGAAAGGAGGTCAAGCGAAAGGGCCGAGGGCTTAAGAAGGCGGGAGGACCAAGGATCAACGGTGGCTGCCTCGGTGCTGCTTGCCCGCGCGCGGTCGGCTGCGAGCGGCGGAGCGGTGAAAAGTCGGCAACGGCGACTTCGAGCGGCTCACCGCAAGCATTAAATGTTTGGCGCGTTGGCGGAGCGCCGAGGGTGACGCTGCGGACGGACCCCATGCTCCGGCCGGCCACGCTCGCGAGGCGGAGGTCAAGGAAGGAGACGACGGAGCGCGCATTGATTTTCATCGGACGGCTCACGCGCACCGCGTGCCTCGCCCGCGTTAGCTAACAGACCGCACGATGGAGATCTAACGGCGTACACGCGATCGCGTTGAAACAGGCGCACAACGCCACCGTCGGATAAATCCAACGGCCGAGAATCGAGGCAACCGGAGTTGTCAGGATGCTACACAATGACACCGTTCGATGGAGATCCAACGGCCGACGATGCGTCGCGTAGCTTCGACCGCGCCGGTGCAGATTAAGGGACTCGATCGAGCCAAGCGCTCGAGCGAGTCGGGTTCTTGAGAGGAATGATGGAACGGTTTAGGTTTTTATTTTAGGCTGGATTTTTGGAGGATTTAATTGGAGTATCAAATCAACTCCAAATTGAATGAAATTTTTACTGAAGCTAAATGGTTAGGTGATTGTAACAGCCCTAACTTAGGGTTTGTATTTCCATTGTAAAATTTTGAGGAGAAATAAAAACTTTTGTTGTCTCATCAAATCATTTGGAAGTTTCCAAATTTTCCCTAGCAATTTCCATTTTCTAGAATTAAATTCTTGTGAATGGAAATTGTTGTCAGCACATTCTTAGCCTTCAAACTTGTGATCATCCTCTGAAACTATTTTTCCTAGCATCTTGATCATCCTATCTACCTCCCTGAATTATTTCACAATTTTTAGAGTTTGTTTGCTATTTCAAATGGCCAAGTCAACTCTGTTTGAAATCTGGTCAAACTCCCTGTACAGCAGCTTGTGAATTTTCTCTAGAACAATGCAGTGCATAAAAAGTTCTGGAAAAATTATAAAGGTTGTCCTCTGTCCCTAGTAGCTACCATAAAAATTTCTGAAATTTTGGAGCTCAGGAGCTACCTCTAAAATTCCCCAAACCTTCTCTGTCTTTTAAATCAAATTCTAAAAATCGCATTCCTCGGGAACCCAACTCGTGCTCGAGTCCGACTCAATGCCACTTGACTCGGTCGCGTCAACTAAACGCACGCGAGTCCAATCGATCGTGACCGTCCGATGCAAATCGAGCGATCCACGTCGCGCGCGAACCGACTGTCCGAATGCATACATTGATCTCACCGTCCATTAGCGATCGAGCGGTCGGTATCTTTCCGTCGAGTTAGACCTGGCTCGCACGCGCACCGTCGCCGCCGCCGACGATGTGGGCCATTCTGTCGGTTCTTCCTCGCCGACTCGCTGCCTCAGGAGATCTGGCGCTCGGCGCATGCGTGCCTACGCAGCTCGTCGCCGCCACGCCGGGGCAGCGTGTGCGCCTCAGAGGATCGCCGAGTCCATCTACCTCCTTGGGTCATCCATTCTTCCTCGCGTTCATTCTTGCGTTTTCTCCGCCCATTTCTTAGCCGGCGGAGAAGAACCGAAAGCAGCGCCACCACCTCGTTGCGCTCGTGCTTCTTCAACCCCGTCTTCATCTTCCTTGTTCCTCGCCGCATCCATTTTGCGCCCCGAGCCCTCGGTGTCGATGTATCGCCGGAGCGTGTTCGCCGTCTCCAACTCCGGCTCTCGGCTCCGTGAGCTCATTTGCGCTCTGTGAGTTTCCGGCCGTTACTTGGTTCCTTAGGATCGCAGCGATGCAATCGAGTCTAATGCCGCTTCATTTTCATCTTTGGTGCATCGTTGAGGTTGTGCGGCCCCTTCTTCTCCAAGCTCGGTTTCCGCCGTGGAAATTCAGCCACCTCGAGCTTTCTTCGTTGGCATGATCATGTGCTTCTTGCTCACGGTGTTGGGGCGAAGCTTGTGCGCACCTTCCGAGTCTTCTAGAAGCCCAGTAGTGACCTCGCTGGGAGGCGTGTCTTCTTCTCAGCCCGGCCGTCGTGAGCTCGACTCGCGACCATTGGGCTTCGCATCACCGTCATCGAGTTCGCGAGGGCCTTGCGAACCGTAGGTACCACTCTTTGCCGAAACCTCATCGTTTGCTAGATCACTGCGCGCCGCACCGCTGCGCGTGCTTCGCCGGTGAACCGCCGGTGAAGATTAGTTTAACTCTAATCATGTCTTCTTTGAGTCAGCGATTTGTGGGCCCTCTCTGTGTCGCATTTAGAAATCCTTTAATCCGGCCCGTTATTTGTTCTACGAGTCAGCGCCATGTGGGTCCATGTTGTCGATTAGGTTTGTGTAGCTACGGTAATATGTTTTCTCTGTTGGGAAGCGTATTTCTTTGTGAGTATGTAGGTTTGCACTTTGGTGGCGAAGCGTATTCTCGTCGCGCCGGCGTCACCTTATCTGACGATCCGCTCCGTCGGCGTTTTCGCGGGCCCTCTGTCGATGGTTGGGCTGGCCGTGCGTCGGTAGAAGAAGTATTTAGTGCTTTAGTATTTCGAAATGCTTTTCTATTGAGCTATTAAATCAATTAAACTTGTAAAATGCATAACTAATTCAATTTTTATCCAAATTGCATAAAACCGATCTTTGTTATTTTTCATTTTAAATGTATTAGTTACTAAAATTAGTTTCACCCATGTCTTTGTAGCAAAAATCTGTTAGCTAATAAAATGATGTCTTATGTATCTTCTAAATTAGAAAATGCATATCTTTTCCAATAATTGTCCAAATTCAATGAACCAGCTTTTGTAAAATTTCATTTTGAGTATACTAACTGTTAGGATAGGTTTTATACGCTGGTTCATTCATGAAAATTTGTTAAGTAATTAACTAGTGGCTTGTTGTGTTTTAGCTTAGAAAATTCATAGAAAATTGCTAATAACTTAAAATGATTTGTTCTCTGTTTCTAAAGTTCGTTATTTCATGCTTAGGCTCTTTGTGTGAGTTTTGGCTTGTTTTGATGTTGTTGTATGCTTGAGTTTTGTCGGTGTTATTCGGTCCTTATTTCTTTGTTGTGTTCGATCGTTAGGCCGATATTTGCGGCAACCACGAGGGCGATCCTCCGCACCTTATTGAGCAACGACATCCGTGCAAGCGGATTTGATCATGTTTAATCGAGTATTTTAAAGATTAATATTTTGTTTCAATTGTATGTATGCATTGCTTAATTTGTGTTAAATTGATTAGTTAAATCCGTATTTGCATATCCTGTAGACAAAATATTGATCTCTACTACTGAGCCTAGGTTATTTCTTTGTGATTAGAGGTCATTTGGATGATCTCTTGTCACTTAGTAGATACGATTTCAACTTGCTTAGACATGCTTAGCTATCGGTGAATCAAGCGGTTATCGACTTTAGTCGGTAACCTTGATCACACAAAATTTACTACAACTTTATATTTCAGCATTTTGCTATGCTTACTTGCAAAACTAAAACCAAAAACAAAAATGATTTAGACGGGCACAATGGTAAGATTGGTGTGATCTATTGGGTGTGATCGAAAGGTGCAGGTCATTGAGGACCGAACATCTTGTGAGTTTTGTTATCCAGCATTTAGCGTGCTAACCACACTAGAGGGTATGGGACCTCTCTTGACCTAGTACTTTGGCGTGTATTGGTCCCGGTCGCAGGAGGTCGCGGGAGGGACGGAGGTGGGAGCATGGTAGTTGTCAAAAGCTTTATCACGAGTGGGTAGTTGTCTTTTCGGCTTTACCATGTAGCGTATGGTGTTTCTACCCATACGAGCGGCTCGGGGTTGATACACAATATTGGAAGCAGTCTCGTAGGACTTAGTTGTGCCGGCATACCTTCGGAGTGTGCTTTGGCTTAAAGGCGGTCCGAGGTGTGGGTGCTGATGGTACACCTGCGAGGTTAAAAACTATTCGAATAGCCTCGCCCTAGGTGATGGACACGCTTGGGTAAGCTTATCGAGAGTTAGACTACAACATTTAAATTAAAACTTGATGGGTGGTGCTAATCGGGAATTCGTGCTATTGTTGTGGTGACTATTGGGATAGTCACTTCTAGGTTGTTTATCTTTCGCTTTTGTTATTATTATCCTTCTATGTTATTTCAATCTTAAAAATGAATTGCAAACTTGCCTTTAAAGCAGATACCTTATTGCAAATGAAAATTGGCTTTATGCAAATAAAACATATGGCCTCCACTAAACAAGCCTGCATGTAGCATATGAGCAGTGCTGCTAGTTCACACGTCGAGTCTTGCGGGTACAAAGACAATCTTTGTACTCGTGTGCTTGCTTAATGTTTTTGTTGCAGAGGAAGAAGGTGAGCCTCGTGGTCCTCACTTACGTGGTATCTTTGTCGCTTCGTGGGTGACGACTAGTCTTGGCGGTCGTCGGATGCCTTGTGGGTTGAAGGCACATCGATTGGCTTTGTTTATAGCCATTTTATGGCGCTTTTGCTTCCATTGTCTTTCTGTTGTTATTTGTGTATCTTGTGGCGATCGGCCATTGTGCATAATATTGTTACTATTTGTTTATCTTCCGTTTGTAGCGTGATGTTTGGACTCTATGTTTAGAATGGAGTTGATGTCTAATTTTGTGCCGAGTGTGTATCTTGCTACGGGAAGTATACATATCTAGAGGATCATTATTTGATTTGTGATGCTAGGACCGGTGGTTGGTTAAGCATTACAAGCCAAATAAACTGGGGTCCTCACAAAGTTGGTATCGAGCCATCTCGACCGTAGTAACCCAAGCATAGTCGTCCTTAGGATATTTTGAAAGTCTTATCTTCAAATCATAAAAGGTTTATGAAAACCTAGGCGATTCTCAGATTTTATTCCTTACCTATCTTAGTTTTCTACTCTCATCTTACTCTAATTTAAGTTTTGAAACTTGGTTTCTCTCTTTCCTATCAAAAGATAGTTAATCTAGTAGAATCGGTCTTTGGGAGAACCATAGAAATTAGTTTAATTAAAAATTTGTGGGGGCATAAGGGTAAGGTATGTATGAGTTTGCTAAGTGTCGATCTTTGTCGGTTGGTTTTGTAACTTAAAAGTCTTGTGCTTGTTTTGTCTTTGTTAGTAAGTTAATTGCAAGTGGGTATTGACTTCGTGTTTTCGGCTATTGCTAACTTGTCTTAGTAAAGCAGGATGGCGGGAGAGCAGCGTGGCAAGCGGTCGGTCATGATGAGGAGCTTCCCCTCCTCCGACCATGGTGAGGTTCTCGCGAGATCGGCGAAACCGCATGGACGAGACAGCGCATCTTGGAGGTTATTGCTAGGAATACCTCCACTCCTGCCGATGGTGGCGGCCACCGACTCGCGAGGACTTGCGAGTTCCTCCGTACCGCACGCCGACTTTCTCCGCTCGAGGACCTCTCGATGCGGACGATTGGTCGCGCATGGTTGGCGAAAGCTCAACATAGCTCGATGCGAGCGCGGAGACAAAGCGCTCTTCGCGTCCCACCGGCGAGGCGCGGCACTCTCATGGTGGGAGAACTATCTCGCCATGCACCGCGGGCCATGTGGTCGCGTGGGAGGAGTTGAGATCGCTTTCCGTCGGGCCCATCCCGGATGGCACGATGAAGCTGAAAAAGAAAGAATTCCTCGCGCTCAAGCAGGCGCAAATCTGTGACGAGTGCACATGCGCAGTTCAATCATCGGCTCGTTATGCTCGGGTGAGGTGGCCTCGAGATGAGGCTAGCGGGAGAGAAGTTTATGGATGGCTTGTCAGGAGCTGCAGGACAAGCTATCCATTGTGGACTTCTCGGACTTTCGAGCCTTGGTAGATAAGGCCATCGTTGCGAGCATAAGGCAAAGCGCCGGGCGAGTCCGCAGCGCAAATGGGAGGCGCATCGGTCTACTCACACCGGCCTCGTTCGTCCTCGGTGCAGGCGGCACGATGGCCCGTTCTTTTGCTCCACCGGCGCCGAGACCATCGCACGGCTCCTGCGCCCACCGCGAGCGTGTTTCAGCCACGTGCGCTGCGATCCAGCAAGGCGGTCTCGCAATCCGGCGAGGTGATTTGTTTTATTTGCCACAACAAGGGCCATTAT
>JAYEVH010000334.1:0-100000 GCA_036346255.1 Ampelocalamus luodianensis
ACTTTTTCCCCGACGGTGAGGACCAGGACGAGTAGGCCTTTGACCCAGACGATTGCCTCTGGCGCATCTTGTGGCTCACCCATATTATTATGCTTCCGCTATGTTGTTCTTTTGATACTTGTTATTGGTTATTCAGACTCATTTGTATTAAACTTTTAATTACTTAATGTTATTTACGATTTCATGATATGATTGTGATATCCATTTTGTGAGACTGTGTACACTGGAAATCCTGGACCGATGTATGAACACAGAGAATTCGGGATCCTTCGCTCCCGGGTTCGACAACAACTCCCGATGAGTTGCGTCTCTTCGTCTCACGATCTGAATTTATTCCTTGTTTTATAAAAAGGATCATCCGCCATTGAAGATGATCATCCCACACACTTATAAAAAATAGAAATGGCCGCCTCTTCCTTGTCGCCGGCATTGATGGCCTTCCTGGCCACACTGTACGAGCACCTCTCTCCAGTCGAATCAGGTCTTTGCGGAAGAACATCGTTTCAACGATGTCTTCACTCCTCGCGCCGGCGAATTTGCCGGAGCAGGTGACGGCCACCTTTCGTCGTCTTGACATCCTCCTCCACCGTGTCTTCTGGGTGATCTCCCACTTTCGGTGAGTTTATCGCGTCATCGACGTGGTCCTCCAAAATAAAGTTGCACGTCTCCAAGTGGATTGCACTGACTTGGACAACGTAATTGAGGCAGCAGGTGACCGAGTCGTTCGGGCTGAGACCCCTGAAGCAAGGGAAGAGAGCCTATGGGCTCAATTCTTCTTGGTTCTACAGTATGAGGCTCTTCGGGAGACACTCGAACGAGCGCATCACCCGGTGGACACATTTAAGGCTTCGTTCGCTAATGATCAGGAACCGTCCGATGCCGTCGCCTATGAAGTATTGAAGACGGAGATAGCAGCCTACCTCCGTCACTAGAAAAACTTTATTTACTAATTTATCGGTTTCTGCCTTTTGTTGACTGTTATCTTTTCTTAATCTTTTTGTTTAATTATATCAGAGACTGTTTAATCTTTTTGTTTAATTATATCAACGACGTGTGGTATTTTCTTAATCTTTTTGTTTAATTATATCACAGACGGCTGGTTAAAGAACCGTCTGTGATAAGTCACTATCACAAACGGTTCCAAAGGTAACCGTCTGTATAAGTTCAACACAGACGGCTCCTTTGGAACCGTCTGTGATGAGGCGTCAGTATCACAGACGGTTCTTATTACCAACCGTATGTGATACTGCACAGACGATTGGTAGAATTAACCGTCTGTGATAGCGACTCATCATAGACGGTTCTTATTAGGAATCGTCTGTGAATTATCACAGACGGTTGGTAATAAGAACCGTCTGTGATGAGTCGCTATCACAGACGGTTCCAAAGGGAACCGTCTGTATAAGTCCAACACAGACGGCTCCTTTGGAACCGTCTGTGATGAGCCGTTCAGTATGACCTGTTTTGTAGTAGTGTATGTACCAAAACCGTCGGTAATACGTATAATATCACAGACGAATCTATTTACCAACCGTCTATGATATGTCTGAAAACACAGACGGTTCTACTTACCAACCGTCTGTGATACGTATAATATCACAGACGGTTATATTTACCAACCGTCTATGATATGTCTGCAGTCACAGACGGTTATATTTACCAACCGTCTGCGATACGTATGATATCACAGATGGTTATATTTACCAACCGTATGTGATACTATGATATCACAGGCGGTTCTACTTACCAACCGTCTTGTGATTGCATACGTATCACAGACGGTTAGTAAATATAACTTTCTGTGATATCATACATATCACAGACGGTTTAACAATCAAACCGTCTGTGAGTGTTCTTTGAACCTAACTAAATTTTATTGATTTTCAACTAGCCTCAGGAATTACTAGCCATATCCTCTGAAAACAAGCAGACAGAAAATAGATACATCACAGTTGAATCAATCGTTGACAACTTAAAGTGATCATTTACAACCCAAAATCAATTATAATAGAATACGTATCAAGTATTGTCGCTAGAGTTACAATTGAATTATAACTACTCAAAGTGAATTGCAATTGAATCAATTCTTTGAAGGTGGTTCAGGTGTCGACGTAGTGAAACTCTCCGCCGACGTGAACGATCTCCGTCATGATGAAGCTGCATAGCATCCCTCGAACCAACGAGAGCTCGTTCATAACGAGTGAATTTAAATCTATGTTCAAGCCTTGTCGCTAGCAGAAGTAAAGTAGTAAACATATATATATATATATATATATATATTTAAATTTCTAATTAAAAAATGATTATTGAGAGATTGACATACCGTAGCTATCCATAAAAAGAAAGCTAAGTGAGTCCATAACATGTACGGTTGCATGGGCATCTAGTAATAATAAGAAAGCTAAGTGAGTCCATAACATGTACGGTTGCGTGTGCATCTAGTAATAATAAGAAACATAACATGTACAGTTGTAACATCCTCGGATAACAATTGCAGTATCCTTGAATAACGGTTGCAACATCTCCAAACAATAGTTGTAACATAACAAATCAAAACAAAGCATCTAGAAAAAAAAACAAGTTGGAAAAAATTACAACATCGCTGTGAACCGTATGTAATTTTTTTTTCTACAGATATAATAATAATTTTTCTACAAATGCAACACTTGCAACATCCTAAGATAATAGTTACAATATCCCCGAACAATGGTTACAATATCACAAATTAAAAAATAAAGCATCTTAAAAAAAAGAATCTCAAAGTTGCGATAAGTAGATAACCCCGGTGTGCAGGCAGTTGCAAAATGTGCATAGGGTAATTACTGTTGAGGAACCGTCGCTGGCCAGTCTAGTCCAAGCGATTACCTCGTAGACAAACGTAGAATCGTAAGAACAACGCATGAACAACAAGAACAGAATAAGAGATAGAACACAGAGATGTAGGGGGACTTCTTGCTTCTCTTTATTCCTTCATCCGTCGATCAATCATTTACAATGAATAGCACCACCTATTTATAGGCTACGACCCTACTAGGGTTTGGGATGGGGCGCATACTAATGGGCCGACTGCAGGGTCAGGCCCATGGTTTCCCAACACTCCCCCTTGGGCACCCATCCTTTATGTCCATGTCTCGTCAAAACTCCATAAAAACCCAGTGGGAAAAATTTGGAGAAAGAGTACATGATACACGTTCTGCTGTGATGCACGAATTGCCTCATTAAAAAAAACCTTAGCCGAGAAACTTCAGGAAAACTCCTGAAGGGAAAAAGAGTACAATCCACCTAATTTCATTTAATCTCCTGGATTTATTCTTTGGGTACTCGATCTTCATGATCATGCTTTAATAATGAGTTCGTGAAGGTTCTCCCCCTGAATTCTGCACTTCTCTAAGTCTCATCTTTCCAATTCACATATGCATCTTTCAAAGTTAGACGCTACAAGTGACTTAGTGAATAAATCTGCAAGATTCTCACATGACTTAGTATGCAGTACTTTAAATACGTTCATCTTTTGCAATTCATGAGTATAGAAGAACTTGGGGTTGATATGCTTTGTGAGAGGATTGATACGGGGGATGCCCGATCTTCACGACGTAGGATCGATGATAACTTTGGATCCGTGCAACCTGACGAACCGATGGCGCCAACCATCGTCAAACAAAGAACTCGCGACAAAAGAATTCGCCCAACCACACGCTCGTGATCTGTCTCACGACCACACAAAGTAGGCGTGTCGTTGCTCGCAAAACACAAGGATTCACAAGAACGACGGTGTAACACCCGCTATTTGGAAGCCGAATGCTACCTAAGGATCTAGCATGCAACCTTATATTGGAATAATTTTCAACAATAAATCATCAACAAAGCTAAACAGTTCAACATCAAACGAAACATGAACGGAAACGTAATAATGGATCCATTTAGATAATTCTATCAATGATAATCAATGAACGTGCGATTATTTAAACGAACTCAACGATACGTATGAGTCATCCCAAACTGAATTTATTTATTACAGTCCATCAATTAATGAAAAAGAATAGTGATAGTTACATTATTGAAACTAAAGCAAGTGAAGTGTGTTGAGTAGTGCTTGTCTACTCCTCCCAAGAGAAACTTCATCAACGATCACCTAAAATAAATAAATAAACAAGGCAAGGGTGAGTCCACGACTCGGCAAGTACAATGGCTAATAGAATAGGCAATCAATATGAATAAGACAATCTAGTCACCATTTCGTAACATACAACAAGTGATTATTTATGTTGATATGAGATGAATGCTCAAAATCAAGGAATTTGGACTGCACACATGCATATACCGGTATAGCCGATGATACACCGTCGGTGTTCACTCAAGCCCGCATCTTAACAAAAATACGGGATCCACTTCCCGTATGAAGAATGTTTCATACGGTGTCCAACACCGCCCATCCCGAATTAATGGGACTTGCGCACCCATCACGGAATTGATGGGCTCTCATGCGCACCCATCCTCGAATTGATGGGCTCACTCATCCACTCCGTGGATGGTAAATGACAATGAATGCATGAAATGACTTATCGAATGAATAATGACATCATCTCCAATCATGGATTCAACACATAAGAAATATCATAGACAATTCATCATCTCTTGTGTCATAAGACATCACAACACAATCACATAAACATTCATCAATCACAAGCAATAAGATAGTAATGCACTTGCCTTCGCGATGCGACGCGTTAACCGAAAAGGTGATACTCCTAAACTCGAGGCTTCACCGCCTAAACAAGTAAAATAATTTCAATAAGAACAAAATGTACCCAGCACTACTAATCAACGTTCTACAACGCTTCCACGGTGACTCAAGACTTAACTACAAAGCCTAATCTGAAATATCGACAAATCAGTCACAACCGATCATCGACAGCAGCACGGTGAAAATCATATCTAATGATCTGGAACTCGAAATGAGGTGAATCCAATTTCTGTGGATTCATAACTAACATATCTAAAATTCTCAAGTTGACAAGATAGACCAATTCGGCCAAATTAATATGCTATTGAACAGATGAACTTTCAGAACAGAGATCTGCCCTAAAGAACAAATAGTAATTACTAAACCGATCAAAACTTTTAATCTACAACTCTGAATTAAGTGTTCTTTACCAATCTAGAAAGGTTACGAAAAATTCAACAATAACCTAGTTGGGTGTAATCTCTGATTTTTCATTTAAGTTAATCTTATTCTTAGAGACAAGTTGACAGTTCATTATTATCAGAGTTCTGGACAGCAAAGGTAAAATGACCATAACTTTTGATCCGTAAATCGGATTCAGGTGTTCTTTGCGGTCACTGAAAACTAAGAACATTATCTACAACTTTCTAGGAGATGGAAACCCCCAATTCGGAATCTAACAATCCCTTAAATAATAAACAAGACGACTGCAGAATCTCGTCAGGATTTCAGGACAGCAGCACTAAAATCAACATAACTTTTTAACCGTAACTCGGAATTGAGTGATCTTTGCGGCTACTGAAAGATAACGACGGATCCCACATAACTCTAGGAGATGGGATCCTTAAATTCTGCATCTAAATACACGAAATTACCCACGCAACAATCTGGACAGATTCAAAATTAATGCTGACAGACTTTGATTCAAACGATTCTAATCGGAAACACTTCTATGATTAAACAAACAACAACAACCGACGTTCGTTACCCTTGGAGAACCGCTAGAGATCACTGATCAAAACCCTGAAGAAGATCTCCTCTTCTCCTTTCCCTTTCCTCCTCCTTGTGGCCGGCTAGCTGCAGGAGAACTCAAGAGATGGTAGCAATGGAGTTTGAGGGGGAGGGGAAAGGATACTGTAGTGTGCACTGTAGCGGCGGCGCTACTGTAGCTACAGTACCCCAAGCTAGGGTTTCCTCTTCTTTTATAGGTGGCCGGCCCTTCTTGGGCCTCCTGGGCCAAGGCCTGAGGCTCAGGTTGGCGAAAAACTGCATAATCCCCCTTTTCCTGATGTCTAAATCTCTGTTGGATACTTCCTTTGCAAGAATAAATCTGAGGTATTACAGACGGAACGGCACAACAGATTGGAACTCCCTATTCTAGTGGGGGCAATATTGCTCAAACCCTAAAATCAAGAATATATTGATATCTGAAAAAAAATGTCGTCCTCCCTACATGGCGGTGCACGGCTCAATATATATATAGCCACCTGTAATTGGGCTGGACCCAGACTCCTAATCACTAATTAACTTTCCGCCGGCCATGTAGGCTCACGACATGCCCAATTTATTGGCTCACGGTTACACCGAGAGAAAAGTCCAAATTCCTAAACAAACGCACACAGTTCGGACTTAACAATCCTGATTCGGTTCACGTGAGAAAAGTCTTCACACGTTTTCCATCTAGCTCCCTCTCTGATTTTCATGATCTCTGATTTATCCTCCTCACGCAGCACACATGCATGCATGCATTTACCTCCATGCTGCAGCACACATGCATGTGCTTTCTTTATTCTTTTCTTCCTTGTTGCATGTTGTCCTTGTTGTATGCGCAACATGCATGCATGCATGAACCATTAAATTACAGCACCCATGGAGCATGTGCATGCATCCTCTTCTTGATTATTGATGTCTTCAATATGTGTATAACTACACAAACAAAGCATGTAACTATTAGGCAGTATCATAATCTCATTAGTAAGATTAAAATCATTTAAGAGCGAGTTCACCTGTTGGTTAATTAATTTAGTCTTTGCTCGTGTAATCGTTAATTTAGTCTTTGCTCGTGTAATCGGTCCAATCGAGATGTCCTCATCATCCTCCCCCTCTTGAAAAGGAGTCGTCCTCGACTCTGATTCTTCCGGTCCAAAGAATGGTGACAAGTCAGCAACATTGAATGTAGAACTCACAGCGTAACCATCACCCGGAAGCTCGATCTTATATGCATTGTCATTGATCTTCTCAAGTACTCTGAATGGACCATCTCCCCGAGGCATCAACTTGGACTTACGCTTGTCCGGAAAGCGTTCTTTGCGTAGATGCACCCAAACCAAGTCACCAGGTTCAAATAGCATCTTCTTTCTTGACTTGTTCGCCTTCCCAGCATAGTAGCTCGTCTTCTTTTCAATTGCTTCTTTAGTCTTGACATGAATTTGCTTCACATATTCAGCACGTTTTGACGCCTCCATATTAGTATGTTCGTGTACCGGAAGTGGCAGCAAATCAAGTGGCGTAATTGGTTTAAAACCATACACCACCTCGAACGGGCACAATTGAGTAGTCGAATGTACGGCCCTATTGTACGCAAACTCCACATGTGGCAAACAATCTTCCCACTCTTTTAGATTCTTCTTGATCATCGTTCGTAGTAGGATTGAAAGTGTTCTATTCACCACCTCCGTTTGTCCATCCGTTTGTGGGTGACAAGTTGTAGAGAATAACAACTTTGTCCCAAGCTTGCCCCACAAAGTCTTCCAAAAGTAGCTCATGAACTTGACGTCACGATCCAAACAATCGTCTTTGGCATGCCATGCGATCTTACAATTTCCACGAAAATAAGTCACTACATGCGATGCATCGTCGCTTTGTGACGAGGAATAAAATGTGCCATTTTAGAGAACCTATCCACAACTACAAAACTGAATCCTTCCTCTTAGTCCTAGGCGGTCCTAAAACAAAGTCCATACTAATATCTTCCCAAGGTACACTAGAAACAGAAGTGGGGTATATAAACCATGTGGATTAAGTTTAGATTTCGCTTTGTGGCATGTGACACATCGCTTTACAAACCTTTCGACATCACGCCTCATTTTAGGCCAATAAAAGTGATCGCTAGCATCATGAAGGTCTTTTCTCTCCCAAAGTGTCCTATCAATCCACCGCATGAGATTCTGCAATAAAAGCAAACGCACTGATCAACTGGAACACATAATTTGTTAGCACGAAATAAAAATCCATCATGAATATGAAACTTGTCCCATCCTTTTCCATCTTTGCATTTAAAATATGGTTCTGAAAATTCATGGTCAGAAGCATATAAATCTTTCAAACTCTCTAATCCGGGTACCTTTACTTCCAATTGAGTTAAAAGCACATGCTTTCTAGATAAAGCGTCAGCTACCACATTCTCTTTTCCTTTCTTGTACTTGACAACATATGGGAAAGTTTCAATGAATTCTACCCACTTAGCATGTCTACGGTTCAGTTTAGCTTGGCTTTTCAAATATTTCAAAGCTTCATGATCAGAGTGAATAACAAATTCTTTAGGCCAAAGATAATGTTGCCAAGTCTCAAGCACACGTACTAAAGCATACAATTCTTTATCATACACAGGATAATTCAATTGAGCACCTCCTAGTTTCTCACTAAAATATGCTACGGGTTTCCCTTCTTGCATCAAAACACCACCAATACCTATTCCACTAGCATCACATTCAATTTCAAAAGTCTTAGTGAAATCAGGTAAAACAAGTAATGGTGCTTCTATTAAACGTTTCTTTAGCTCTTGAAAAGCTTTTTCTTGTGGTGCACCCCATTCAAACACAACACCCTTTTTAGTTAATTCATTTAATGGAGCAGCAATGGTACTAAAATCTTTAACAAAACGTCGATAAAAACTAGCAAGACCATGAAAACTTCTGATTTGACTGACATTCACAGGGGTAGGCCAATTCTTAATTGCTTCAATTTTAGATTCATCTACCTCAATACCTTGTCCAGAAACAACATAGCCTAAGAACACCACTTTATCGGTACAAAAAGTGCATTTATCAAGATTAGCATACAGTTTCTCATTCCTAAGCACTTCTAGCACTTGTCTAGTATGATCAATGTGTTCATCCATCGTTTTGCTATAGATCAAAATATCATCAAAGTATACCACAACAAATTTAGCAATGAATGTTCTTAAAACATGATTCATCAATCGCATGAATGTACTAGGTGCATTAGATAATCCAAAAGGCATAACTAACCATTCATACAATCCAAATTTAGTCTTAAAAGCAGTTTTCCATTCATCACCAAGTTTCATCCTAATCTGATGGTATCCACTTCTCAAATCAATTTTGGAGAATATAACAGCACCACTAAGTTCATCTAGCATATCATCTAACCTAGGAATAGGATGACGATATCTAACAGTGATATTGTTAATGGCACGACAATCAACACACATTCTCCATGTACCATCTTTCTTAGGAACAAGAATTACAGGAACAGCACAAGGACTAAGACTTTCGCGTACATACCCTTTCTCAAGTAGCCCTTGCACTTGGCGTTGAATTTCTTTGGTCTCCTCTGGATTGGTACGATATGGTGGACGGTTTGGAAGTGATGCGCCGGGAACTAGATCAATTTGATGCTCTATTCCGCGCAATGGCGGAAGTCCCGCTGGTATCTCCTCCGGAAACACATCCTCAAATGCTTGCAAAAGAGAGGAAACACCACTAGGAAGAGAGGTTAAGTCGTTAGTGGAAAGCAAAACAGTTGCATCTTTGTACACAAGTACAAAGTGCATCTTTGATGGGTTATTGCTCACATCTCTCAAATCTGATTTTGTGGCTAACATAACCAACCCTCCCTCACTCTTACTTTTCCCTCTCATATTTGGCTTGTGGCTCTCACTCACCGATGTGTGGAAATCACTCTTTTCTTTCTTTTACTCTCATTTTCAGCAAGCTTCTTTTGCTGAAATTCAGCATGTATTTGACTAGAGTCATGGGATTAAGCTCCTTTGTCTTTCCCTTCCACTTAAAAGCATATCTATTGGAACGCCATCATGTTGCACACTTCTATCATATTGCCATGGCCTTCCTAACAGCGAGATGACACACAGTCATAGGCACCACATCACACTCAACAGTTGTCCTCATAATCACCAATCTTGAAAGTAACATGCACCACATACTGAACCTTCACATCCCCACATTCGCTAAACCATTGCACATGATATGGACGTGGATGTTTCAGCTTCTTTAAACCAAGCTTCACACAATTCAACACTAGCCAAGTTATGACAACTACCTCCATCAATAATGAGTTTGATTACCTTGTTGTTTACCTTGGCTTGTGTTTGAAACAAGTTGAATCGCTGTGGATGTGCATCTCCTTCTTGTGCAAGCATACTCAAGTTTTTAGTGACAACTAGTGCCTCTCCGCTTCATAACTCAAAGACATCAATCTCATCATCGCCATGGGATGTATTTTCATGACTGGGCTCAACCTCATCTTCACTTGATTCAAACTCTCCGTCTTCCGTCACAAGCATGACTCGGTTATTGGGACACTCCTAGCTATGTGCCCACGCCCAAACACTTGAAGCATTGAATTTCTCTACTCTTTGTCAGTAACATTAATTGAAGGTGTAGGGGATGAAGCCACCTTCTTCTCACTTGATGCAGGTGCTAATTTTGCAATCGAGGACGAATGAGCGTTAGTATTTGAACTAATACTAGCTGAAGATGTACCTCGTCCCAAACTGAAGCGTGCTTTGGTCGGATTAGGTGAGGATGATGGAGCTTTCAAATTGAAAGATGCTGTCCTTGGTGCTGGTTTCATATCTTCTAGCAACTGCTTCTCCGCCTTTGTAGTTTGATGCACCAAATCAACAACAGTATTGTAGGGCTGATATTGCACTATGCGTTTAATATTTTTATTTAAGCCAAACAGAAAGCGCGCAAGTGTTTGCTCTTCATCTTCATGCACATGTGCTCTAATCATAGCTTGCTCCATCTCCTTGTAGTATTCCTCCACAGAACGACCTCCCCGCCTTAAATTCGCATTTATCAAAAGATCACGTTTATAAGTTGCAGGAACAAAACGTGCTCTTAGCTCTTGCTTCATTTTAGCCCATGATGCAATTGGAGGTTCCCCATTGTCTTCTCTTTGGTTCAACACTTGCTCCCACCAAATCAACGCATAACCATCAAACTCAAGTGATGCCATGTGTAGCTTCTTCTCTTCAATAATTGTGCATCCTAATATCTTCTCTACCTTGAGCTCCCATGTGAGATATGCATCCGATCGGAGCGCCTTCAAATTTGGGAATATTGAACTTGAGCTTCCCAAATTTTTCCTCCACGTGCTGCTCATCATGACGACGACCATGACGTTGATAATTATCATTGCGGTGTAACCAAACGTCGTCGCCGAAGTCCTCAATGTGGGCAGCACCGCCGCGTCCACGGCCACGCCCACGCCCACGGCCTCTCCCTTGGCCATGGTCTGTGCCCAAAACTCCTCCCCGCCCGGGGAAGGGGTGGTCGAACAGCGTTGGCGGCGGCTCGGCCCGCTAGAGCATCTCTAGCGAATCGTAGCCCTCTCTCATCGGTCTCATCAAGCTCAACGCCTTCTTCATGGACACCAACCGGGCCCGCTCTTTGCGAAGCTCCTCTAGTATCTCTCTCCTCAAGACGCTCATGTTGTCATTCAACTGAGTGTTGAAATCATTTGTGAGCTTCTCAAGGTCAGCTTGTGTAACATATTCTGGTTCTCCTTCTTTCCCTGACATGGTTAGTGCAAACAAAGAAAAACTATATATGTGGGTGTGGAAGTTTTTATTTGTGGAAATCACTCAATCTCACCTTCTCTTACCGATCAAGTTCTTATGCGTCCTTGATGGAATTGAAGAGTCGCACGCACTTTGGTGACTGTAGACAACACAAGGTGATAGATTAAGCGAATTCAATTGCACAAGCACTGTTAGACAATGACTTATTTGTGGAGCTCGGAATGAAAAGTGTTTACCTATGCAATCTGAAATTTATAGATATTGTAAAGCTAGGTAATAATCCAAACTAGAATTCAATGTCTAGTTGCTGATCTTATGATATAAGCAAAGAACGAAGCAACTCACACGCAAAGATGATGGAACTTAGTGCAATCAAAGGAAAAAGCTAATATATAAAAATATAAGTGATGAATTACTAGCTCGTATTGCACAAGTTATGAAGAGACGCTAGCTAATTGCTCAATAATATAAAATAGGGCACAAGATTGTTCAAAACAAATAAATAGCACAATCTGAAATTTGACAATGATAGGGTGTGCTCACAATAAGTGATCGGCCAAGTATTGTTTTTTTCTTCTTCTTCTATTTTTTTCTTTCTTTTTTTTTTCTTCTTTTTTTTTGCCTGACCAATCAAATTGTCACAACAACAGCACTTAAAACCCCACTTTCGGCTATGAAAGTAAATAACAATTCAGAAGTGTGCAAAGTGTAAATGAACAGCCCTAGAGCAAATCAAATAGCTAGTCTCGAATAGGAGCAAAGTATTCGCAAAGAATTGAATTGGCTCACAAAAGATATTGGTTTTTTTTTTTGCAAATCGTGAACGATAAAAATCGTAATATGTAGCAATTTAGGTAGCAAGCTGCTATCTCTGCGACGCAGCGCAATGGCAATTTTTTTCCCCGCCGCAATGGCCCGATCGATCTGCGATCGCTTTTTTTTTTTGGCGTCATCAGAGCGCCTATAGTGGTATCAGAGCAACATAGCGCATCGTACGCATCTTGTAGCGTGTCGCGCATCAGTAGCCCACGGACGAACCCTGCTTTTCTGCGTGCGCCCAGCGATGGAGGATGTAACGCGCACTGCAGCAGATTGGAAATAAAGTTCGCTGTGCACACTGTAGCATATGGTGTAGTAGATTGATTTTTTTTTTTTGATGAACACAAGATCAAGCAACGCAAAAGAAATCTATGATCAGCGACTAAACACAGTTTCTAATGGATCAAAACCTAACAAAACTCACAAGAATTAACAGATCGAAACTACGGGCTAAAGAATTTTTTTTTGTGGCTTTTTGTGTATAGGATAGAAAAATAAATCTAACTACGGGTAAATTGATCCTACCGTGGCAACCGATGCTCTGATACCAAGATGATACAGGGGATGCCCGATCTTCACGACGTAGGATCGATGATAACTTTGGATCCGTGCAACCTGACGAACCGATGGCGCCAACCATCGCCAAAACAAAGAACTGCGATAAAAGAATTCGCCCAACCACACGCTCGTGATCCTGTCACCGACCACACAAAGTAGACGTGTCGTTGCTCCCGCAAACACAAGGATTCACAAGAACGACGGAACGGCACAACAGATTGGAACTCCCTATTCTAGTGGGGGCAATATTGCTCAAACCCTAGAATCAAGAATATATTGATATCTAAAAAATGCCGTCCTCCCTACATGGCGGTGCACGGCTCAATATATATATAGCCACCTGTAATTGGGCTGGACCCAAACTCCTAATCACTAATTAACTTTCCGCCGGCCATGTAGGCTCACGTACATGCCCAATTTATTGGCTCTCACGGTTACACAGCTGAGAGAAAAGTCCAAATTCCTAAACAAACGCACACAGTTCGGACTTAACAATCCTGATTCGGTTCACGTGAGAAAAGTCTTCACACGTTTTCCATCTAGCTCCCTCTCTGATTTTCATGATCTCTGATTTATCCTCCTCACGCAGCACACATGCATGCATGCATTTACCTCCATGCTGCAGCACACATGCATGTGCTTTCTTTATTCTTTTCTTCCTTGTTGCATGTTGTCCTTGTTGTATGCGCAGCATGCATGCATGCATGAACCATTAAATTACAGCACCCATGGAGCATGTGCATGCATCCTCTTCTTGATTATTGATGTCTTCAATATGTGTATAACTACACAAACAAAGCATGTAACTATTAGGCAGTATCATAATCTCATTAGTAAGATTAAAATCATTTAAGAGCGAGTTCACCTGTTGGTTAATTAATTTAGTCTTTGCTCGTGTAATCGTTAATTTAGTCTTTGCTCGTGTAATCGGTCCAATCGGGATGTCCTCATCAAGGATTCTTCACATAACCCATCTGTACTTGTGCAACACAAACTGCATTTATCTTCATAGATAATAGTGGGGGTTAGTGCGACATTCAATCCACATGACTGCTGGATGTAGTGAATCATCCGCCGAAGCCAAGCACATTCTCGTGAGGCCTCGTGTAATGCTATTATTTCCGGGTGGTTCGTCGAAGTCGATACAAGACTCTGCTTAGACGATTTTCATGGAATTGCAGTTCCACCATATATGAATTCATAGCATGTTTGCAATTTTGGCTGTATGCGGGTCCTACAGGTACCCGTCATCTGCATTGTTATTCATAGTTAGGTCTTGGTTCTTTCTATAGAACAGACCAAGTTCTTTGCTTCCTTGGAGGTATCGGAAGATGCCTTTTATTCCCTGCCAATGCCTTTGGTAGGTTCTGTACTATACCTTGCTAACAGGTTCACGAAAAATGCAATGCCCAATCTAGTACTGTTTGTTCAATACATGAGTGTTTCTAGCACACTTAAATATGGGAATTCCGGTCCCAGGACTTCCTCCCCCTCTTTTCTAGGTCTATACGGGTCCTTGTCTTGCTGCAAAGATCTCCCCACCATTAGCAATTTCAAAGGGTATGCTATTTCAAAGTCAAACCTTTCTAACACCTTCTGAGTGTGGGTTGACTGATGTACTAATATCCCTTCAGGGGTATGCCCAAGCTGCAAGCCTAGGTAATATTTGGTTTTCACCCAAATCTTCATTTCGAACTCCGACACCAGGTAAGAGCTTGCTTTCCTAATATCCTTCAGGGTTCCGATGATATTCAGATCATCTTCATACTCTAAGATTATACAAAATCCATTCTGGGATCGTCGTATAAATACACAGAGATTATTCTCATTTTTCGTGTAGCCTTTCTTGCATAGAAAGTCGCCAAGCGATTATACCACATTCACGCACGATTGCTTAAGTTCGATAATGACTTTCTCGAGTTTCACATGCACATATTTCTATTTGCTCTGTTTTGGTTCGGGATGGTGATACATTCAGGTATCTTCATATAACTGTCCGAATCTAATATTTCATAAAGGTATGCTGGTACCTCATCCATCAATTTCACTTCCAACTTCAAGTTCACTGCCATTGAGATAAATGTCTAAAGGGGGTTCTGCCTATGATCGGAGAATAGGTTTCTTCATAATCATCTCCTGGATGTTCAATGAAACTTTATGCAACGAGCTTTGCTTCTTTTCATTTCTCTTTCGAACAAATATCCACTTATGCCCTACGGGGTGCACAAGGGGAGGCGTACGGCTTACAGGCCCAAACACCCTTCTTTTATTCGAAGAGAATAATTCAGTTTCTACTGCCTTCTTTTAATCTGATCTTTTCTTTCATTCATCGAGTGATATAGGCTCTGAATCAAGATTGATGATTGTGGCAAGTTTCTTTGCAAAGTATATGTCGACATTGGCTGTTGTCATATTCAAATATTCTCACGAGGTCATAAATTTTATAGTTATTTCTTCAAGGGGCGATTCTTCTAATGCTTCTACTTGCTCACCGCTGCTTCCAATTGCGGGGCAATTCCCTTTAGTTTTTCAGCTCCGATGTGTGCGCACACATGCATGCTGATGTCTCCCTTCATGGGGATGTTCAATTCTGGTATGCCTTTCCCGAAGGTTCCATACCGATGCCAGGTCTCAACTAGCTTCCCTTCTGGTTCTGGGGCACTTCGGTGATCGGCTGTGACAAGTCCTTCTTATCTTTTTTCACCAGGCGTCCCCGGTTACTTCGGATTCGAGGGACCGGAGTTCTCGTCCTTTTATTCTGAGGCCTCTGGAAGGGATTAGGGATACCTTCAATAGTATTTCAACCCTCTCCGGTGTATTGCTTGCAGGCAAATGCTACTTATTCACGCTCTTCAAATCACTAAAGTGGTCTGACAGTTGATTCACTAATATTTGCAAATCAATTATCTTCTGGACTTCAATTGTCTTCTAGACTTCAATTCAATTATCTTCTGGACTGCAATTATCTTCTGGACTTCTCTATTTGTTTCACTAGTGCGCGGGTCATATGCATAGATTTCAATTATCTTCTGGACTTCAATTGTCTTCTAGACTTCAATTATTTCCTGACATTATTATCAAGGGTTGATTTCCTCCCCCTAATGACGGGAAACTAATCTCATCTGATATACTATCAGCGAATCGGGCATTATGCAAATCTCTAGTCATAGGGTCCAAATACTTGATTATGGATGCTGTCTCATAACCAACGATATCCCGGACTTTTGAGAAGACCCATTGCGTCATTGCGGTGATGGTATAGGTACATAAACCTTACGACCAAACCTGCGAAGATGAGTAGTTTTCAGTGCTGACCCTTGCGCTAGTTGCATAGGTGGATGGATGTCATAGGCCGACGGTCTTAAAATTGATGAGAGCTGCTGCGACCCAACATGTAGTTGGCAAATTCCAATTCTTCAAAGTTCTGCTAGTCCATTCTGGGTGTGGACATGCGGTACAGAATGCTCAACTTCAATTCCCATTTTCATGCAATAATCATCAAATGCTTTCGGAGTAAGTTCTCCAGCGTTGTCCATTCAGGTGGATTTCTCATGATGACGAGGGAAAATATTTCTAATTTTATTATCTGTGAGATTTAGCTATGCAAAAGCATGATTTCTCGTAGACAATAAACATACGTGCAACCATTCCGAGGAAGCATTGATGAGCACTATAAAATACCTAAAAATTACCCTTACAGGGGCTATATAGGACCGCAAAAGGTCTCCCTGGATACGGTCCAGGAATGTAGGGACTTCATCCTTCGCTTTCAGAGCAAAAGGTCTAATAATTAATTTCTCGGTGGCACATGCAGGGCACACAAAATCCTCCTGATTCAAAAAATTATTTATATTCATATTATGTCCCTGTGAATTGTTAATTATATCTCTCATTATCCTAAGACCTAGGCGGCATAATCTATCATGCTAGAGATAGAAAAGTTCAGAGCTTCTAAATTCGATTTTCAAGGCAGTATAGGCTGTAGGTGCCTTAATATTAGTGTAGTATAACCCAGTTTCATATGAAGGAAGATATTCTAATGCTATTTTTCACTTTCTTCACGCTTTGTAATGAGCAGGTATTCTGTACCATACTCTTCTTTAGTCTCTACGTGGAAACTGTTAGCGCAAATATCCTTAAGAGTTCTAGTCAATTCTGGGTACAACAAGTCTTCTTCAATGACCAAATTTGTGCCCATTTGGGAGTATAATTATGACCTTTCCTGAGCCTATTATACAAGTATCGCTGCCCGCAATTGTCGTAAGACTACCAGCATTCTTACTGATCGACTGGAAATTTTTTTGTTTCTCTCAGGATGGTATTCGTTGTGCGCTACCTGCTAAGCACACTTCCTCCATAGGGTGCCACACGCGTTCTAATATAATGTACTTTATTAATATGTAGCAGAAATCAAGCAACACATAAATAAAATACTTCAGATATCAGAACGTAACTTGCTATTATAAAGACGGGAAAAATAAGCCTTGTAGGACTCATAATAAGAATTTTAATGTTTTGCTCTCCTAGAGCTTGCAACCATTATTTAATAATTCAAAATTCTGCTTCAATTACAAACTACAAGTTTCTATAAAAGGTCCGAGTGCAATGCGTGCGCTGGATCTAATAGGCGAAGTATTCAGGAACTTCTGCCTAAATCGGCTTCATGCGCTATCTTCTCCTCTTGGGCAGCTACGGCTGTGGCCGCTGCGATGTCCAAAGGAGGGATGATGGGGCTGCTACTAGGCTGTTCACATTCATAAGTGCAACTAACGGATGTGGATCCTCTGTGCCTGCAATGACGAGGTATGCCTCATGCTATCATTTGCCCTTCTTCTTAGACTGGAAAGCATTAATAATGTGCGACGCACGACCTTACCCTTCTTGCTCCTCTCATTTGTGAGAGGCTTCATCACCTTGTAGCTGCTAGCAGTGGCTTCACGGCCAACATTGCAACTAGGTGGCTGCAAGATGAAGTTCTTTCTTAGAACATCATCTTGAGCTTTCGCAACTTGCATGATGTCAACTAATTCGGCATTCTTCATGTAGCCATCTTGACGATAGTTGCGTGCAGATTACACCGCGTTCGGGTGAAAGGTAGAAAGTCTTCTCCATCTTCTGCTCATTCATGATTCCATTACCACATAATTGAAGACTAATACAAATTTTATACAAAATCTGGCCATGCTGGGTCAGTTCTTTGAACTACTAGTTCGCGATGCCAGTCATATTCTTATTCATGCAAAAAGCTCAAATGATTACTGCTGGTAATCTGCATAAATTGGTTGCAAAATTCTCACAATGCTCTTCGAACTCCAGGTTCGTGTTCCCGTATTTTTTATGCATTTTTCATGATTTACTACTATTTTCAGTGATTAAAAGCAATATAAACAATCACAGATAATCAAAACAGTAAATATAATAAATAAATTACATAGAAATAATAATAACAAAGTTAAACATGCTTTAATGTTCAAAATATTCAAAAAATTGGATTCCCGATGCCATTTTCTGCTGGAAAATAACTTTTCGGCGAAAACTGCAAGTTTCAGGGCCTAAAACGCGAAGTCTCAGTTCTGAGAGAATTTGCACGCAATTTTCATGTTTTCTAGGGGTTTTTTTTCGCAAAATTCCTTTATTCGCGAAAAAGTTCTCGTAATTTTCAGTATTGCGAGGACCGTTTTGCAAATTTCCCTTTCTTTCGTGTTTTTTTTCCAGGCTGCTGGGCCTTGCGCCCTTGGCCCATTAGAGCCGGTTCAAGGGGTGGGGTTAGGGTTTCCCCACCCCACCTGTTCACCCGGCGGCGGCTCCATGGAGCCTTGAGGAGGGGTGGTCGGCGGGCGGTCTCGTGTGGCGCTACAAGGCGCGACGACGCGACGGCCCTCATGCGGCGGCTGCGGGCGGTCGGAGAGCAGCGACGCCAGCCGTGTGAGGCGGCATCGGCGGCGTTGGTGCGCCAGGGCGCGGAGCCGAGTATGGCGGCGCACTGCGCGCGATCTCGGGCGGGATGTCGTTGTGGGCGGCGAACGCGGGCGGGAGGCGCTGCGCGCGCGCTTAAAGCCCCGAGGAGACGATGGCGGCGGCTTCAAGGCGACCGCGGGCGGTGGCGCCTTCAAGGCGGTTGCGACCGGTGGCGGCTTCAAAGCGGCGCGGCGATGGCACCTTCAAGGCGGTGCGACCGCGGCGGCCGCAAAGCGACGCGGTGGTGGCGCGCGGCGAGCCGCTGCGGGTGGCGAGCACGGCCGGCGGGAGGCGGCGGCGCGGGCGCGCGCGAACCCGACGAGGCGTGAGGCTTGGGGTGGCGCGGGGCGGTAGCGGCGGTGACGCCGGCTGCGGGCCTTGCGCGGCCGTGGCACGACGGGGCCAGGCGCGGCGGCTGACAGCCGATGGTGGCGATGCCTCCACCTCCCCTTTTTTTTTCTTTGCTGTTGGTGATGTCCGGCGACCGTTCCATGCAGGGTTGGGTGATGCGGATTGGCGGCCATCATCGGGTGGCTGGGCACGGCTCGAAGTCGGCGGTGGCGCGGCTCTACAGGGCCGTCAGTCGTCCCCTTTTTTTTTACTGTTCATGTACGCGATGCAATGTGCAATGTAATGTAATACGAGATTGCAACTGAGGCGCGGCTTCATGCCGACATGTGCGTGCTTGCCGTGTAGCACTGTCGTTGCCTCCATGACGATACGTGATGGCGGACTATGCCGACCGATAATGTGTCGCGGAGGTAGTGACAGCCGTTTGCAGGCGGCGCCATGCACATGATGCTTTTCATGTGACTGCATATACAACCTATGGTACAATCATCATCTACTCTTTCATGCAACCCATCGATCGGCTTGGCCGGCGACTTCAAGTCGGCTCGCGGTAGATTAGAGCGGATTTACACCGTAGGAAACCAATCTAGAAAGCAAAATTTGCAGAATTGAAAGTAATCTAGAAAATGATTCAATCTACGAGTGTCGTTCATCGACGGTTACCTTTTCGATGCGAGGAGAGTCGATCGTGCTGATAACGTGTTGAGGAACCGTCGCTGGCCAGTCCAGTCCGAGCGATTACCTCGTAGACAAGCGTAGAATCGTAAGAACAATGTATGAACAATAAGAACAGAATAAAAGATAGAAAACAGAGATGTAGGGGGACTTCTTGCTTCTCTTTATTCTTTCATCTATCGATCAATCATTTACAATGAATAGCACCCCCTATTTATAGGCTACAACCCTGCTAAGATTTAAAATAGGACACCCACTAATGAACCGACTGCAGGATAAGACCTATAGTTTCCCAACAATTACGACAGGTGCGCTTATTCAGAATAAGCTTTTGGAAATATGAACACGCGTCCGCACTTCATCGATCCGTGTGCACTGGACGCCATCGTTGTCTCAATTCGTGGGCATCCTATGTCAATTCGTGGGCGTACAGACTTTGTGTCGATATAGAGTGTTTCTATTCACGGACACGATATGTCGATACAGAGGATGACTTTTGCCTCGTGGCTAACCAGCATGTCAGTACGCAGGCATGTGGGACTTTATCCACATGGGCAACCCGTGATCCAGCAAACTTAACCGACTACAGCGATGGATGGCCACCACAGGGCGACGAAAACGATGCTTACGTACACGCAGAGCGCGCTTGCTAGCTCCCCTTGTACACTTCGGAGTACATCTTAATTTCTTTGCCATGCAATCACTGTTAGCTAAACGATGTCTAATTATGTCTTGCCTTCCATGCATGCATGCATGTATGTATAGTATATATCTGAAGATTTACCTATCATAGTTTTGATCGTTAATCGATAAAAAATCACCATGCATTGATCGATGTAAGACATATGTAACATATATGCAATCCTCAGCACAGATAGTATCTCTTCTTTCTCCCTTTTTCAGATTCTCATCGATCACCGGCCGATATATCGATGCTTTACTATGGATCATGAACTAGCTGTTGGATTTAATCTTGTTTTAGTATTATTAGTTTCCGTTTAGATTTCGGTTTTTCTTTTGGTAAGAGTTGGAGTTCGAGTAATTTGCTTGGTTCAGTTTTAGTCAAAATCGGTCGAGTCCGTATGCGCGTGTGAGTCGAATAGCATGAGTGTATAAAGCAGGCCTAAGCGCCGTGTAAAGGTGTGGAGTTGAAGAAATAATAATAATAAAAAAAAGACAAAAAGAGGAGCCGGTGCTCCCAGCATTTTTTTTTAATTTTTAATACTTTTTAAAAAATTATTTTAAAAATAACATCTTCTTAACTTTATTTTCAATTAATTCTAACCTCTTTGTTCACGCCACAACGCTCCACGTGATAAAAACATGTTGTCACGCCACGGATCTTGGCGTGGTAAATGAGTGTTGTCACGCTAATCCTCTTGGCGTGACAGGAGTTAACCTAAAAATGAACGCGTGTTGGCTTGGGGGATTATCTGATAGATTTGATCACGCTGTGGTCAATGACGTAACAGAACAATTTGGTCTGACCAAAGGGTTTGGAATTGAAAATAAAGTTAGAAAAAAGCTATCTTTAAAATAATTTTTTTAAAAAAATTAAAATTAAAAACTGCTCCCCGGAAAGAGATCTAGTGTGTCGGCATCGTTCTATGTTTTGCTTATCTCTCCAGAAGAAAATAAGCACAGCAGGAGGCGCAGCTTTTGGCAGGCTACATCACGTGAAGCAAGAAGAGTACAGGGTGCTGCTATCTTCATGTGGAGACAACCAGGACGGTCAAGTCGGGTGGGTAGGGCGCAGGAGCAGCGCAAGCCGGGTGTCACGGCGTAAGAACCGAGTGCATCGTTTGACTGGAAAAGAAGCCGATCGATTTATTTTGTTTGGAACGAAGCAGCGTCGTGAAGGATGGTGCTAGTGGTACAGTATAGCACACGTTGGATAGAGAGAAAATGACGACGGAATGATTCTTTATATTTAATTTTCTTACCTGTACACATCTTGATCGATCTGCAGCCAGCTGAACAAAATATATTTCATGATTTTCAGCATGCAGTACACATGCATATACGTACATGTCATCGCTTCACACAGTCTCACTGGAGATGCAAAAATTCAGTCCTGCATTGACAGCAAAACCGTCTCCAAATCATCTATTGCTAACTATATCTAGTGAGACTATAGCATAAACTATTGGACTAGCTAGCAAACAACCAAATTAAACACCACGATAATACTGCAATATAATTAGCATTAGGGTTTTACTTAACAGTAATGAAATGAATGATATGGTCCATATGGAACGACAAATGTGCATATATGAGTATGCGTCTACATGTGGTGTTAATTAGTACGAGTATTAGTACAGTTGCAACTTGTTGATCCTATAGATGTGCAGTTAGGAGAGTATGGTATGATATTTTCATGCTTTGGGGAGCTACTACGTACTGATCTGATGCATAGATTCAAATGGACATAGCTAGGCATGCATAGACGTTTTAATGATGAAGAGGCCGATCCTGCAGATCTGGCAATGTCGGCGAAATGACTCAGATTTACGCATGCCATCGACTCATTGCTGATCTGATCATATATGCAATCTAGAAATTAATGCAAGCTGGCTGGAGCTAGCAAGTTTGAGAAATTGGAGCGAGATCGATCGTGCTGCATGCGTAAGCTCAGTTGAATTCTAGTCCTGAGCTAGCTTGATCACGTACACACGAACATACGTAATGTTGACTGGGACAAAGAATAAGAATCTGGAGGCTAGCAGCTGCATGTTGTATGTATGTTTGCATGGCATGTATTGTATGGGCAAACAAACCATAGTGGCAGTACTGGGGCATGCATGCAGTTGGAGATGAGGAGGAATCCATACAGGAGAGAGGGGCTTTGAATTGAAATATTCCATGTGGCAGCAACGATCGGATGCAAGCATGCATGTGTATGCTTATTAGCCTCCGTGCTGGAATGTGTCGGTGCCATATTAGCTTGTTTTCTCTTTGATGTCAGTTTCGGCCATACCATTCTAATCGATTACATCAGGATTACAGTACGTCACCAGTACGACGTTGTGAACGGAGCGTTGGCATTTTCCTACGGCAGGATGCATGCGCAAGTCACCTTCTACTTGTCATCACCTATATTACATATTGAAATCATCGGTGATGCAGGCCATCTATCTAGTCGCTATTTTCTTTTAGAATGAAGAGCTTAGATTACATTAATATAATCATCAGTGATGCAGGCCAAATTCATCTAGTCATCGGTGATGTAGGCCAGTTGTCTCTCTTTTGAATAAACAATAGTACAAACATGTGCACAATATCAACAACAAAGTAGATGAATCTTCTATAGAAAACCAAAATAATGGTAGCAAAATAATCATGATGAAAGAAAGATTTGGCGAAGACGACCGCAAAATTCTTAAGCAAAACCACAAGAGAGTACAAGGGTTTGTCGCCTTCTCACAACCATATCGAACTATATATATAATTTTTGAATGTCCGGGTTTTTACTCCATCCGATCCACATTAAAGAAGAAGAAACATTCAACTCCACGAGGTGTCCACAGGAGCAGCGCTCAATCCGTAATAGTCTAAAAGCGTAAAACTCTCCTGTGCTACTGTGTCTCTGCACAGTCCCCACGTCACTACGCTCAAGCACAGTTTTTCGTGAGGCCCAGGGTTCAATCCCTGGCCGGTGCTTGTCTCAACGCAAGCTAGACCAAGTGAGCTAACGCTCACTCCTCAAGATCTGAACTATCGTTCCCCTTGTCCTCATCCAAAAGAACTTGTTGACTTGGTTCTCTATTGTTACACCATATGGTTTTATATAGTTCCTCGTGTCCTCCTCTAAAGACTTTTGTGGGACTGTTGGGGTCCAAGCCTGAATCATTGCAACCAGCCAAGATCTGATGCAAAATTGGAGCCGTGACACTCCCATGCTCCCGACCTTTGTGAGCGGGATGAAAACTGGTCGGGTAGACGTAGCCTTGACCTGGTGTTGGTCCTGGGTGGATGTAATCTTGACCTGGTGTTGATCCTGGGTGGTCATACCCAGTGGTGTTAAGTAGTGGAGGTAATCACGATCAAAATAAGCATAGGTGGAGGTAATCTCTGCTGTTATTTAAATATTGTGCATTTACTCTCTTTGCAAAAATACTTTTGGTTAAAATGCTAAGTGATAGGCTTTGCTAATTATGATATTGGAAAACATTGTTTTAGCAAATAAAAGAACCCGAGCCACCTTTGTCAAGTCTTACATGTATATTATTGCATCGTGTGTGTTGGCTCGTGAGCACGGAAGTTGTGCTCATCCTCGCTCTTTCCCCAACCCTTCAGATTAGGCGGACCATAGGGACTATGACTATTGCGAGGACCCCGAAGTCGATGGACAAGGCGGCGATGAAGAGTAGTTTAGTTTCGAGTAGTCTTGGTCTCGCCTCAGTCTAGCTGGCTCATTGGTACTCGTGTACAACCGGTATTGTCCAAGCCGTTGGTTAATACCAGTCGTACACGAGTATCCCAGTCACTTGCATGTGGAGAGTTGTACTCTGCCCCTTTTGCTTCCGCTGACATTTTTGACCAGGTGGTTAGAGCCTCCTTTCGACCAGGTGGTCAAAACCGTCTTGTAGTTCCGCTGTCTTCTATGATGTAATCGGTTGGCCTGTTCGGCCTTTTTGTAAACTCGACCCGATGTGATCTATGTCACTCTAATGTCTATAATATAATGGGTGGTTTGGTCCTACGACTGGTATGAATTGATTCAGTAATGTATTCTGTGAGTGTTATTTATTGATCCAGGGAATAGCACAGTATTTTTACAGATAATTTGGATTTGTGATAATCCGGGTCCGACATAGGTCCACACTATCATACGCTTTTCAACACGGTTAATTAGTATAGAGTGATCATATGCTAGGCCCATAATTTGAGTTGATTGACCATGGACGACGATGAACACATGAGCCAAACGGCATGTATAAATTCTTGGGATCGCCGGCCCACTGATCTTTTAACCTTTGCCTTTCTTTCGATGTATAAATTTTAGACCGTATGAACCAGCAACGCAAATGGAGGGGAAAGTAAAAGTATACGAAGTGCAGCCCAAATTTTTGGCCGAAACTAGCCAGTTAACTATTCTCTTATGCATTATTTCGTTCTTAACCTCAGCGCGCGAGTTCTTTGTCCATTTGTAATTTTGTATCCTAGTTGAACTTTTAGAACCTTCTCCTTCCTTCCAAGACTTTTTGCATATCACAAAGTCTACACCTAAGCACGTAACCAAATTAAATACTACACGTGTCTTAATTCAAATAAGACACTTAAATGGATAGAGTAAGTATAGTTTAAATAGATTAAGTACAGACCTACAAAAGAGTAGAATGACACGGGCGCCTGCCTATATATACCCATGCCGAGAGCAGCCTGTGTTTACACGCACAACCCGACCGGATCATCAAATTAACTAGTAGCTGCTCCTTTACAAACATGAAGTACGTCCTAGTAGCCATGCCACAAGTGCTGTGGTTTCTCCTTACTCCCACCCTGCTACTTTCCCAGCCGGTGCTGACGCCGGCGGCTGCCTCAGTCTCTGATATGGCGCCGGCGCCGTCACCAATGCCGGCTCCACCCCCGGGCTGCCCTAGCCCGTGCGGCAAGGTAGACATTCCCTACCCATTCGGCATCGGCAACTGTGCCTCGCCGGGCTTCAGTCTCACTTGCAACCATAGCTTTAACCCTCCGAGACTGTACCTAGGCAATATCACGTACCACACCAACGTCGATGTCGACAATATCACGCACGACACCAACGTTGAGGTCGACAATATCACGTTGGAGACTGGCGAGATGCGCGTCTTCACTCCCGTGACGTACATCTGCTACAATTCGTCCAACACCACCGAGCCCGACGACAGATCCGCCAGCTGGCAATTCAACCTCACTGGCTCGCCGTTCCTGATCTCGCCGAAGAGGAACGAGTTTCTTCGGGCCTCGGACTACTTGGCCGCCTGCATCACGACGTGCGTGAGCTTGGATAAGGCTGCCAGAGACGGTCAGCCTTGCGCGGGGCTCGGTTGCTGCCAGTCCAACATCCAGAGCAACCTTAGCAACATCACGCTCGAGGTGGATACTAGCAACGACGCCTTACAATCTGCGTGGAAGTACAGCCCCTGCAGCCACGCCTTCGTGGCCGAGAAAGGCTGGTACGTACACGCGCGCCGTTTATCGTGTCACAAGTTGCAAGTGGTAAATTTATACATACATACACTATGATAAAAGAGAGAGTTCGATCCGTGCCTCTTTTCCACTCCCATGTGTTTTTTAAACTGTTTTCCACTCCCATCTGAAAATAAAAGTGTATATATAATAGCAAATAAATAGATGGATTTTGTATCTAATTTGAGCGATTAATAATGCTTTCTTTAGTATTTAGATTGTTCTAGCTCGCACGAAAATAATATGAGTAGATTCGCCATTGATAGTTTTTTTTTTCTTCTGATGGCCATGACAAGTAAAGAAGTTATCAAGATTTTTTTTTGTCTACACGAGGGAGTAACATTGTGAACTTATTTATGTTTTAGGTATAATTTTAGCCGGGAACATCTCAACGGTACAGGTGATAGGACCTTCTACAGACGAGTTGGAGAGAGAAGGATTCCGCTAGTGCTCGATTGGGCCATCAGGAGTAATGGGACGTGCCCGCCCTCTCAAGCAAACACAAGAGCTCCCGCCTGTGTCAGCTCCCACAGCCACTGTACCAATGCCACGAACGGGCAGGGGTACATCTGCAATTGCACCGAGGGATACTCTGGCAATCCCTACGTCACCGGCACCGGCGAATGCACAAGTTAGTTTGTCCGATAACTAGCTTGTATTCTTTGGCACCATTAATTAACAAGTGTTTAGTTTAGGGAATTAATTAACAGTTCTAGATCATTTGACCCTAATTAAGTACACCCTTTTGGTTCGAGGTTGAGATGAGTTGGTCCATCGTAGTACCATTCCCGGTGATAATAGAAACTAGAGCTGGGACTTGGGCCGTGCTTTTTCGGATCGGTCCAAAGCACGGTCGACATGGCACGGTCTAAGCACGACACAGCACGACACGTGGTGGGTCGGGCCGGGCCGGCACGGCACGAACTGTGGGCCGGGCTGGGTCGGAGAATACGGTCCATTGGGTTGGCACGGTACGACCCCAGCACGACGGGCTTTGGACCGTGCTTGGGCCTGATCGGAGACGAGGTGGGCCGGCACGGCACAGCACGGCGGGGTGACCGGGCCGAGCCGGCACGGCACGACGGGCTCAGGCCGGGCCGGCACGGCACGACCCAATGCCCAGCTCTAATAGAAACTAAGGGATGGCTCCACGATGTAGCAGCTCATCTAATTAAGTGAACCCACTCCCCAAACCAAATACGCTATAATAAAAATATTCTCTCTGCAACCAAACACTTGTTTGAGAATGCATGCATGCATGTAGTTAAACTAGAGGAAAATCCAACCCCCGCCTCCCTAAAACATTCTATAGGGTGTCAATAAAGTAAAGTACTTTGCATATATGGAGTAAGACACAAAAGTAGCGACTTTTCAATTTTTTTATTAATTATTTGAATATTTATCACTAATGTACAGATATTAACCAGTGCGAGCACCCTGAGAAGTACCCTTGTTACGGTGGTAGCAAATGCCATGACACAGAGGGTGGTTACAACTGCAAATGCCGTTCTGGATATAGAGGAGACGGTAAAACTGAAAATGGATGTCAGCCCATATTTCCCAAGTTCGCAGTTCAGGCAGTAGTAGGTGAGCATTCTTTTTTTTTTTTTTTTTTGTGAGAGAAGCATTCTTACTATATATACTAACTGTCTGTCTAGCTTGTACTCATATGTAGTAAATTATATATTTGTGGTCTTTAGTTGAATCAATGCAATCAACATGACATGCATGCAAATGTAATGAATGATGTCGCAATTGATATTGATCTACGCTATTTGTGTTTCGCAGCAACATTCTGTGCCATTCTTTTGGGAGTCTTCATTCGCAGGGGGCATAAGGCACGAAAGCAGAGACGTTTTTTTGACAAAAATGGCGGTAACTTACTGAAGAGTATGGACATCAAGATCTTCACGGAAGAGCAGCTGGACAAGATCACAAATAGCTACAGCACCATCATTGGAGATGGTGCCTTCGGCAAGGTCTTCATGGGAACCATTGTTGACGACAACCAACGAGTTGCCGTGAAATGCTCCATCGCAAAAGGTGAGGGACGACGCAGCAAGAAAGATTTCGCGAATGAGATCAGGATCCAACTTCGGATCAACCACACGAATCTGGTCCGGCTCGTTGGTTGTTGCTTGGAGACAGACGTTCCCATGTTGGTCTTCGAGTTTGTCCCCAAAGGAAGCCTTGACCATGTGCTTCATGGACCCGAAAAGCATATTCTCTCGCTACCGGCACGCTTGGACATTGCTATTGGCTCTGCAGAAGCTCTCACCTATATGCACTCACATGCTAGTGAAAAGATTCTTCATGGTGATGTCAAGTCCGGCAACATTCTCCTCGATGACAACTTCCAACCAAAGGTTTCAGACTTTGGGTCATCTACGCACGAGTTAATAACTAGGTATGCTAAGTGGTCCGTGAGGGGGGATATGAATTACATAGACCCCGTATACATTAAGACAGGCCATTTCACAGAGAAAAGCGATGTCTACAGCTTTGGAGTTGTGCTCTTGGAGCTCATCACCCGGAAGAAGCCCAAATACGATGGGAGCAATAGCCTTTCGATAAACTTTGTTAAGTCTTGTAACGAGGGTACAAGAAGGGTGATGTATGACCAAGAGATCTTGTCTCCCGTTCAGCCTCACTACATGGAGTGCCTCGACATGTTTAGCAAAATTGCGGTCCAATGTCTCAAAGAAGATGTTGATGATAGACCAACTATGGCACAAGTGGTGGAGCAACTTAAGCTAGTGAAATTAAGAGCCCATGAGGCCGAAGTTATAGCATGTGGCCCAATTTTGACCGAGGGAATTTCGTAGGATTTATATGGATATTATATTTGAGTTGTTTGGTCAATGACATATGTAAACCTTACCAATGTGTGCCAATTTTTTGGTTATCAAATTTTTGGCCCATGTTTGGGCCAAAATTTTAGCAACAATCCAACTAAGGAGCCAATAGAGAAGTCTTACCCATATTATTTTGGTATCAAATTGGTAGTGAACCAAATTGATGCCAAAATTGGTCAAAGTTATCAAATTTTGATCTGGCATCCATGGGATTGGAACCAAACAACGCCATTGTTGCTACAAAATTCCGGTGAGATTGTGATAAAATTCCGGCATTGCAACTTGCCTCATCGATTCTATTAATTACACAAGGTGGGCTAGTATGGTCTAAGGTGGCAGTGTAGCCTGTGGTGATCCATCGGTCATCCGTAACGCTTTTGCAGATGATTTTTTGGGGAGAAGCAACCTCAGAGCTCTGTCTCACGGCAGAGCAGCCACCATCGCCATTGCGATTGCCGCACATGCTTCATCCAGGTACAACTGATGCCAACGTAGGCCACCGTGATCCAGTAGGAGTATGACGACGTGCAGGCCACAGATTAATCAGCCATGTTGATAGGATCCAATGTAATTCCAATCCAATCCGTTATAATTTCAGAAGAAATAGGGAATTTGGATGAGAAAGAGTAAAGTAAACAAGCAACTAGCAAAATTGCCTGCACAATTTGCCCGGCTAGAATTGCAACACATTGTATTTGTTATACAATTTTTATGCCTACGGAAAATATAAATGTGTTTCTTAATTATACAATCGTAACAACTGTTTTATTTATATCCGATTAAAGCACTATTATAATCTGAACCTACAAAAAATATGTAGTATACATCCTTCTCCTTTTCAATGGAGTCATCCTCTACGAAAAGAGATTTAAGGGATTAGACGGTGGAGTAGTTGGGGTCGCCAAGGGAGTATCCGATGTAAACTCGACGTCCAATTTTTTTTAAATGTTTTTGTGCATGATACATAGGGGTAATTCCAATTTTAGATCATAGTGCCAGACACTATAGTGCCGCATGTAATTTACATCTATATATGTGTGGATCAGAGGAACAAAATAGAAAAAAAAAAGTGAATGTGTAGTAACGTACTGATCTATATTTTATTCCCTTTGTGTAATTAATTTTAGACAAAAGGCATTATCCCCAGCTTTATTAACGAAAGCGTCTTACAGGAAAGGATAGGAGAAAAAGAAAGCAAAGCAAAGTTCAATGCAAACTAACAGTTCAAAACCAAAAATGGCATTGTTTGCGTTCGAAATAGCAAATCTAGCCCCGATCAAAGCTAAAAATAACATCACAGACTCATGTTAGACCTACGATCATGTTGAACCCATTTTCATAAAAGTACCTTGTCTTGATATAAATAATGTATGGCTAGTAGTATAAAATGGTTTCGGGAGTAGTTAAACACCCACTTGATATTATGACTCCTTGAATAATTGTGAACAACATGTTGACATGTACCCTTGGCCATCCGTAGGATGGGTTATCTTAGTTGGACATCGTTGTTATACCAACCTTGGGTGTGTATTATGCTTAGTCATGCTTTAGATATGCAATGGTCTCGATCTCATGATTCATTGACGATAAACTTCACTAATGAGCTATGGAACTATGGCAGCACCACTTTTGATAAAAGTTATTGTACCAGGACTAGGGTGGTCCTTTGGCCGATTGAATCGAAATTGTTTGCATACTCGGGCGAGTGATCGTGCAGTAAAGGGGGTGCTATACGCACATTGGGATGAGGATGTCTCGCCCGAGTAGCCACTAAGAACTTAACTTTGTGTGACATTGATCTATGCTTACTGTGCAACCACAAGTTCATTTATGGGGTGGACCGAGCCAACTAATTAGCGAAGTTTTGGTGAGGTTCTGTCGTGGTGGTTGAATTGGCGCAAGAGGGGTTCCAGCAAGGCGAATCCTTAGCGAGGTAGAACCGAGCCAGAGTGGACCTTTGTAAAGGCCTTGACATGCTCTCTAGGCTGCTTACCAAAGGTAGAGGGCAGTGGCATCGACGGGTGCCAGACCACCTAGAGAGGTCGTGTATTGTGGGTAAAGCTATGTAGAGTGTAAATCTATTCGAATAGCCGTGTCCCCGGCTATGGATAATGCTTGGTGATATCCCACAAGGGGTAGTTTTTCTTAAAAGCAAGTGGTCGTGGTCGGACCAGGGTGGTCTGGGCTATGGTCAGGGAGATCGCGAGAGGTCTGTGAAGTGGACAGGGTGTCCACGAGCTGTTTCAAAGAAACTGTTTACTTATGTATTATCTTTCAACTTGTGCTTTGCAATCTACTTACTATATTTCTCGTAAATATCGCTTTCTGCAAACTAACCATACAATTATCCTTGTCAAGCCTTACATGAATACTATTTGCATAAATTTTTCCTATGACTTGCTGAGTACATTCAAAGTACTCACGGCTTTATGCCCTCTGGTTAATCAGCAGTCGAAGAAGAAGAACCAGTGAACTCAGGGTTCTACGAAGAGGAGTTTGCCGGAGACCATGTGATCGAGGGGACATCCTCCACTCGATAGCCTGTGTGGGCGAGTCGAATGGCTTCCACGAGTTATTTGTTCCGCTGCCCTCTTTTGTTGTAAGATAGTGCGGCAGACCTTGTAACAACCATGACCGTAAAGTCTTTTGCTATTAATATTAATTTGTCTGCTTCTTCTTTAGCTTGTTGTATGGTAATGATAACGTCAATGTTATGACTGTGCGAGCTAGCTACTGATCTGGGACTAGTTCGGAATGCACAGAGGGTCCTCGGGGTCTCCATGCCACGAGGGGTCCTGACAATACATGTGCACCTTTTTGGAATCGAAAAAAGGTGGATCGGAACGAAGTTAGTCTTGGTGGCTCATTGGTGTCTTCCCCTTGTCCCCTTAGACCCGCGAGCGTGCCTAGTCCTGTAGACAACCCTGTACTATGAGACGGGCTGAAAGATGGAATGATGTTAGCAGTGTTGGTGATATGCGCTAGAGGCAATCATAAAGATGATTGTATCATGTCTATATTTATGAGTTATAGAATAAATGTTATCATATTTCTTGGATGAATTATCATTTGTAAAGACTAGCTCAATGCCCGTGCTTTGCTACGGAACAACAATCGTGCATGCCGTGAGATTTGTAGTTATGAAAAAGTCAATTTATATATAAAACATATTACAAAACATTCCATTTGTACTGAGATACTAAATTCAGTGGATCAGTTAGAGGCACATATGTTAGCACAAGTAATAATGTGATGGATCCGATAGTTCAAGATTTGTCATAGAGAGACCAATGCAAAAAAAAAAAAAAAAAAAAAAAAAAAACTGACAAAGCTCAAAATTTTACGACACTTTAAAATGCACCACAACTCACAAAGCCATTGTGATGTAAGTTTGTTTCTGACATGAATGAGCTATCAGTAAATTAAAGTGGAATAGCACATAAGCATGGCATGGATGACATTGGTATGTTTTCATACGGAAGGTCTGTAGAGCATGACTGACAAATTGTACTGTTATTTTCGGAACCTCCAGGAACAATAGCTGGAGTTCTTTGACAATACTGAGAAATATTTGGTTGATGTTGATATGTGCATACTGGGTTCCCAGATAACCTAAATATGGCACTGGCAAATAGATCTGAAAGATGTAAAAGCTCCAACAACAAGTGTTACAGTATATGCTCTCCGGTTTCTTATGTGAATGGCATTTTTTTTTCAAATTAACCTTAGTACAAGTAGCCATTAAATGTTTAGTAAGAATAACCAAGGCAACTACAACCTACATCATGATGCCATTGATATGTGTCACACCACCCCTGTTTCGGGAATAACTACAGTAAGAAAGGCCTTACTCCTATTGTAAAAATACATATGTAAAGGGAATTTATACAGAAGGTACATAAAGGGGGCAAAAAGAAAATAGAAGAAACAAATATATCCTGAAAAAAATCTAACACCACGGGTGTACTGGACAGGTCTCTATTAAAAACCGTGTTTTATTGTTCCCAAACGACACATCATCCAATGATCACCAGATCATCAAATAAATACAAGTGGCCGGGCCAATGAGTCTTTTCTTCAATAAGCACATGAAATAGTCTGATCGTGATATCCTAAGTGTTGGCATGTCTTTATCAATTCACCTATCCAGCATTCATATTTCATCCACACCAGGTTACTGAACAATTTTTTTGCCAAGAAACATGGCAAACAGCATGGTGTTTCCTCCCATAAAAGAAGGCTCAAGGTAGCCATATGGCCTATATCTCAGTTAGTTGACTGATCTTTCAAAGCATGACTATACCTAATAGGTTGTAGCCTTTATGACCATTGCATGCGGTTAAAGATACAAATCTATAGTATGGCATACCCACAAGCGAACACCCTGTTCACCCTAGTGCATGTGTAACTTTAATTTGTTGTTGCGACAAAGGCCATAAACTCCCTTGATTGGAAACTGGAACCATGCCTTGATTGGTTTGTAGCACTTCTGTGATGCTGGCTTAGAAGTATCAGTTCCTGTTATCCATATAGTCCTCTTGAACATTTGTCCAATTCCACTTTCCTCATGGTGGGTCACATTAGGAAAGAAAATCGAAAGACAAACCAGGAGGATGATTTCTTGATTGCATCCAGCCAATTACCTAGATGAATTAATTAAATAAACAATGTTTGAAATATTTTTGAATATATAGAAAAAACTAAGTTGGATACCCAGTATTATGACTAATGAGATGATAGTGACCCTTAATTATTATCTATGTCATTTTTCATAACTTGCTCACTTTCACTAAGTGACATCAGCTACTGTTCACATACTTGTTCTCACTTCTTAGTTGAAAAAGCTAGTCAGGTTTGTGGCAACAAGCTAGTCAACTTATATACTCACATTTTAAAACACAAAGGTGTCGTACATATTCTTGCTAGACAGTATGTGGAAGTTAGACTGTTATTCAAGCTACAGTAAAAAAGATTGGTCCAGTTGTGTGAACCACTTTTCCTTCTTAATTGCAATGACATGGCTTGCTTGTTCTCGAAATAAAACTTTTGGTCCACATGAGGTTTTTTTAGTAAACAGCGATCGTCAAACCATTCCCTGAATGTCAACGTAGCATCTTTATAATAAGTACAAGTGGGAGACTAAAGCTTCCATTAGAAGGTATAGGACCTGTTAGATTTTTCTCCGAGATACCAAAGATTTCAAGCCTAGACATGTTGAAGATGGAAGGAGGTACTGGACCGGAGAGCTGATTATGTAGCAACCCAAGGACTTGAAGCATGGGCAAGGCGCCAACACCATCTGGTATGGACACACATAGACTATTGTATCGAAGGTAAATGTGGCTTAACAAAGGTGTGGTGTTGGATAGATACTTTGGTGTTGGACCGGTTAAGTAATTGCTCTGAAGAGATATGAACCTAAGGTTATGCAATTTTTGCAGGTCCGGTGGGATTTGCCCCGCGAGTTGGTTATTTTTTAGCTGAAGAGCTCGAAGCCTTGTGATGTTTCCAATGGCGGAGGAAATAGCACCTGATAAACTGTTGTAGGCAAGGTTAAGGATTCTAAGACGAAGCAAGCTCCCAAGATCAGCTGGGATTGGGCCCGTGAGGTTTGTGTTCGTGAGGTTGGACACGGAGGAAAGAGAGTTTTGGCCTAAACCGAAGACGAACACACACGAACACAATGGAACCCTCGAAAGCGAACGTGAGAGCACAAGAAATTTTTTTGTACTGCCGGAACAACATCAACTTTTCTGATTTTCTCTTACTCTATTGCTCTTGTTCACAAAATTTGATTATAGGAGTGTCCTTTTATTGAGAGCAAATGACTATTCGTATCTAAAAAGGATTCTACATATCCTGAAGGGATACCACATAAACTCTAGAATCTATAATGAATACTGTCTAAATACTATAGAACTACGTAAACAAACTCTACGTAAAATCTAGATATACCATATGCACAAAATTGCTCCCTAATCTTTGTGTACTTACTTATTGAGGCAGTCGGTCTCAACTACGACTTGCCCAACTGTTACTCAATACAGGACGGCGAACATATCTCCTCAACATCCCAGACTCAACTCTACAGACACACACAAATACGGCACCGCAACCGCCTAGTACCAACACAACGCTTTCACCTTGGCAACGTGCAACTCCTCTTGCGTTCCGCTGACGTACACCACTATCTATTCTACATGCACGCATACATGCAAACAACTAACTCAATGTGCTAACATGCACACACACATAACTCGGCACTACTGCTCCTACATGCATGGACTCAACTACGTGCATACCCTCGTCAACGAGATTGCGCGGCACATAGTTCGACGAGGAGGAAGGTGGTTCGATCGTCGGTAGGAGAAGCTTTACGGCAACGGTAGAGGCTGTTGGCGCGAGCTCCAGCCGGTGGCGACGAAACTCGAAGCGCGGCGAAACGGGGCGAGAGAGAGAGAGAGAGTTGAAAAATTGAGGGGAAAACAAGATGGCAAAAGCTCCCTAGCGCTCTATTTATAAAGGAAGGAAGGAGAACCAGGCAGCAAGATAGAGCGGTGCAAAAAGGGGAGGAAAAACGTGGCGGGGCGGTGTGAAAAGGGAGGAAAAACACGGCGGGACGAAGACAGCTGTATTTAATGTGCACGTTGCTGTGGAAACAACAGCATTTAATGTGCACGTGGCTGTGGCAGAGGTGGGAGGATAAACATGCCGGAGGTGACGGCATTTAATGCACGCCGACTTTTGCGACTAGAGGAAGAAGGTGAGTAGAGGGCTGACAGGCGGGGCCGGTCTAAACCAAGCGGGTGGTCGTGACCGAGAGGGTGATCAAAACCAAATGCTTATCAAAACCAAATGAAACAGAGAGGGTGGAGCAGCCGACGACGAGAGGGGAAGGAACGGGCCGACGAAAAAATCGGAACCAACAGAGAGAAGAAATTCTAAATAACAGAGAACTCCAACAACTCAAAATAAAGAAAATTTGAATTCGTTGAAGTTGGATTAACTCATATTAAATTATTTTTAATTTCCAAAATTTCAAGTTAAGCTTTAGAAATTCAATAAAATCAAATGGTTATTTTTATTTTCAATTTTTTTAAAAAAGCCTAGAAAATTGGGATGTTACAACGACCAAGACAACGAAGTCTAACAGACGGCGCTGGATGGTGCGGTGGTTAGAACGGCAATTTTTTTTTTTTTCTTTTTTCCGCCCATTCGCATAAAGAAGCTCGAGGCCTACTTGGCTGCTAGAAAACGCAAACACGCACGGGAACTAAGGTTCCCCGACGATGTGGCGACGCTGGTGGCCCGAGTACGAGGCGGCACGGCAGCGGCGACGGCAACTCGTGCGGAGGACCCGGGTGGAGGTGGCGCGGCGGGAAGTTGACACCGATGATGGATCCAAGAGGCGTGCCAAGAAGCACCGCTGAAGCTGGGTCCCGTTCACCCGCGAAGTCCGGATCGGATCGAGATCATCGCGTGCAGATCGGGATCGAGTTTCCTTCAACATGCAGATGGTGAGCAAGCTTCAACACTGTCGTCCCAGGTTGCGGAGGACCCGGGTGGAGGTTGGCGGCGGAGCGGTATTTTCAATTTTTTTAAAAAAGCCTAGAAAATTGGGATGTTACAACGACCAAGACAACGAAGTCTAACAGACGGCGCTGGATGGTGCGGTGGTTAGAACGGCAATTTTTTTTTCTTTTTTCTCTTTTTTTCCGGCCCAGCTCGCATAAAAGAAGCTCGAGGCCTACTTGGCCTGCTAGAAAACGCAAACACGCACAGGGAACTAAGGTTCCCCCGACAGTGACGGCGACGCGGGTGGCCCGAGCACCAGAGGCGGCACGGCAGGCCGAGCGACGGCAACTCGTGCGGAGGACCCGGGTGGAGGTGGCGCGGCGGGGAAGTTGACACCGATGATGGATCCAAGAGGCAGTGCCAAGAAGCACCAGTTGAAGCTCGGGTCCCCGTTCACCCGCGAGAAGTCCGGATCGGGATCGAGATCATCGCGTGCAGATCGGGATCGAGTTTCCTTCAACATGCAGATGGTGAGCAAGCTTCAACACTGTCGTCCCAGGTTGCGGAGGACCCGGGTGGAGGTTGGCGGCGGAGCGGCACCAATCGGTTGCGCACAAGAAGACGGCAGCGGGCGGCGCAATGGAGATGGCTCGGCTTCGGACGCGTGCGAGAAAGACACAACATGTAGAGAAGCTGAGCAGAGACACGCCAAGCAAAGGCGCACCGAGCAGAGGACCACGATAGAGTGGCGGCCTTCTCCCTCCTCGGCTACGCGTCCTCTGCCTTGGATCCAGCTTTGGGGGTGTCGTCTCTGCCCAACGTCGCCCGATGCGCCGTCTCTGCCTCTGCTCCGCCCGGGTCGTCTCTGCTTGACGTCGCCTGATGCGTCGTCTCTGTTTGACGTCGCCTGATGCGTCATCTCTGCTCGACCTCCTTCGACGGGATCCGTGCTGTCGCTCTGGATCGGGTCGCCTCCGAGCCTTCTCCCATGGCTTTGCCTGCCTCCGTGCCCTTCTTGGCCTACCCTATCGATGCTAGTGCTCCGGGCGCCCCCTGCCGCGCTTCAAGCCGCCTCTGGATCCGCGCCGCCACTCAAGACCTAGCCGCCTCAGCTTGGGATCCGGGCTCGTACCACACCACCATCGGCGTCGCCCCGATTGGTGCCGATGGGCGGCATCGATTGGGATTGGAGCGCAACTGTCTTGCTGTTTTGTCTTGCTGTAGCCTTTCTTGGAGGAAGGCGAGGGCGGAGATGCATTGGGGAGGAGCTGTCGTGTGTGCTGTTGTCGGTGGAGTTCTTTGTGTCGGTGGAGCCTTCTGTATTTCCAACTGCTGCCCCCGGGACCGATTGGGTTGAATTGGGATGGCTCTATTGTCAGAAGAGAGAGAGAGAGAGAACAGAGGATGGGAGGACTCCTGCTAGCTATTCTTGCTGGAGGAGTCCTACTGCTAGCTATTCTCCCCAAAATAGCTCTCGGCTGCTAGCTATCCTTGATGGCTGGGCTCTTGGTGCTGTTTCCTCATGGTAATGGGCCATAACTTGCGTCTGATTGGCCCGCTCGTATAGGTTGCGCTGCTGATGTTTGGCCTGCCTAGTGCTCGCTGCTGCTAGCTATCATTTGATTCTTTTTTTTTTTGTCGATCTAAGTCGATAAAACTCTATCTCTAGAGATATCGTTTAAGCCATGTGCGTCTATAAATTTATTGTTAGTCATAGAAGCATAGAAATTTCTTTTGCATGGCAATAGCCGCTGTTCTTTTCTTCGAATCGCTGCATATCTGTCGCCCCAAGCTTTTAAGGTCGCCGCACTTCTGTGCACTGCGTCTCTATTGTAACTTCCTGTACACTGCGCCGCCATCGGGCTTCGATCTACGTCGTCATGCTTCTATCTATTTCTATTCAGCTTGATTTGGCAGTTTTCTCTTTTTATCGGTTTCATCATCTTCTTCGTCATGTTGCCGCAGTCGACTTTGCTCTCGCACCATGTGCTTTATGGGCTGTCGCACGACCCCAGATGGGAGGAGATCTTTTATCGACATATTTTCCAAGAGATGCATACTACGACGACATTATCAAACTCAGACTTCGGATTTTTCATATTTTAGTGACAATCGTTTCCAAATGCAATGCTATTGCATACGCCTTGTATTTGAGCGGGTGTTAAGGATATAAAGGTATTTATGGCATTTTCTATTGTATTAGGGTTTAGATTTGTGACCCTTTGTACTCTACATATATTGTCCATTGAGTCTCTTCAATATACACACAATATTCATAACATTAACCACCTATTATACAGGCTCATGTGTCTGATCACATGACGAGCAGAGCTGAGCAAACCATTATACCAGCAAAATATAAGTACTTACGGCAGTTGTATGAGCATCAGAGGGCGGTGCACCAGGAGTTGGGGCACTCCCCTGCAGCACCGGCTGGTGCATTCTTTGGCGCAACAGGGAGGAGCGGTGGCTCCACGCTTGATGCGTTCAACTCCGGCATTGGTGCCGGAGCTGGCAGCTGGGCCTTAGTGCCTTGGAGTAACTGTGCAAGGCCGCCAACCTGAACAGGGCTCATGTAGAAGGGCATGTCCTTTCCCAAATCTGTGCAAGAGTTCCCTACCAATACAATATAGCAAAGGTCAAATACTGAAACCACTAAATAGTATTAGGATTAACCCAACAAAATATTTGCCTTACTTCATTTTCCCCTTTTTAATAACTAATCTCATGGTAAAATCAGCTTTGGTCTACCGCAAATATGTGGGATTAGGTAAATGACACTCCAAACTTCGAAGGCGGGCTAGCTATAGGGACTGCAATGTTAAAAATGGTTCGAAAACGGCACTACCGATGCTAATATTGCAAAAAAGACCTAAAATACGCAAGCAGCAAAACAATGGGACCAACTGAATATGGCAAATGTCACTTACTTTTGTATCTTTTGACTGTCTTGGGAAAATCAGTTATGAAGCCATCGACATTAACCGACTGAACATATCTATTGATTTCCACTGTTTCATCTGAGAAGAAATCCCACGGTTGTGATACAAACTCGTTCCGGAACACCTGTGCATATACTGCTAACCCCGCAGAGTGCAGATCTTTCACAAGATTGGTTTGCCTGATGATAAAATGTGCACTTAGGGCGAAAATAGATTTCCTGTCAACAACTACAGCATCAGCAAACTCCTTCACATCTACTAATGAGGAAGCAGAAGCACCCCCAATGTTTGACGGGAGAGTGTAAACAAGCTTGTATGTTGTTTTCTGCTGCTTCAATTTGACAAGAACAGCGCTATCTTTCGACTGGATCATAACTTCCTTGGTAATCTGATTATTATAACCAGCATCCCTTAAGGCAGTGGTTACAGAATCAACAACGTCAAATCCTAACGACTTTGCCATAAATGCAGCATTCTGCAGTAAAGAAGATAGATTGATCAATAAAGAAAGAACTCAACTAGTTACAAAAATTTTAGAAAGTTTCAAGAAATTTTACTTCTAGAAAGATTAAGAGAATATTTGGTAAGCCTTGAGAAACAAATATGGCCTTTCCATCATTACCTTGGCATAGATACAAGGGCCCTATACTGATCAGTGCATCCATAATAATGGATAGAATTACATAAATATCTGTACTTGTTATCTGCAGAAGTCTTACGTGTTTGGTATGTTTATGAATTATGATTCTCGTATTGGTTCCTTGCCAATAAGAGAAATCATCAGAGTTGAGAACAGTTAGGTAAATTATACCATTGAGAAGAACACAAACAAAAAAATGGATTCAGTTTATTACTCCTGTCTTTTCTTCAGAGAATACTGAAAACTTAACTATCATGTGAGCTTTTGCCCATCAGAGTCATAATAGAGTATTTGTAAATCACGTAGGAAGTTTAACCTAAGGGATTATATTAAAATAAATGGTACTTCAAGCAGAAGCATCACCTCAATAATGATCATGATGCCAGACAAATCCTTATCCTTCCCATAAGCCAGAAAGTCAGATAACTTGAGAAACTTTCCTTGATTTGTGTACCGTGGGTTTCTAGAAAGATAATAGGCACTCACTGGGCTAGAAATCTTGGCTGCAGAAAAAGGACAGGTAAAAAGGCCACTACATGAATTTGCGCTTTCTTGTATGCCATTTATATATTTGTAAGTTGTTAGCCATCTATTTTTCATAGAAAACGACATCAACAAATTATCTCAATAATGTGACGAAGGAGCTCACGTCTCAAAGTACTATTGTCAATGTCATTCCAAGTGAGGTTGAATGTGAAGATTCCTGGTGTACTCTGAATTTCTGGAACGATAGAAGCACGGTTACTAAAAGTTGTTCTCTGAACATTTGTGGTATCAAACAGGTTAATGGAACTCATGCACATAAGAACTCCATCACTTGTCATTTGAACGGTACAATCAATGACATCTGCACCATCCTTAATTGCATTATGGTAGGCTAGATCCGTACAGTCTGGGTAGTCTCCACTAGCACCATTATGTGAGATAATTAATGGATTCCCTGTAGAGAAACATTACAATAATCAAACAGAGTTGAACTTGTAGGCATTTGAGCATCATGGCAGCTGTAATAAGATTTACACCCAGATGAAACATACCATGATCAGCCTTACTTGCATTCGAATTACCGAAACAACCTGCAGACAAGATCACAAGAAAATTAAAATTTATTAACAAATGTCCATTGCTGGTTTCTTTATAAAACAATTAAATAATCTTCTACATTTTTTAGATGAGACATAACTGTTAGAGATATATGTATAGTTTGTTATTCCCCATTGTTATGAGGGGTTCTTTGTATATTTACCACCTGTACTTTGTGTATATATACTGGCCCATTGGCCTCATATGAATACAAGCGCTATTCATAATATGGTATCAGAGCCTACCTAGGGTTTCCCGTCGCTTCGCTTGTCGCCTCGCCGTAACACGCCGACTCCCCGTCGTCGCCGCCGTCGTCGACTCCCCCGTCAGCTCCGCCGACTCCTCGGGCGCTACGCGCCATTGGGACGCCTCGCTGCCGTCGCCGACTCGGCCTCCACCGTCGCGTCGCGACGCCTCCACCGCCGTCGAGCGCGCTCGCCTCCACCCGCGCCGCCGGCCCTCGCGCCCGCGCTCCTCCGCGCCGTCGCGCGCTGCCCCACGCCGTGTGCGTTCGCCCGGCTCGGCTTCCACCCGACGCCGCCGGCCCTCCGCGCCGGCCGCTCCTTCTGCGCGTGCCGCCACCACCTCGGCCTCCACCGTCGCCGTCGCTCGGCCTCCGCGCCGTCGAGCCGCCGCTTCGCCTCCTCCCGACGCCGCCGCCCTCCGCGCCTCGGCGCTCCTCGCGCGCGCCGCCGCCGCTCCCACGCTCCGCGGCCGCTCCGCCGCCGCGCGCCGGCGTAACGCGCCTCTGCGTGTCGTGGCGTGTGTGTGTGTTTCTCACGGGCCGAAGGCCCGTTAAGTTTTAGGGTTTAGAAAAAAAGAGCAAAAAGAGATCGTTCTAACCACGCGCCGTTCGGCGCGCTGTTAACCGTTGCGCTTGGTCGCCGCGCCGTCCAGCGCCGCCTACCAATGGGTACCGTTTCCCTCCCTCGTTGCCCGGTGATCTTCGATGGTGTTAATTACACCGACTTCGTGTCTCACATGCGCATCCACATGCGTGGTCTTCGTCTCTGGGGCGTCCTCTCTGGCGATGTTACCGTCGCGCTTGCCCTACACCTCCGACGAGACCTCGCTGTTGCGCGCCTAACGGCCGACAAGGCTGCTTGAGACCGCTTCGCGCTTGCCGATGATGAGGCTATCTCGCCTACCGGGAGGCTCGGACTTACAAGGATCGCTGGCGCCTACACTCGGTGAGTACGCCGACGGCGCTCGGCCTGCTTTGCTCCTCATCGCCGATATCCGACCTCAATTCTCCTCCGAGGTTGTGGGACTACCTCGTTTTCCAGATGTGGACTCACCTTCGTCAGCGCTACGAGCCCTCCGGTGATGCTCTCTACCTGTCCGTGGTCCGCCAGGAGCACTCTCTTCAGCAGGTGATGCTCGTTGATGCTTTTACGCTCGAGCTCTTTGTTTGGCGATAGTGGACTCTCTCCGCATCGCTGGTTGTCGCTCCTGCTGCTTTGCCTAGTCATGCGTCTTGACACGGAGTTTCAGCGAATCACGAGTTCCTTACTCGCGCCGTCTGAGTTCGAGCGGCGGCGTGCCCGGCTCCTGCACGTCACCTCGTGTCACTCTCGGAGGCTCTTTCGAGATACGCGGAGGAGACTCGCTTTGAGTGGTGCCGGCTGCTACCACTCCCCTCGTGCTCGCCGCCCGCCCACTGCTACATCGACGGCTCCACGCGCCGACTGCTGCCTCCTCGGCGGCCGTCACGGTGGTGGCGGCGCCTCCATCCGGCGGTGGTCGTCCTCATTGCTCCTACCGCAATAAGGTCGGCCACATTGAGTCGATGCTATAAGAAGCGGCATCTTTCGCGTCGTTCTTCTACTAGAAGCGCGCGGTGCTTCTACATCGGCGCTGCATCGACTTCTTGGCGATTTCTCTCGCGAGCGAGATAGCCGACCGGCGCCGCTGCCGCCTTGAGTTCTCCTCGGCGGAGTTCTGCGGCTGCGCTCATCGACTCTTCGAACGAGAAACCACCTTCTACGATCGGTACCTCCCGTGGATTCTTGATTCTGGAGCATCTTTTCACATGACTCCTGATCCTTCCACTCTGTCTTTCATTACACCCCTTGATTCTCCTGTCAGTGTTCTTACTGCTGATGGTACATCTCTTTCTGTCTCTGGTCGAGGTCCTCTTAGCAACTCCTCTTTTCATGTTCCTTCTGTTGCTCATGTTCCTCGCCTTACCTTGCAGCTTCTTTCTGCTGGGCAGATTACTGACCTTGGTTATCGGGTTATTCTCGACTCTGACTCTTGTTGTGTTCAGGACTGCCACACGGGAGCTCTGGTTGGTTCTGGCCCTCGGCGCCGTGATTCACAGCGTCTTTGGGAGCTTGACTGGCTTCACCTTCCTTCCGCTGCCACCATCGCTGCCAGTCTCTCCGCTTCTGCCACTTCGTCTACCGGCTCTTTCCAGCAGTGGCATCACCGTCTTGGCCATCTGTGTGGATCTCGTCTGTCGTCCTTAGTTCGTCGTGGTCTTCTGGGGTCTGTCTCAGGAGACGTGTCTTTAGATTGTCAGGGCTGTAAGTTAGGTAAACAGATTCAGCTTCCTTATCCTCATAGTGAGACTGTGTCTCAGCGTCCTTTTGATCTTGTTCATTCAGATGTTTGGGGTCCGGCTCCCTTCGTTTCGAAAGGGGGTCATCGTTATTATATTATTTTTATAGATGATTTCTCTCGCCACACTTGGATATATTTCATGTCTTCTCGTAGTGAGGCCTTGCCTATCTATAAACAATTTGCCACTATGATACACACACAGTTCTCCACTCCTATTCGTGTCTTTCGTGCTGATTCTGCTGGCGAGTACCTCTCTCGTCACCTACGCAGCTTCCTTCCGGCAGGCACTCGCTCGATTTTCTTGTCCTGGTGCTCATGCTCAGAATGGTGTCGCTGAGCGCAAGCATCGTCACCTCCTTGAGACTAGCGTTGAAAACGGACGGAAATTTTCCCGGTCCGAACCGTCCATTTTTCTACATTTGACCCGTCCGTTTCCGTATTTTCGTATATATCCGGAATCGGTTTGGTCGGGACGGAAGGCTGTCGAATGCGGACGGACGTAAAGCGGCGTTTTCGTCCGTTTTGCGAATTCCGTATTTGGTCGGAATATTTCCGTATTTTTACCGAAATTTACCGGATTCTAGGTAGGCCCAATCTTTGTCCCCGGTCCCCCAACTCCTAGAGGCCCAACACTAGCCCATCTAAGAAAACCTAGGTCTCCACTCCACTTCTAGACCCCAAGTGCCCCCTAAATGATGAGGTATGCCGTGTCGTTGTACATTGTAGCGACCTTATATTTACAACATTTAACAATAAATTATGACCAAACTATATGCGGAAGATGGCGTGAAAGTGATCTGACGAGATGGATGATCTTTGCAGAGTGTGATGGACTGATGAACATCCGGAAAAATATGCCATGTTATTATGTGATGTATCGTGCTATGTTCATGCCACTCATTTTAATTTGTTAGATGTCATCCGAACTAAGTGTCACGTTGTTCTTGTGTTAGTGTGTGGACGATAAATCCTAAACTATTTTCATTTGCGTTTGAATATCCGAATTCGTGCTTTACTGTTTTTCATCGTCAAAGATGTGTGTGATTGTGATTGTGAGTATAAAGATGTGCGGTATTCCGCTTAAGTTCCGGCTTTCGTCCGTTTCCGTTGAGTTTCCAACCGTATTGGTTCGTTTCCGTGCCCGCATATCCCGATTCCGTTTGAACCCGCATTTTCCGAACCCGATCCCGTTTCGCCAACAAATATAGAAACGAGTAGAAATGGGGTTTTTCCGTCGTTTCGCTTCGTTTTCATCGCTACTTGAGACGGCTCGTGCTCGATGATCGCCGCCATTCCACCTCACTTTTGGGCGAGGTCGTTTCCATCGCCACCTATCTCGTCAACATCCACCCTCTTACGCTCTTAAGGTGCGATCCTGTTGAGCGTCTCGTGGTCTTCTTCGACTACTCGCCCTTCATCTGTTTGGCTGCGCTTGCTACGTTCTCCTCGCCGAGAGCGCACAAACCACCGCTCATCTGTTGAGTGTGTCTTTACAAGTGCGATGCCGAGCACAAGGGCTATCGGTCTGGGATCCGATGGTCGTCGGATACGGGTTTCTCGGGATGTGACTTTCGGACGAGTCTCGTCCATTCTACCCACGCCCTGCTCTCCTTCGGCTTCCTCTGTGAGTCTCTGTCTTTCTTGACCTTTCCGGATACTCCTATATCTGTTTTGCCTCGCCCACTGCTCCCACTGAGTCTCCACATATTCCCCTGTGGCCTCTCCGCCGTTATCGCCGCCGTGTCGTCTCCTACGACTCCCGTGCTCCTCCCACTATCGTCTACACTCGTCGACCTGCGTATTGAGAATATTTCGGATGAGTCATCTTCTCCACGATGTTCCATCTTCTTCGATGCTCCATCTTCCCCGATGGGCCATCTTCTCCTCGCTACGCTCTCGCGATCGCGATCGATTCGGCCTCTGCCCCGTTTGCCTTTTTGGCGCAGCCTACTCATGAGCCTGCTCTCCCAGGGATGTCATTACTCACCCCGAGTGGCAGCTTGCCATGGCCGAGAGATTGCTGCCCTCAGCATCTTGGTACTTGGGATCTTGTTCCTTTTCCATCTCATTCTCATCCCATCACATGTAAGTGGGTCTATAAGATTAAGACTCGCTCGATGGCTCTCTTGAGCGCTATAAGGCGCGTCTTGTTGCTCGTGGCTTCCGCAGAAGCATGGTGTTGACTACTGACGAGACTTTTGCCCTGTGGCCCCACATGACCATCGTTCGCACTCTTCTTTCGGTGGCGTCTGTCGCCATCGGTCCTGCATTCTCGGCTTGATGTCAAGAATGCCTTTCTTAATGGCGAGTTGCGTGAGGAGGTCTACATGCATCCGCCACCGGGTATTCTTCTCGAGGGCATGGTGCGTCGCTTCGCCGCGCTCTCTATGGCCTTAAGCAAGCCCTCGTGCTTGGTTTGAGCGCTTCTCCTCTGTGGTCACTTCTTCTTTGGTTTTTCGCCCTAGTGATCATGATCTGCGCTTTTGTCCACACCGTCTCGTGGTCGTACTCTTCTTCTCCGTATGTTGATGATATGATCATTACGGAGATGATTACAGTACATTGCCTTTGTCAAGGCTCGTCTTAGTGAGCGATTCCTTATGTCGGATCTTGGTCCTCTTCGTTACTTCCTTGGGATTGAGGTTACTTCCACTCCAGATGGTTTCTTTATGTCCCAAGAGAAATATATTCATGATCTTCTTGATCGCGCTTCTCTCATCGATCGTCAGATTGTTGAGACTCCCATGGAGCTCAATGTTCACCTCCGACTCTCGATGGCGAGCCTCTTTACGATCCGGCTCGCCATCGTCATCTTGTTGGGAGTCTTGTCTACCTTCTTTGTTACTCGTCCGGATATCACTTATCTAGTTCATATTCGAGTCGGTTTGTTTCAGCTCCCACTCGGGTTCACTCGATCCACCTTCTTGAGTTATGCGATACTGCGTGGGACTATCTCTCGCCGTCTCTTCTTTTCACGCCCACTCGTTACGACTTGAGCCTATTCGGATGCTACTTGGTCGCGATCCTCCGATCGCCGGTCTATCTCGCTTCATGTGTTTTCTTGGTGGTTCTCTTATTGCCCGGAAGACGAAGAAACAGACTGCAGTGTCCCGTTCGAGTGCAGAGGCTGAGTTGCGAGCTATGGCTCTCTTGACAGCAGAGATTACTTGGCTACGGTGGTTACTTGAGGATTTTGGTGTTTCTGTCACTACACCAACCACTCTCTTGTCAGACAGTACATGTGCTATTAGTATTGCTCGTGATCCTGTGAAGCATGAGCTCACCAAGCACATTGGTGTTGATGCTTCTTTCATGAGGATTTGTGTGCATGATCAGGTGATTACTCTTCAGTATGTGCCTTGAGCTTGGATAGCGGATTTCTTCACGAAGGCCGGACTTGAGCACGAAGATGCTTCTACCTCTCCAAACTCAGTGTTGTTGATCCACCATGAGTTTGAGGGGGGGTGTTAGAGATATATGTATAGTTTGTTATTCCCCATTGTTATGAGGGGTTCTTTGCATATTTACCACCTGTACTTTGTGTATATATACTGGCTCATTGGCCTCATATGAATACAAGCGCTATTCATAATAATAACCATATCCTACATATCCCTTAGATTATTTAAGGTATGTTACACTGTACAAAGTCCAATCTCTTTGTTCATTGGCCCCTAGGAGTCTAGGACTAAAGGTGGATGGATTAGGGGACAAACAAATTTAATGAGGACAAGAGGTAATAAGAGTCATAAGTGTAATAGGGGTATGATGGTAATACGTGCCTTTCCTTAATAAGTCTGTGCAACTCTCATTTAAAAAAGAATAGATAGAGTGGTTCACATGCTGTTATATAAGGTAAAAAAAGACATAAATTATCTTGTCTGTGGTCAATTGGAGAAAGAAGATAACAAGACCTTTCATCTTCTTTTTTTTTAAACAAAGGGCAGGAGCTCTGCTTCATCATTTCTAGATGTACAAAGCGAACATAATTTATGGATATAACATGATGGTGAGAAGCCAGTATACCTTTGTTACATTATTTGTTGTTGTATAACTCAGCATTGCAGAGTTATTCCTCTATGTTAGAACGGAAGTTCAGATTAAAGAAATAACAGATGATGAAGGTGAAAATTGATAACAATAATGTTGTTAAAGCTTTAGAAAGTACTTAAATAACAATATGAGAAACTTACCAATAGCCTCCTATGCAGTAATCGGGTAATCTGTTAACACACCATCAACAGAGTAGTCATCATCACTGATAAATGATAGATATTCTTCCAATGGATCGTAACTGTAGTTATAGGGAATAATTCTATCATTTGCAAAGTCAGATGCATATATTTCTAGCCCTGCATTGTGGGCTTCTCGGACGATTGATGTAGAAGGCAGAAGATAGTTATCCTTTGTCACTGGCCAAATGTAGCTCTTGGGGACCATTATACCAGAAGCAATTGTCTTAATAAATGTCAGGTTACTCAACAGTAAACCATATGTTTGGTTTGTTTAAGGATCAGAGTAAGTTTTATCAAGAAAGCAAAACACAAGCTTCGTTTTGCGACTAACTTTTCCAGATATACTTTGTAGGAAGCCCAGTTCAGGTGATGAAATATACTTCACAGAGACATTCTTTTGGATGGAAAGTGTGTAGTTTGTCATATTCAAACCATGTTGTTTATAGAAGATGTCATTCTACACATATGAAAAAGAAGTTAGATTTTACCAGATTCGCCAAAGAACTAGCAACAATGGCTACTACAGGTTAAGATTGCAAGAACAGTAATTCAACCTGAACATTCAACCAAACGGAAGACGGCTTGACTATGGACTGCAAGTCAGTGACAGAAAGGATAGGATACTTGATGTAATCAAATCTGTCGGTGCGAGACCAAATTGCCTGTGTTACTGTGCAAAATATCGGATAATCAGTTAAAAAAATATATCATCAGATTACCATGCCTTTACAAAAGTGTTAGTATAAGCCATGAAAAGTATGTAATCTAAAAAAACGCTTGAGCAGACAATTATAATAAAATCAAATCATGTCTATGTCAACAACTAAAGAGAGAAGGCATATCAGTAACTGTAACATCCCGTTTTCGGTGGTCGAGCAATATCCTTCTGTTTGTCTTCTTGGTTTTCAAAACCTATTTCAAATTATAGTGTATTTACAAAATTCTCTAGTTTCTGCCTCATTTCAAACTTCTGGGTTTCGAATTTCAGCTGAGTGCTTGGTTTCTGATCCAACCCTTTCTTGGGCCTAGCCCATTTCTTTTTCCTGGAGTCAGTGCTGAGCCGCCCTAGCACGCTCGTGCCCGCTCTGTCGCACCCCCGTGCGCCTACCTACTCCCCTGCCTGCTTCGCCTGCTCTGTTCTGTCGCCCACCTGCCTTCGACCACGGGCACTTACCTCCGACCTATCTCGTCGGAATCTTTTAGCGGCTCTCTCCTCCTCTCCTCCCAGCTATAAAGAGCCAGAGCAGCCCCCTTTCATCTCCTTTTTACACCCAAAACTCTCATCCTCTCGCTCTAGTTGTTGTGGTCTGCCCGAAGCCCCGAGCTCCGAGTTCAAGGCGCTGCGCACCTCCTCTCGGTCCTCGCCGCACTAGTGCAGCCCACTCTTCAACCCGCATCAATTTGAGTGCCAGAGCTCCTTGAAGCAATCCCCTCACTCTTTCTCAGTTTTGTTTCGCAGAAGCCGCCGCAGTCCCTTTTCTCCTTCAGTCCCGGCTGGCCCCTTCCTCGCCGTCCTCCTTCACCTTCGACCGCGAGCTTTCCCGCCGCCGTTTGCCTTACGCCGACCTCCTCCGACCTCTCTCTCGATCTTGGTAAGCTCCCCGTGCCCTGTTCTCTCTCTCTTGTCCTTTCGACCATCCTCTCAGTTGTGACCATCCTCTCGGTTGCAATAGTCCTTCTTTCGACAGTGTCGAGCAGTCGAGTCCTTCTTTCGATTGTGTCGAGCAGCCGAGTCCTTCTTACAACCACATTGAGTAGTCGTATCCTTCTTGTGACCACGTTGAGTAGTTGTAGCCTTTTTACGACCACGTTGAGTAGTTGTATCTCCTCCTTCCGACCAGGTGGTCGAACCTCCTTCCGACCAGGTGGTCAAAACCTCCCCTTGCGACCACACGAAGTTGGTTAAGCAGTACTCGAACCAAAGCTTTGAGGGCTCCGTTCTCCCCCGTTATAACTCTAAAAATTATGAGACTTGTTTCTAAATTTATCTAAATTCAAGATCTTGTTTTTGGCTCTGGTCTTATTTAATTTCGACTTCATTTGTTATTTCTTTAGTATTTATTTGTTCCCTTGCTTGTTTGTTCCTTTTTCCGGTTCGTCTGTCCGAGTAGAGTTCGAAGAAGCGGAAGATCTCCAGTTTGATCAAGCATAAGACTACCAGGACTCTCTTACCTTTAATCAAGGCTAGTCAATACTTTGATCATTTTGAGCCTATCTTTTATGCGGTTTATATTCTCTTAAATTACCAAAATTGCATGCTTTATTTCTCTAATCAAATGTATGCCAACTCTTAAGGTAGTTAAATACCCCTTTGATGATTAATTATGTATTATACCATCCTTTGACAATTAAATCCATTATTCCATGTCACCCTAGTAACTATGTGGTAATTTACTAGCTATAGGTTGTGCTTAACCGACATGCTAGTTTTGCTTAAGTACTGGGGCATTAAATGCCCTAGTCATCATCTCTTAAATCATAAATTTTGTTTTGGGGGTAGTCATGGGAGATACATGACCGCAGTATTTGAGATAAATTAGTTTTCCCCCTCAAAACCCCAAACTTCTTCTACCACATCTAGGCTGATGGTATGATGGTGGGTGCGGATATAGCACGAGAATGGTAGGTATACGGTATGAACCGTCCAGATGACCTTAAGGACTTAATTCGGTAATGACCTCCCATCGTAAAACAAGTACGATCACAAGTCTGCAAAGTGCAACTTGGTTTAGTAAAATTATTGAACCCTGAAAGTCATCTCGCTAGAAGGGATCAAGGTAGTGCAAGTGGCTGGATGCATTCCGGCTTGAATGGGACACTGTGGTAAGGTGAAGTTGCCAACTGTGCTAGTCATTGTGGTTGGGACCAGCTGCGCTAGTCGTTGTGGTGAACATCCCGCACAACTTATGGGTGCAAACCCATATACGTGAGATTACGGAAAGGGTGAGATAATTCGAAAGGTTACTGTGATGATCTCTCAACTGCACGACCACGGAATCGTGTGAGGCAACGAGCTGATTGTCTCTTATGGGTAAAGTGTACAACCTCTGTAGAGTCTAAACTGTTTAAATAGCCGTGCCTACGGTCAAAGGCGGACATGGGAACTTACTAGAGTTAGTTCTATTTCAAAAACCTCCGTGCATGGGTTAAAAATTGGTCGGGCTGATGTAACCTGGACCTGGTGTTGTTCTTGGGTGGTCGTACCAAGTGTTGTTCCTGGGTGGTCGTACCCAGTGTTGTTAATAGTGGTCATAGCCACATTTCAAAATAAGCATAGGTGGAGGTAACCTCTGCTGTTATAAATATTGCACAATTACTTTCTTTTATAAAATGCAATTTGGTTAAAATGCTAAGTGATAGGACTTCACTAATATTGATATTTGAAAACCTTGCTTTAGCAAATAAAAGAACCCGAGCCACCTTTGTTAAGCCTTGCATGTATATTATTGCATCTTGTGTGTTGGCTTGCGAGCACGGAAGTTGTGCTCACTCTCACTCCTTCCTCCAACCTTCAGACCCCGCAGATCTTGGAGACTACGACTATTACGAGGACCCCAAAGTCGATGGCCACGGCAACAACGAAGAGTAGCGTAGTTTCGAGTAGTCTAAGACTCGCCACGGTCTAGCCGGCTTGTCGGTGCTTGCGTACGACCGGTATTGTCCAATGTCCTTGGCCAATACTAGTCGTACACGAGATACCCTAGTCACTTGCATGTAGGGAGATGTGCTCTACCTCCCCTTTTGCTTCCGCTGTAGGTTTTTGAGTTGTAATCATTTGGCATGTTCGGCCCTTATTGTAAAACTCAATCCGACATGATCTATGTCACTCTGATGTTTGTAAAATAATGTTTGGTTCGGTCTTCATCGTGTATGAATTGACTCGGTGATGTATTATGTGAGTGCTATCTTCTGATCCAGAGAATAGCACAGTGTTTTCACAGAGAATTTGGATTTGCGAAAATCCGGGTCCGACAATAACTTAGTTCTTATTGGTTTGTATTCAATATACAATTGAGATGTACATATCTTATGCAACAACTTGCTTTAATAGAAAGCTAATGGTGATGTGGTGGTACTCACGAGAAACAGGTCGTAACTCAGACATTTTAAAGTCCACAGAATACCATCCAGTTTTTGGCGTATCATTGATGATATATCTCCTCTTTCTCGCTGGGTAGGCTTGCTGAATACTAGTGCAATTTTGCATATTTATATCCCGAAGGCAAATTCCAACACCATCCTTTGTTAGTTGCACATTGCACCACAAACTTGTCTCAGGTGCACTAGCATGCAAAGCAAAAGAAAAGGCAGCTTGACTGGAATCAGGAAACACTCCTGAAAAGCCACCTTTGGCTATAACAAGGGGATCATTACCTGCACAACAAATGCTCATGGTTATTCCAATTGTTAAAAAAAAAATTCCTTAAATCGTCCCCTAATTAATTATACAGGATTCAAGGTCAACCTTGAAAAAAACGAGAATAGGTAGGAGGAACTACCTATCATTCATCTAAAGCACGATCAACCTTATAAATCACGGAAGTAATTTGGCAGAAGAATATTAGCCCAACTGTTAATGAAATCCTGAAAGTTTAGGTGATTTTACAGACATCACCACAAAATCAACGCGACCAAGCACAAAAAAAAAAGTTGAGTGGCATAGACCTCAGCACATCAATCAGCTCGACAAAACAGAGCGGGAACTTCTGGAAGATTCCAGAAGCAATAACAACTTCCTATGAATTTAGGGGGAGATCCACTTGCGCGCAATTAGCGCCGTCGCAATTAGCGCACAAGCACACGCCTCTCCCCTGACAGCAAATGCCCGAGACGAAGCAGAGGAGTATAAGCGTCCGGAAACTTGTAGAAGCGGAGGGTTGGGGGTGTTACCGCTTAGGGTTTTATATGCAGAGGGAGCAGGAGGCGGCACATCAGCGCAGCGAGGAAGGCGGCCACCTCTCCACCTCCTCCTCCACGGACTCTGTTTCCCCTCATCTCTTGAAGCTTCTAGAAGCTTCTCGCGGAACAACCGCACAAGTGTGGGAAGAGGCAGAGAGACAGAGAACCAAGAGAAGCAGAGCACTGAATTGTTCTGGTGTTGTGGGCTTTAGCGGAGTCGCCGAGAGCATATAAAGCACGGCCATAACACTATTACAGTAGTAGTCGCTATAGCAGCATCCCTCCTGTCAGTGAGATCTCGTACGGGAGGATACTGGTGGCTGGGCCCGCGTCGCAGTGAGACACTCGTGAACCTGCGTATAGGAGTGGATAACGAGCTGGCTCGACTCGGCTCAGCTTGTGAAGAAAATAACCAGTATATCAGGCTCGGCTCGGCTCACCTCGGTTAAAAATTCGAACTCGGTTCGTTAGGCTCGTTATTGAATTGACATCCAGAATGAATAAAACATAATGCAAATCAATAAAAAAAAGATCTATGCAGATCACAAATTCATAATATCACTTAAATGAACTGGTAGTGACTAGTCCATGACTCCATCCAGATCAATAAAATATTTTCTTGTGAATTGTGATCAATAATATCAAAGACTCAAAGTCCTATCAGTCATAACATCCATACAAATCACAATTAAGTTCATAATATCACAAGATCACAAGTTCATGGACTAGTGACTAGTCCATGCAGATCACAATTAAGTTCATAATATCATAAGATCAATAAACATCCATGCATATTATTGAATGAACTTGACCACCAAACAAAATGTCTTTTTGTGAGCTTGTCATTGTTAACTTATCCTCCACCAAACAAAAGGTCTTGCCAACTTGTGATCTTGGAATCTGGAAAGCATTCTGGAAATGATCATACTAATTTAAGTTGGTAAAAAAGCATACTAGAAATGATTATACACGTGAAAGACAAAAGTATATTTTCCAATGCATGCAACAATTGAATGTGTACCATGCATTGTCTTGTTTAGCTAAGCTAGCCTGCCATCATGAGACAGCAGCAGGCAGCAGGATATCCACCACACCCTCATTAGTTATGTCTAGTGCATGATCTAGTGCATGATAAAATAGGAGGATTGGTAGTGCATGATCTTGTGCAACGTGATATGTCATTAGTTATGACAGATTCATAGTGCATGATCAAATTTGAAAAATAACTTACTATCTAACTAGTTGCTAGCCACCACACCCTCAGGAAATGGTACATACTCTACATCGTCCTCATCGTCTTCTTCCTGTTTAGGAAAATAATAATTGAGTTAAATATCAATATTAACAAATAGGATATGAAAGAGGACAATAGTTAGTATGGGATAACGTACCACAAACATTGGGGGTGTCATATCATTTTGAGAACCTCGTATCCAGCTAGAACCACAAACTAATGCCTCAACCATAGATGGGCGCAGAGCACTACGATAATCATCCAGAACTCTACCTCCAGCACTAAAGGTTGACTCAGAGGACACGCTGCTCGTAGGTACTGTCAAGAATTTCTTGATCATCTTTGACACAACTGGGAACCTATGAGCATTCAATCTCCACCAATCAAACAATTTAAAACCCATGTCCGCTAAAGGATGATTTGGTTCATCTAGATAGATGAGTAACTCTGATTTAGATGGCTCTATAGAAGTAGATCACAGAAAGGTCTAAAACTCACTTGAAACTGAGATTAATGAGCAACTGGTATCAATAGTTGAAGAGGACTTAGCCCTGCTGTCAGTAGCCTTGTTGTGGCGATGTTGCATCTCATGTTGGGTATAGAGATCAAACAACTCATCACGGATATCACTTTCCTCACTGGCAGCTTTGGATGAGTCATACATCTGTGTGAAACACCAACTAACAAATCTCATCTTGAACCTTGGATAAAGAATAGTAGCAATAACCATTACATTATTTTTTCAGCCCAATACTTGTTGAACTTATCCAACATTGCTTTACCCATACTCCTCAAATGTTGATCACTAGAAGTACTTGTGGCCCTCAATGCAATCTTAACATTCACTATATGAGGATAGAAAATGTTTGCTGTGGGGTATAGAGATCCTGAAAATGTAGTAGTTACCTCTGTCAATGCCTTCAATATTGGTTGAATCTTGTTGTATAAAGCCCATTGTTCACTCGAAGGAAGCCACTTGTAATTAGCATCCGAATCAGCATAGTACAATAATGCATCCTTATAGGCAATGCTAACAGACAACATTTTATATGTTGAACTCCACCTTGTTGACACATCAATACTCAACCCTTTTCCAACTTCCAAAGTAATAGATTTACAAACTTCTAAGAATTTGTACATGCGGGATGGAGACTTCTTCATGTATTTGACTGATTCCCTAATATTGCTTATCAAAGATTCCAATGATGCCATGCCATCATTCACTACCCAATTCACTACATGACAATAGCAACGAGCATGAAAATATTTAGGAATGAACTGTGTTGTTCTCCTAGCAATGAACTTGGCCATCAGATTCTTAGCGGCAACATCATTTGAGGATGCATTATCGATGGACACCACCATTATCTTCTTTCTCATCATGAGTTGCAGAATCAATGGACACATGTGAAGGTTCGCCCTCAGACGAACCATCAGGAATGTCGAAATCACTATATTTGGAGTCCTACACAGATACAAAACATGATATATCAGGAATGCACTATTGAACGAAGCAATCATATTTCCTAGTTAGCATTTAAAGCTGGTACATAAATAATCAACACAAAACTTCCCTATTCAAGACTAAAGTTCCAACTGAACAACACTCAATGTGCACTAATTTATGATCAAATACAGCCACTCATTTATTATGACATCACTCAATGTGTACTAATTTACATAAACCACATACAACCAGAACATAAACCACAACCAGAACATAATCTCACATAACTGCAAAGCTTCAAAGGATAATCTAACGGTCACTTGTTTACACTCAATGTGCACTCATTTACGGTTCCCACATAGTTGCAAAGCTTCAAATTTACTAAGCTCTCACTGTCACTCGTTAAACCTAGCCATAATCTAACATGTAAATCTAATTTAATGGATAATCCAAGTCAGAGGAGAGCTCACCGAGGGGGCAGCGGTAGTAGGGGTCGGTACTGGAACTATTGGTTGGCTAGGGCGAGGCGACTTTCTAGCGGGCGCTGGTGTTGAGGCAGAGGGTGAAATGGAGTCGGAGGCGGATGACCTCCTCCCTCCACGGTTCTTGGACTCCAAGCTCGGTTGTTGATCCATCTTGGACTCCAGGCTCGATTCTTGGATGTCGGTGTTGGACTCCATGGTCGGTTGGATCCGAAGGTGGGAGGCTACAGCCGGAGCGGGAGAGGGCATGTCATCGCATGTGGCCTTGAGTTGGGACGGGGATGGCCGGAGGAGATTGAGTGGTGCTCGGAGGTGGGCGAAGTGGAGGCTTGTGAGGCGGACTCTGGACTGGACACAGAGGCTGAGCGCGAGGAGGGAGTGGGCGGCGGCGGGCGGGAGGTGCGAAGAGGTGAGGTGAACCGGGAGAGCAGCGCCGGCGTCCATCCCGAACCAGAGACGGGGCGGGAGACCGCAGCCTTGCTCGTGGGCGTGGGCGTGTGGCCGTGGCGGCGTGGGGAATGGGGAGTACATCCATGCCCGTGCGGCCGTGCGGGGAGCGGCTTAGGGAGTTAGGGTTTCCGGTTGGGGGCTTGGCCGCTTGGGGTTGGGGGTCAGGCGTTCGAGGCTTGGGGCATTGGCCGTTCGGCCGCCTGGCCTGATGTGGTGGCTAGTGCTCAATCAAGTGAACGCGTTGATTTTCCTAACGATCTAAACGAGTTAAACGAGCCACTCGCGAGTCAGCTCGAACTTGGCTCGTTAAGAAAACGAGCTAAATGACCAGCTCGGCTCAGCTCGTTAAGGGACTAAGTTCGAGCCGAGCCCTTAATGAGCCGAGCTGGCTCGCGAGTTTTGGATTATTTTTTTCACCCTTACTTGATGTCCTAGAATCCGTGCAATTAAACTTCAGAAAACTTTCTAAAGTTTAGCCCAATAGATTTGAAATTACCTAGATTGGCTATATAGAAATTATATCGTTAGATGTATCAATAAACAGCTTTCATAATATTAGTGTTTTATTAGTATATCTTAATGTAAAGTTACAGAAACTAACGGCCAAAATCCGATCTTCGAGACTATAAAAATTACCAAAAAAAAAAAAAACGTGAAGCAAACAAGAACGAAGGGAGTACTATCCTTCCTTCCTTGGCGTTGTAACTGACAGCACACCGCAAAGGAAGTAATGACACTTCCATAACGAACATGCTCACTCTTTTTATGCTTATGCTAGATTTATGACGATAGAACCATACGTTGACCGCTAACGATAGTCTTCCCCCAGTTTTGCAATGGTCAAGATGGATTGCGACAGTGCAAGTTTATTTTGGACAAGAAACGACCGGGCTTTGGAGGGCAGATGCAAATGCGGGAGAGGGAAAAGATGACATCGATCCTTATCGTCGCATGCATGCCTCCAAAGTCCGAAGATAGAAGACTCCGTAAAAAAGGTAGACTTAAGCACTGTTTTTGGACCACGGCTTTGGATTTGGCCAATTAGGATGAAAAGAGATCAGAAAAGGATTTGAGCTTTCACATTTGAGCTTGAGTTAGTGTTCTACTGTACATTTGTATTCGAGGCTAGCTTAAACGCCCGTTACATGTTAATTGCATCTGCAGCCTCATGAAGCCGTTCATTTGATCGCCAGCTGTGAGCGAGGGAGAAATTAATGTAGCAAATCCGAACACGACCGCGTTAATTAAGTCGCCATAATAAAGTTTTGGAGAGACCACGACAAGATTGCATGATAGTAGTGTCCAGCAAGCTGGCAAGATACAACTGTAGTACAAGTTTGATCAGATCTCCCTTTTCTGTATACTGCCTATGCGAACAGAAAGCAAAGAAAAATCAACACCAACAAGCACGAACATTTTCATCGAGGAAAAAAAATAGAAGTCCAATCAAACCGGTAAGACGCACCGATTGCTCGAGTAGACCAGGTAGGGTTAATCACTGTGGTTTCTAGGTTTTACGACTTTCCTCCCACGATCTCCTCGATGGCTATACATTTCAGATGTGCCCTGTAACCAACTACGGTTCCTGAGATGATAGGCTGAGATTAGTAGTCCATCATCGTCAGTCAGCCGTCGTCGCCAACCTGAAGTTATGCCGTGCTAGCGCTGGCACCGAACGAAAAATGACTAGTGCCCTGGGCTCTTGTCAAACGCAGGGGATCCCACTCCAAAACAAATGGACAGGACAAGAGAACGGCACAAAGGCCAAAACGAGGGCTTGCAACATCTGATGTGACAGGCAGACAGGGCCTTAATCCGAAGCGCATGCATGGAGGGCTTGACTGCGTCTCTGCCTTTGCGAGAGGCGATTTTAGGTCAAATTGGATACATGACACTCTAAAAGATGGTGATTTGAAAAATACCACTTCAAAACATAAAATTGGAAATTTGCCACTCTTAAGAGTTGATTCTTTGGATTTTTGCTACTCCTAGACACTTTTGTCCTCCATACTCCCTTCTTTCTCCTGGCCAGCCATCGCCACTACTTCTCCGGCAAGCTCCAGCCGTGTTGTATCCTCCTCGCCACGAGTTGTGTCGTCTCCTTCACGGCCACCATGAGCTACACCCACCTCGTCATCATCGTGGTGAGCCCAACGCCGCCACCGCGAGCCGCAAGTCGTCCGACTTTCTTCCCTCACACTGCCAAGCCCCGCCGCGCGCTGGATTCGAGCTCACGGTGGCCTTCCCCCACCCCTCCATCCTTCCTCCTGACCTCACGGTGAGGCAAGCCCGAGACCGGCGGCGGCGAAACGGGTCCGCGATGGTGACCTTGGATCTGGAGGCCAGTGTAAGAGCCCAAATTTGGTTCCAATTTAAAACTGCATCATCTTCCTGAGATTCAAAAACTTTTGTTGCATATCAAAAAATTCTAACAACATTTGCCTTGTAGTTAAACATTTAAAACAACTTCCTTGCTCAAGTTTCAAATTTGCGAAAACTTAAAATATATTTGTGTGCAATAAAAAAATAACACCTGGGTAATGCAATTCCTCCTCGAAATTCAAATTCAAACCCAAATCAAATTTTGAATGGCAAATAAAATTTCAAACGTTATCTCTTTCCATCTCTTCCCCCTGGGCTGAAAACCAACCGCCGGCCCGGCCCCTTCTTTCTTCTCCTCCTAGCCTGAGCCGACCCAACCGTTGCCCTCTTCTTTCTCTCCTTCTCTCTCCACTTGCGGCCCGCGAGTGATCGAGGCCCAGCTGCAACAGCCGGCCCAGTTCCCACTCTTCTGTCGCGCACTTGTCATCTCTCTTCCTCTCTTTCTCTCTCTCGCTCACCCGCTATGCCTGTACACACGAGCGTCGCCTAGGTCAGAGCACTCACGTCGCCAGCCCCTCTACCTCGAGCTTTGTAGCAAGCACTGCAACCTTGTGACTTCACAAATGCATCCATTTTAGCCAAGCTCGCACACCCTGCTCACGATATCTCACGCCCGTTGCTAGGTTTCCACCTCCCCCTCATCTTCTCCTCTCTATTTAGTCCTTGCCCAAGCATGTCAAATTGCTTGCTTGCTCCTCGTCTGTATTTCCCCTAGCTTTTCCCCTCCTCTCGGCCTTGGGTTGAGGAGAATGCAGGTTGCGTTGGTCACCTTCTCCAACTCCAGCTGTCGGCCTTGCCGTCAATTCCGACCGTTGGGGTGAGCCTCTGTCTTCGTTTTTTTACACATCGTGGTCATCTCGACCTCCTCTCCCACATACTCATCTTGCCTTGCTTGTTACCCCACAAGGAGGATGGAACATCGTCGTCATCCACAGAGCAAGACAGAGAGCTCCCTCATTGTCATCACACCCTGTTCTGCTTGATCTGGTGAGCTTCGATCTCGAAGTTCTTGTCCTTCGTGTTCACCTTTAACCCATCCTCCTAATGCCCCCTCTCTTCTTCCTCTCTGTGCATCAGAGATACCAGAACACCTTCATCACCGTTGCCACCTCGGAGCACGCACAAAACCCACCACCACACTTGATCACCTTCTCCTCTCGGTTTCTAGGTAATCCCCTCTGTGCCCTTACGTTATAGTTGGTAGCAAAACTGGTAGGCTAGTCAATGCCGCTTCTAGATGACCATAGCACCGTCGCCCTGTAGCACCGCACCGCGCCGTCGTAGGTCATCATGGAGAGCATGGCACACCACTTAGTCCGGAGCGTCGGGGAACTTTTAGCTTCGTGATGGCAAGTAGATGGTAGAACCAACTTCAACTCTTAGATTTAGGCCACAGTTAGCAGTTGCCTTTGCCTACAGTACCGTTGCCACCTCGGTGCATCTCCCACCATGTCATCATCGCCGTGGTCCTCGCATCCCATTTTGGAGGGTCACGGATGGTCACCGGAGCCTTCCTCGCTAGCACCGAGCTCGACCCGAGTTGGCCATGGCCTTCCTCCTCGTTCCTCTGTTTTGTTAGGAAGAACACGACCGTGTGACCCTAACGTGTAGACCCCACGGTAATTAGATTAAGTTAACCTTTTAATTAATTAATGTTTAATTAGTAGATAATGTTAGTATGACATGTGAGCTCGCAATAGTTAGAAAATCTAATTAGGAGCAAGAGTAATGCCTGAGTGTATGACATGCGGGCCCCACCACTTAAAATACCCTATATAGACTTAGTTCATAGATTATAGCTGCTGACATGTGGACCCTTGGCCCTGTGACCTGTCGGGTGGACCAAGTCTATGTGGACTGTGGTCCCACCTGTCGGTCTCTCGAGTTTTCTTAATAAAAATAATTAGAGAAGAAATAAAATCTAGCTAGACCCACCTGTCAGCCGCATAGGATTTTTCTTAGTAAAAATAACTAAGAAAATAAATTAAAATCCGACTAGACCCCAATTGTTAGAAATTTGGGATTTTCTGGTATTTCCTCTTTGGTCAAACTTTGGAGAGTCCATTCTCTCTCGTTTTGAATCCAAATGACTTGTTTTTTTAATATAAATTCATCTAAATTCAAAATCTTTCCAACAGTACCAAAATCATAACTTTTGGAGTTCATTTGAATTTATGTTGAATTCAAATATGTTCACAATTATAGACTTTGTCGCTTCGGATGCCGCCACTGCGGATCATGACCAAGTGATATCCACTATTGAGCAAGGGAAGTCCTTTTAATTGATTACGTTGAGCCTACTTTTCAAATGCAACTACTTTGCGTTAAAAGTATACCTTGCATGCTTATTATTATTTATGAAATGTTATGTTAAATATTGATGCCTAGTTACTCCATATGTTTGTTACTTATTATTCCCCTCCTTGATTGTTTACATTATGTCTACCTTGTCACCCTAGGCTAGTTATCATAATAAGATTGTCCTTGGTTAACTAGAAATGGATAAAAGATATGCTTAGAGATGCTGAGTGGTTAATTTGAATATACATTAACATTGCATTTATAACACTTAGGACATGATATGATTCTTAGTATAGTAACATGGGTTATTACTGGAAACAGGGAAAATATTTATAAAATGTAACAACTATTTCTGTTTGATAACATGTATTTACTATCTATTACGCAAAAGTTCTTTTCCGGTAATCATACGTTTTACTGTAAAATGTAACACCTATTACAGTCAGTTACAAATGTATTTACTCGATATTAGTCATAAACACACAAAAAAAAACTACTTCGTTTGTTGAACGTCCTATACTTCTCCAGTGCTTCAGCAAGGGGCTTGACATTGTTGCCCTTGTAGAACAACAGATAGAATGTCATCTGGGCTCTGTACTTGTTCCCCTTCTCCTACATACATATGGTAAGAAAAACCAAATGTATTTACTCGATATTAGTCATAAACACAAAAAAAAAACTACTTCGTTTGTTGAACGTCCTATACTTCTCCAGTGCTTCAGCAAGGGGCTTGACATTGTTGCCCTTGTAGAACAACAGATAGAATGTCATCTGGGCTCTGTACTTGTTCCCCTTCTCCTACATACATATGGTAAGAAAAACCATGTGTGAGACAATATACATCTGTAAAAAAACTGTTTACTGCGTAACATGTTTTATATTACTGCCTTCACGATATATCCGGTTTGAATTTGTGTTTACCATCTACGGTGAAACCGTTTACTGTCTACGATGATACTATTTACTGTTCTACAAACGTATGTTTACTTCATTGGACCTACTCGGTACCCCCAATGTAATTACCTTACAAGATAGCTAGGGTTTACTATCACGACACTAACTTTTTACTGTAAAAAAAAGATATTGCAAAAAAAAAACGGTGGTAAAAAATGGAAGTTGATTACTATGTACGATGTTAAATTTTACTAACTGACGTAGGAGCTCACAAAAAAACGCGTTCCCCCGAAACATGCAGTAAAAGGGATACGCGTATTACTATTACGACACATGATATTTACCGTCGGATCGAGACCCTCGCGTGAGTGGACGTTTCTAGGCCGCCTTTGCAATTGGTGGGCCGACCATATGGGATTGCACGTGCGCGCATCACACCTAGCCTGGATCGTGCGTGGTGGGCTGCCTAGGCGTAGAATAATTATTCTACGCTCGGCTATATAATAGTACACATACACACATACACCCATTTTTACTCATTGTTGCTCAAATGTATGGATTCAAACTACGAAAGTAAAGATCCGTTGTATGGATATTTCTATGCATCCGACTTTGGCAATGAAGACAACGGCGAGAAGTAGGTCATAGCTCCAGTCGATTGTCTATGGAAAATCATGGAGACCCTTTTGGTCTATTTACCTTCCGCTGTTATTTCCTCATTTAGACTCGTTCGGCCTATCAGCCCGTTATGTAAATACTTAGCCCTAAGACTTATTTACAATTACTTATGTGATATTAAATACTCTTTTATTTATAAGTATGTACGGGTGTAATATTAATTGATGTTGTATTGTATGAGCTGGCTATTGATCATGGGACTAGCTCGATATGCACAGAGGGCCTGTATGTAAATATGGGTCCTGACGGCCAGCTTGCTAGTCATCACTGGGGAAGAAGAACCGCAACTGCGCGGGCTGGATCCGATGATGGCGACTCGCGACGAGGTGAGCCCGAGACCGGTGGCAGCGAGCTTGAATCCAGTGCGTGGCAAGGTTGTGCGGTGTTGGGGAAGAAGGTCGCACGGCTTGCGGCGGCGGCGATGGGCTTACGACGATGATGATGAGCAGCTCACGGAGGCGATACGGCTAGAGCTCACCGAAGAAGCAGTGGCAATGGCCGCTCGGAAGGAAGAAGGGAGGAGGAAGGACAAAAGTGTCAAAGAGTTGCAAATATCCAAAGAGCCAAGTTTTAGAACGACAAATTTTCAATTTCATGTTTTGAAATGGCATTTTTTAAAAATGCCATGCTCTATTTTACAGTGGTATATATATTTACTTTTTCCGCGATTTTACTGCGCTTCCTAGCCGCCGAGTCGGAGACGGCGAAAATGCCGCCATGGCCTAGTGGGATTTGGGCCATGTCCCCGCTTGGTGCCATCAGTCGTCTCCCCATCGGCATTGTCCTTTTGGGTAACCAAAGCTACCTAGAGTTATTCAAAGCATGCATGCAAGCCCAGTCCTTTTCCTTCGTTTTAGTCAACACGGTGTCCATTCGAGACGACCATGCGTTTCCTGAACTGTGATGTATAAAAAGAGAGGCTTACCTTAAACCCTATTTGGCACTAAGATGGGCTTAGAGATTCTACTAAAAAAAAGGACTGGCTTAGAGATGAGACGGAGTTGGACTAGCTGCTTAGCCCAAAAACAGATGAGCTTCGTGGGTCTGGCCGAAAAGTCCCATAGAATAATAACAAAAAAAAAGGTGAGATTCATTTTGCACTGTAGCAAATACTGTAATAAAACACTGTGGTAGTTAATCCGAGCTGTTCTTCTCGAATCGAATGATTCAGACCGTGGGAATATATATTGTGTTCTATGCCATTAGCCAATGCAATCCAACCAAATAGCATGCCCTTAGAAAATGTCCTACACCTGTCGCATGGTCATGTAAAAAAGAGATCAAAACATTATGTTTCCTTTTAAGCACACCTTTTCATTATACACTTCACTATATGATCATTCGTCTCACATTGGTATTGTCCTTTTGGGTGCAGTTTTGAGGCCTGTAACCAAAGTTTCCGACTGATTTGGGATTCCTCACAATGGTAACCAAACAGAATTTGGAATTGCCCTTTTTCATTTCCATGTTACAGTTTTTTTGCAAGCAAATACAAAAATTGAAATAATAGATCAATTTCAATTTCATCAAAAATTAAATTGGGACTCCAATTCCACATTGTTAATTCAATTCCACAACCAAACGGACACTTGGAAATGAGACACAGATGGACCAGGTGCTTAGCCCAAAAAAGAGGAGTTTTGTGGGTCTGGCCCAAAAGGCCCAGAGCAGGAGCCCTTATCGGGCTGGCTGTCCAAGGCTCAAGGCCCTCAACTCGTAAGAATTCGGGCCATCGTGAAATTTTAGAGAGTGAATGTTGATGTATGAATCCGTCATGCGCATGCGCTATCCCCACAACCCCAAAAAAACCTGCAGTTTTATTCATTGGTTTCGAGTAAGAGAATGAGCTTGTAGGATTTCATGTTTCTCTGGGCCTCAAAATCTCATGTTATTTTCCTCTAAAAAAATCTCATGTTAAGCGGTTCAATTGCCAACCTGGAGATATCATCAACTGCATGAGCGGCCATAGAAGCCACAGCTTGTACGGTTACTCCGATCATTCATGCTGCAGGTGAGATATCATATTACCTAATAAAATTCACAATATGTCACTGAATAACTACATGATTCACAATATACCACATATTGTGAGGCTAACATATGGACCTATAACCCATATGTCAATGAGACACCGGTGATATATTATGAAGATCCGGAGTTATTCAATAGCATATAGAGAATTACCCCCTTACATTTACACATAGCACGCGCTTACATTATTAATACTAACACAAATCCACAATACAGAAACATAATAGCCATATATATCAACCAACGAACATAGAGGAGCATGGGCTCCGTGGCCCCCAATCCCGACAAAGCCAGTGACGCCACATCAGCACTGACACTGAGCACCAGAACCCCACATACACATTAATTATGAGAAAATTGGTTCAGTAACATCGTGTTTGTTCGTAATTAGAGAAATGACTTCGCTTTCATGACGTATTGCAAAATGACACCGCAAACAACTGAAAATATTGAAAATAACACCGCCATCACATTTTCCGTCAGTCTTTAACAGCAAGTACGTATGATGTGAGATAATACAATTTTAATGTCCGTTTTACCCCTCTTCTCTCCCTGTCCCTTTTCCTCTCTCTCTCTCTCTCTCTCTCTCTCTCTCTCTCTCTCTCTCCAGCTCGACAGCAGCTCTTTCTCTAGCTCCACGCAGTGTGGGTGGCGACACTTGGGTGGTGGAACAACGATGAGGAAGTGAGCACGGCGTGTTTCCGATCTTGGGGATCTCGTTTTTTAGGTTGAGGAGGGAGGAGGAGGTCATGAGAAAGCTGGCATCGACGACAACCATGGAGGGGGTCGGGCTGCACGGGTGCCGCCGCTGGGAGGAGGGGAGCGGGCACTGGAGTGGAGGAGTCGGCGGTGCACGCAGTGGCACTGAGACGTGGGCTCAGTGTTGGTGATATGCCCTAGAGGCAATAATAGAGATGATTATACCACGTCTATGTTTATGAGTTATATAATAAATGTTATTATGTTCCTTGAATGAATTATCAATTATAAAGACTAACAAGTACGTGACTTGTTGGTGAAGCTCTTTAATTTATATGATGTCATTCTAAATGTATCTTTGGTTGGAACACTAGTGACTTATCGACTAGCATATGTATTGATTGATGACCATGTTTCACCGATCATGGATATAGGGATATCGAATTAATAATGTAAACACATGTTAGAGAACATGGTATTGGATTAACCCACCTTGAGACACTATTGAGATTGTTATGATTTTGTGTCATCAGTTGGTCTCAAGCAATGATGATGTATAATCGTTAGACCTAAGATCAGCCTTCGTGGTGATGAGGGCCATCCCAAGGCGCATCTTGTCCGCGTGCCCCTCAAATTCCGCCTCCGCGATGAACTCTGGGGCGTGGCCTCCTTATATAGTGGAGGGGGAGCCGCACATCTAATAGAACCAGCGGGGTGGGACTAAATTCGTGGGTTACTGTTCATGTGAACAGTAACCACACCCCTAAATGGGCCGCCGGCAGATGGGCCAAGTTCAGTATGATTACAAAGCCCAAATTGACCCAAACAAGTGATATGACATCTTCTTTTGATAATTGCAATCAGCCCAGAAGGAATTTGGAGGTGAGGCCGGATCCGTTGGAAAGAGGACGAAATAAGCTTTCAATCAAGTACTCGTGGACCTCTAACGGACTCCGTATGTGAAAGTTATGCCTGTTTTAAGTTGGTCTTTGTCGAGGCTGATTCGGAGGCCGAATGGATTCCAAAATAGGTCCAGCTCGAACTGCTCGCTTGTCTTGGCCCAAAAGTGACATCGTGCTGCACATATATATATATTTCATCATTAGGTAGCATCATATAGTTCATATAATATAAAGACACTCCTAAAAACAAGCTCACCTGATAATTTAAGTGAAGCTTACGAGCTCTTATACTTAGAACATTAAACATAGCAAATATGGTTGTATCCATAGAGGTCATGTCCTCATCAGAGAGGGATTAGATTTAGGTTTTGTATTTTCGACTCATTCATTTGCTGAATTTTTATAGCAAGCAAATTACCTCGGAATTTTATGAAACATTTTGTGACGGCTCTCAACATAATTTAGTTTCTTTGGTAAATTTCTCAGAGATTTATCGCTTATGTGATTTTCTCTAAAATTCATACAATTTTCTGTTCTTATATATTTGTATTTGTTATTTTTAACAAAATTTCATATAAGTTATTTGGTAAAAATTTTCCTGAGATATTATGCCCAAAATAATTCTCTCACCTATTATTTTTATTTTGTTTTATCTAATTTCTTTTAAGTTTATGTCTGTTTTGTCTTTCAGCATTTTGCTTTTAAACAAAAGTTTGAATTTTAAACATGGGTAGATTTTCATGTGCAAAATGATCAAAAGGATTTTTCCTAATGCATTTATTTTATGTATTCCCAAAATATGGATTTTGGGATGTTACAAAAACCTCTCTATGTGTTACTAAAATATATTTACTGCATTGCTAAAAGAGATTTACTACAACCTTCACATGACTTTACTGCTCTGTTACACAAAGATTTACTGGACTCCACTTATAGTTTACTGCACATCCAACCATACATGTATGAAACAATCGTAAAAAACATGGTGATACGTGCGGCAGTAAAATTGCTATCACAATTACTTTCAACCTTGTCATAGCGCGCACTAGACGCGTGAAGGTCACGCGTGGGGGATCATGGGCCAAAATGGCCTGTTCGGCACTCCGTAGGGGTAGCTCAGTCCGTGCGCAGTGGGCTGGCCCGAATGTAAAATAACTTATTCTACGCTCAGGTGCATATTAGTATATATATATACGGAAGCACTATTTAGCACTCGCTGCCCCCCGAGCTATGCGCGGTTAGCCAGCGCCCCGTGTCCGCTCGAGATTGGCAGTAAAACCCTCACGCGTGCGTCAAAACGGCAGTAAACCCTCACGCGTGCATCAAAACGGCAGTAAAAACCTCACTGCGGGAAATGATGTTATAAATTGTTTTACTGATCCAGTAAAATGTTATCGTTTACCGTAAGTGATACCTGCTATTACTTTGAATAGGCATATCGTGTTACTGCTATAACAAGTTTGCTCTTTATGTTTTTTGGTAGTTAGTAGAAGTTTGAAAAATGACATTACTGTAGAATGTAACACATATTACTGTAAAATGTAACACCTATTTCTGTTTGATAACATGTATTTACTATCTGTTACACAAAAGTTCTTTTCTAGTAATCATACATTTTATTGTAAAATGTAACACCTATTACAATCAGTTACAAATGTATTTACTCGATATTAGTCATAAACACAAAAAAAACTACTTCGTTTGTTGAACGTCCTATACTTCTCCAGTGCTTCAGCGACGGGCTTGACACTGTTGCCCTTGTGGAACAACAGATAGAACATCATCTAGGCTCTGTACTCATTCCCCTTCTCCTACATACACATGGTAAGAAAAAAACCACATGTGAGACGCTATACATCTGTAAAAAAACCATTTACTATGTGGCATGTTTTATATTACTGCCTTCACGATATATCTAGTTTGAATTTGTGTTTACTATCTACAGTGAAACCATTTACTGTCTACGATGATACCATTTACTGTTCTACAAATGTCTGTTTACTTCATTGGACCTACTCGGTACCCCTAACGCAATTACCTTACAAGATAGATATGGTTTACTATTATGATACTAACTTTTTACTGTAAAAAAAAAAGATTGCAAAAAAAAAAACGATGGTAAAAAATTGGAAACCGATTACTATGTATGATGTTAAGTTTTACTAACTGATGTAAGATGTCACAAAAAAAACACGTTCCCCGAAACATGCAGTAAAAGAGATACACGTATTACTATTACAACACTATTTATCATCAGATTGAGACCCTCGCGTGCGTGGATGTTTCCAGGCCACCTCTGTAGTTGGTGGGCCGATTGTATGGGATTGCGCATGCGCGCATCACACCTAGCCTGGATCACGCGTAGTGGGCTACCTAGGCGTAGAATAATTATTCTATGCTCGGCTACATAATAGTACACACACACCTTTTTTACTCATTGTTACTCAAATGTGTGGATTCAGACTATGAAAGTAAAGATCCGTTGTATGGATATTTCTATGCATCTCGCTTTGGCAATGAAGACAACGGCGAGAACTAGATCGTAGCTCTAGTCGATTGTCTATGGCAAATCATGGAGGCCCTTTTAGTTTATTTACCTTCCGCTGTTATTTCCTCATTTGGACTCGTTCGACCTATCAGCCTGTTATGTAAATACTTGGCCCTAAGACTTATTTACAATTACTTATGTAATATTAAGTATTCTTTTATTTATAAGTATGTATGGATATGATATTCATTGATGTTGTACTGTGTGAGCTGGTTATTGATCATGGGACTAGCTTCATATGCACAAAGGGCCTATATGTAAATATGGGTCCCGACGGCCAGCTTGCTAGTCGTCGCCAGGGAAGAAGAACCGCAACTGCGCGGGCTGGATCCGGAGATGGCGACTCACGGTGAGGTGAGCCCGAGACCGGCGGCAGCGAGCTTGAATCCAGCGCGCGACAGGGCTGGGAGGTGTTGGGGAAGAAGGTTGCACGGCTTGCGGCTCGCAGCTGCGGCGATGGGCTTACGGTGATGATGACGAGGTGGTGCGGCTCACGATGGCGGCAAAGGAGACGGTGTGGCTCGCAGCATGAAGGAGGCAGTGCGGCTAGAGCTCACTGAAGAAGCGGTGGCAATGGCCGCCCGGGAGGAAGAAGGGAGGAGGAAGGACAAAAGTGTCAAAGAGTTGCAAATATCCAAAGAGCCAAGTTTTAGAGTGACAAATTTTCAATTTCATATTTTGAAGTAGCATTTTCCAAAGTGCCATGCTCTATTTTACAGTGGTGTATATATATGCAATTTTTCCGCGATTTTACTGCGCTTCCTAGCCGCCGAGTCGGAGACGGCGAAAATGCCGCCATGGCCTAGTGGGATTTGGGCCATGTCCCCGCTTGGTGCCATCAGTCGTCTCCCCATCGGCATTGTCCTTTTGGGTAACCAAAGCTACCTACAGTTATTCATGTTGAGGAACCGTCATTTGGCGAGTCGGTCAAGCGATTACCTCGTAGACAAGCGTAGAATCGTAAGAACAATGCATGAACAACAAGAACAGAATAAAAGATAGAACACAGAGATGTAGGGGGACTTCTTGCTTCTCTTTATTCCTTCATCCATCGATCAATCTTTTACAATGAATAGCACCCCCTATTTATAGGCTACGACCCTGCTAGGGTTTGGGATGAGGAGCCCACCTTGGGCCAGGACTCCGGTCTGGGCCCGGTTTCTTAACACTCCCCCTTGGGCACTCATCCTTCATGTCCATGTCTCATCAAAACTCCATAAAACCCAGTGGGAAAAATTTGGAGAAAGAGTACATTAATCATGTTACGCTATCTTCGCACGAATTGCCTCATTAAAAACCTTAGCCAGAAACTTCAGAAAACTCGTCAAGGAAAAGAGTACAATCCACCCAATTTCATTTAATCTCCGAGGATTTACCTTTTGGGTACTCGGTCTTCGTGATCAAGCTTTAGTAATGAGTTCGTGAAGGTTCTCCCCAGACTCGCACTTCTCTAAGTCTCATCATTCCAATTCCACATATGCATCTTTCAAAGCTAGGCGTTGAAATGACTTAGTGAATAAATGCGCAAGATTCTCACATGACCTAGTATGGAGTACTTTGATTACGTTCATCTTTTGCAATTCATGAGCATAGAAGAACTTGGGGTTGATATACTTTTGTAAGAGGATTCTTCACAATAACCCATCGCACTTGTGCAACACAAGCTACATTATCTTCATAGATAATAGTGGGAGTTTGTGCGGTATTCAATCCACATAAGCGCTGGATGTAGTGAATCATCCGCGAAGCCAAGCACATTCGTGAGGCCTCGTGTAGTGCTATTGTTTCCAGTGGTTCGTCAAATCGGTACAAGACAACGCTAGACGATTTTATGGAATTACGGTTCCACCACATAGGAATACATAGCCTGTTTGTTATTTGGTGTATGCGGGTCCTACAAGTACCCGTTATCTCGCATTGCCATTCATAGTTAAGTCTTTGTCCTTTCAGAGAGCAGACCAAGTTCTTTGCTTCCTTAGAGGTATCGGAGATGTCCTTCATTCCCGCTAATGCCTTTGGTAGGTTACGTACTATACCTTACTAATAGGTTCACGGCAAATGCAATGCTGGTCTAGTATGATTTATTCAATACATGAGTGTTTCTATCACACTTAAATATGGGAATTCGATCCCGGACTTCCTCCCCTCTTTTCTAGGTTTGTACGGGTCCTTGTCTTGCGCAAAGCTCTCGACCATTGGCACCTTCAAAGGGTATGCCTTTCCAAAGCCGAACCTTTCAACACCACCTTATTGTAGGTTGGTGATGTACTAAAATTCCTTGTGGGCATGCCCAAGCTGCAAGCCTAGGCAATATTTGATTTTCACCCAAATCTTTCATTTCGAACTCTGACTTGGTAAAAGCTTACTTTCTTAATACCTTTCGGGGTTCCGATGATATTCAGATCATTTTCATACACTGAGATTATACAAAATTCATTATGGAATCATCGTATAAATACACAGGGTTTATTCTCATTGTTCGTGTAGCCTTTCTTGCATAGAAAGTCGCTTCAAGCGATTATACCACATTCTGCCTGATTGCTTAAGTTCGTACAATGACTTTCTGAGTTTCACACTGTACATATTTCCATTTGCTCTATCTTGGTTCGGGACATTAATACATTTAGGTATCTTCAATGTCCGAATCCAATATTTCATAAAGGTATCGTTGGTACCCCATCCATCAATTTCAATTCTAACTTCAAGTTACTGCCATTGAGATAAATGTCTAAAGGGGTTACGCCATGATCGGGAATAGGTTTCTTCATAATCATCTCCTGGATGTTCAATGAAACCTTATGCAACGAGCCTTGCTTCTTTATTTCTCTTTTGAACAAATATCCACTTATGCCCTACGGGTGCACAAGGAGGAGGCGACGCTTACGAGCCCAAACGCCCTTCTTTTATTCGAGAGAATAATTCGTTTCTACGCCTTCTTTCAATCTGATCTTTTCTTTCATTCAACGAGCGTCTACAGCTCGAATCAAGATTGATGATTGTGGCAAGTTTCTTTGCAAAGTATATGTCGACATTGGTGTTGTCATATTCAAAGATTCTCCGAGGTCATAAATTTTATAGCTATTTCTTCAAGAGGCGATTCTTCTAATGCTTCTACTTGCTCACCTTGCTTCCAATTGCGGGGCAAGTCCTTTAGTTTTTCACTCCGATGTGTGCGCACACATCCATGCCGATGTCTCCCTTCATGGGGATGTTCAACTGCACGCCTTTACGAAGGTTCCATACCGGTGCAGTCTCAACTGGCTCCCCTTCAGTTCAGGGCACTTCGGTGATCGGTGTGTCAAGTCCTTCTTATCCTTTTCCACGGCGCCCCTGGTTACTTCTGATTCGAGGGACCGGAGTTCTCGTCCTTTTCTGAGGCCTCTAGACGGGATTAGGGATACCTTCATTAGTATTTCAACCCTCTCCGGTGCATTGCGTACAGGCAAATGCTACTTGGTCACGCTCTTCAAATCACTAAAGTGGTCTGACAGTTAATTTGCTAATATTTGCAAATCTATTATCTTCGGACTTCAATTGTCTTCTAGACTTCAATTCAATTATCTTACGGATCTGTAATTATCTTCTGGACTTATCTATTTGCTTCACTAGTGCGCGGGTCATATGCATAGATTTTAATTATCTTCTGGATTTCAATTGTCTTCTAGACTTCAATTATTTCCCGACATTATTATCAAGGGTTGATTTCCTCCCCTAATGACGGAAACTAATCTCATCGATATACTATCAACGAATCGGGCATTATGCAAATCTCAATCATAGGGTCCAAACACTTGATTATGGATGTTGTTTCATAACCAATGTATATCCCGAGACTTTCGGAGAAGACCCATTGCTGATTCATTGCGGTGATGGTATAAGTACATAAACCTTACGACCAAACTGCGAAGATGAGTAGTTTTCGGTCTTGACCCTTGCGCTTAGTTGCATAGGTGGACGGATGTTATAAGCGGCGATCTAAAATTGATGAGAATCTTTGCGGCGGGATCGCACGTCCCCAACATGTAGTTGGTAAATTACAATTCTTCAAAGTTACGTTAGTCCATTACAGGTGTGGACATGCGAGTGCAGAATGCTCAACTTTCAATTCCCATTTTCATGCAATAGTCATCAAATGCCGAGTAAGTTCTCGGCGTTGTCCATTCATGTGGACTTCTCATGATGATGAGGGAAAATGTTTCTAATTTAATTATCTCGAGATTTAGCTATACAAAAGCATGATCTCTCGAGACAATAAACATATCGTGCGACTATTCGAAGAAGCATTGATGAGCACTATAAATACCTAAAATGACCCTTACGGGGCTATATAGGACCGCAAAGGTCTCCACGGATACGGTCCAGAATGCAAGGACTTCATCCTTAGCTTTGAGCAAAGGTCTAGTAATTAATTTCTCGATTGGCACATGCGGGGCACACAAAATCTTCCTGATTCGAGAAATTCTTAACATTCATATCATGTCCCTGTGAATTGTTAATTATATCTCTCATCATCCTAAGACTTAGACGACACAATCTATCATGCTAGAGATAGAAAAGTTCAGAGCTTTTAAATACGGTTTTCAAGGCAGTATAGGTTGCAGGTGCCTTAATATTAATGTAGTATAGCCCAATTTCATATGAAGGAAGACATTCTAATGCTATTTTTTACTTTCTTCACGCTTTGTAATGAGCAGGTATTCTGTACCATACTCTTCTTCAGTCTCTACATGAAAATTGTTAGCGCAAATATCCTTGAGAGTTCTAGTCGATTCTGGGTACAACAAGTCTTCTTCAATGACCAAAGTTGTGCCCGTTGGGAGTATAATTATGGCCCTTCCTGAGCCTATTATACAAGTATCATTGCTGCGGATTGTCGTAGAAGACTACCAACATTCTTGCTGATCGACTGGAAAAATTTTTATTTCTCTCAGAATGGTATTCGTTGTGCCGCTACATGCTAAGCACACTTCCTCCATAGGGCGCCACACGCGTTCTAATATAATGTACTTCATTAATATGTAGCAGAAAGCAAGCAACACATAAATAAAATACTTGATATCAGTATAACTTGCTATTATAAAAGCGGAAAATAAGTCTTGCAGGACTCATAATAAGAATTTAATGCTTTGCTCTCCCGAGCTTGCAACCATTATTCAATAATTCAAAATTCGCTTCAATTACAAGCGCAAGTTTCTATAAAGGTCCGAGTGCAATGCGTTTGGATCTAATAAGCGAAGTATTCAGGAACTTACGCCTAAATCGGCTCCATGCGCGATCTTCTCCTCTTGGCGCACTACGTTTGTGGCGGCTGTGATGTCCAAAGGAGGGATGTGAAGGCTGCTCATTGGGCTGTTCACATTCATAAGTGCGGTAATGGATGTGAATCCTCGGTTCGCAATGGCGAGGTATGCCTCATGCTATCATTTGCCCTTCTTCTTAGAGTGGAAAACATCAATAATATGCGACGGCCTTACGACCTTACCCTTCTTGTTTCTCTCATTCGTGAGAGGCTTCATCACCTTTGTAGCGCTAGCGATGGCTTCATGGCCAACATTGCTACTAGGTGGTTGCGAGATGAAGTTCTTTCTTAGAATATCATCTTGAGTTTCGCAACTTGCATGACGTCAATTAATTCGACATACTTCATGTAGCCGTCTTGACAATAGTTGCTTTGCGGATTGCACGCGTTCGGGTGAAAGGTAGAGGGTCTTTCGGTCCGCTCATCCGTGATTATATTACCACGAAATTGAAGATCGTTATAAATTGTACAAATTACGACCATACTAGGTCGGTTCTCGAATTCTGATTCGTGATGCGACCATCTTCATATTCATGCAAAAGTTCAAAGGATTACTCTGGTAATCTGCATAAAATGGTTGCAAAATTCTCACAATGCTCTTGAACTCGAGGTTCGTGTTCGTATTTTTCTATGCATTTTCATGATTTCTTGCTATTTTCATGATTAAAGGCAATATAAACAATCACAGATAATCAAAGCAATAAATCGGTAAATAAATCGCATAGAAATAATAATAACAAAGTTAAACATGCTTCAAGTTCAAAAGTATGCAAAAAAAATGGATTCGAAGCCCTTTTCTGCTGAAAAAATGATTTTTAAGTAAATCGCAATTTTCGTGGCGGCCACGGGGCGCGCGCGAGCGGCCGCTCTGCGCGGCGCCAGTGAGGTGGGGCCGCTACGGCGTGGCGACAATGCGGTGGCCATTGCGAGCCTGGCGGTCGCGGTGCGGTGTCGCGGCCTTGCGGGCGGAGATGTCTGCGGGCGGCGGGCGCGGCGGGACGGTGCGGCGGCGCGGCGCGGCTTTGCGCGCGCGGCGCGCCGCACGGCATGTCGATCGCGGGGCGTAGCGGTTCGACGGTGCCGGGTGCGGCGCGGCGCGGCACGGCCATGTGCGGCACGACGGGTCGGACGCGATTCGACGGTGCCGCAGCCGGAGCCTTCTTCCCTCCTTCCTTTACTTCATGCCATGACGCAGTGCGGCCGGCGCGGTGCAAGGTGGCTACGAGCCATGGGCGGCGCACGCGGCGGCGACGAGAGGCGGCGGTACCTTTACGGGAGGTGGCCCAGCGGCCGCTCCGGCAGGCGCACGGCTTCGGGCCAACATCACACGGCGCATGCGGGCGCCGCGAGATTTTTTTCGTACTGTTCATATGTAATCACTGTTCATATGTGATTACTGTTCATCCGCGATTACTGTTCACGTGCGATCACAGTTCACGCGCGACGACTGTTTATCCGCAAATACTGTTCATGCGAGATTACTGTTCACGCGAGATTACTGTTCATCCGCGCTTACTGTTCATCCGCAAATACTGTTCATGTGAGATTACTGTTCACGCGAGATTACTGTTCATCCGCGCTACTGTTCATCCGCAAATAATGTTCATGCGACATTACTGTTCACGCGCGATACTGTTCATGAGGTGCACTGTTCATCCGCACGGTGCGTTCGTGCGGTGCTGCCGTTCATCCGCGGCGATCTTGTTCATGCGCGCGCTTCGTTCATCCGCGCGGCATCATTCACCACGGCGTACACTGTTCATCAGTCGCGGGTGCTGTTTACCGCGGGGGCGCAAGCGGCTGCCGGCCTCGTGCCCCGTGCGCGCGTGGCGGTGCCATCTTCAGGTGGCCGGGTGTGACACCAAAATCGGCGACGACGCGGCTCTACAGGGCTGTCGGCCGTCCTTTTTTTGTTACTGTTCATGTATGCGATACAATATAATGTATTATGAGATTGCAACAGAGGCGCGGCTTCATGCCGACATGTGCGTGCTTGCCGCGTGCTAGCGGGGTGGTCCTGTCGTTGCCTCCGTGGCGATACGTGATGGCGGACTATGCCGACCGGTAACGTGTCGCGGAGGTAGTGACAGCCGCTTGCAGGCGGTGCCGTGCACATGATGCCTTTCATGCGACTGCATATACAACCTACGGTACAATCATCATCTACTCTTTCATGCAACCCACCGATCGGCTTGGCCGGCGACTTCAAGTCGGCTCGCGGTAGATTAGAGCGGATTTGCACCGTAGAAAACCAATCTAGAAAGCCAAATTTGCAGAATTGAAAGCAATCTAGAAAAACGATTCAATCTACGAGTGTCGTTCATCGACGGTTACCTTTTCGATGCGAGGAGAGTCGATCGTGCTGATAACGTGTTGAGGAACCGTCGCTGGCGAGTCGATCCGAGCGACACCTCGTAGACAAGCGTAGAATCGTAAGAACAATGCATGAACAACAAGAAGAATAAAAGATAGAACACAGAGATGTAGGGGACTTCTTGCTTCTCTTTATTCCTTCATCCATCGATCAATCTTTTACAATGAATAGCACCCCTATTTATAGGCTACGACCTCTAGGGTTTGGGATGAGGCCACCTTAGGCGGGACTCCGGTCACGGGCGGTTTCTAACAATTCAAAGCATGCATGCAAGCCCAGTCCTTTTCCTTCGTTTTAGTCAACACGGTGTCCATTCGAGACGACCATGCGTTTCCTTTTCTTTCTCTCGGTGTCGCCGCAGTAAGCCAGTGACTGTCCTGAACTGTGATGTATAAAAAGAGAGGCTTACCCTATGTGGCACTAAGATGGGCTTAGAGATGAGACGGAGTTGGACTAGCTGCTTAGCCCAAAAAAAGAGGAGCTTCGTGGGTCTGGCCCAAAAGTCCTCGATTATTACCAAAATGCAATAGACAAATCATCCGACATTGACACTACACAACAATGACGTGGTGCCATTATCACCGTGGACGGTTGAATAAAAATAACGATGAGATCCATTCTGCACTGTAGCAAACATTGTGATAGTTAATCCGAGTCGTTTTTCTCGAATCGGATGACTCAGATTGTGGGAATATCAAGATATTGTGCTCTCTGCCATTAGCCAATGCAATCATAGTTTACTTTATCAAGTTTCCAACCAAATAGCATGCCCTTAGAAAATGTCCTACACCTGTCGCATGGTCATGTAAAAAAGAGATCAAAACATTATGTTTCCGTTTAAGCACACCTTTTCATTATACACTTTACTATGTGATCATTCGTCTCACATTGGTATTGTCCTTTTGGGTGCAATTTTGAGGCCTGTAACCCAGCACTTTTCCTCTGTTTTTTCGGCACGATGACCATTCGAGACTACCATACGTTGACTAGCAGAGCAAACAAGCTCAAAGGTTGCTCCTCCTTTTTTTTTTCTCGGTGTCGCCGACTGTGACGTATGAAAAGAGATGCTTAAACTGTGTGGCACTAAGATTGGCTTAGCCCCCGTCTGGATGTTAGAATTAGGGTCAGAATTCAGGGATTGGGTACACTCGGAATTGAACCCTAATTCGACGAAATTTTGATATAACTAGCAGGCGGGCCAACTCAATTCAGACCCAAAGCGGTCTGATTTAGCTGGAATCCTCCTCGCTTCCATACATCCTAAGTAGAGTTCTAGATCCTGCCCTGCCCTGCCTTGCACCGACCCGAGGCGCTTCGCCCCGACCCGCCATGATCCGCCCTGCACTAGGGTGGGTAGATGTGGGTTAGAAGCCGCCCAGCCCCGCCCTGACCCGATCATATAAATGTTTTTTTTATTTTTGTATGGATTAATATTATTCTACAAACTATGATAGTATAATATTAACTAGTATTTGTTATTTCAAAGATATTTGTTACCATTGTTACAAGTTGGTCTATATATATCATTGGTTTATGATAATATGTCAATCAAGTTTAGTAAATAATATGATTCTTACTTTTTAAAATACATGAAACTATAATCCAATATTAACTAGTAGGCGAGGCCAGACAAAACCCGCCCGCCCACCCATCTAGATCTCTAATCGTGAGTCACACACGCACTATCCGACTCTCATCCCCGACCACCATGAACACCGGTGAACTCCCGGCAACAACCACCATCGGCGAACTCCGGTGACGACTGTGACAGCTTTAACTCGCCCTATGACCATACCCATGCACCACCTCCATTGTCAGCTCCGGATGGCGCCTCCGTCATTAGCACTGACCACCACAATATCTTCGAACAATCGCCATCCAAATTTGGATCACCTAGATCAAGCCGCCCTCTTCTTCCTGGCTTCGGCGAGCCCTTGAGCTCCTATTTCCTACCTCGACTTCGGTCTCCACCGCCACCACGTCGAACTCCCACCACCGCCACCACCTCGAGCTCTGGCCGTTTGGATGCTTTACTGATTTGGGATTCCGACAATGGTAACCAAACAGAAATTGGAATTGCCCTTTTCATTTCCATGTTACAATTTTTTGCAACCAAACACAAAAATTGAAATAATAGATCAATTTCAATTTCATTAAAAATTGAATTGGGACTCCAATTCCACATTGTTAATTCAATTCCACAACCAAACGGACACTTGCAGATGAGACAGAGATGGACCAGGTGCTTAGCCCAAAAAAGAGGAGCTTTGTGGGTCTGGCCCAAACGGCCCAGAGCAGGAGCCCTTATTGGGCTGGCTGTCCAAGGCTCAAGGCCCTCAACTCGTAAGAATTCGGGCCATCGTGAAATTTTAGAGAGCGAATGTTGCTGTATGAATCCATCATGCGCATGCGCTATCCCCCCAAAAGCCTGCAGTTTTATTCATTGGTATCGAGGAAGAGAATGAGCTTGTAGGATTTCAAGTTTCTCTGGCCTCAAAATCTCATGTTATTTTCCTCTAAAAAAAATCCCATGTTAAGCGGTTCAATTGGCAACCTGGAGATATCATCAACTGCATGAGCGGCCGTAGAAGCCACAGCTTCTACAGTTACTCGGATCATCCATGCTACAGGTGAGATATCATATTACCTAAGAAAATTCACAATATGTTACTGAATAACTACATGATTCATAATATATCACCTATTGTGAGACTAACATATAGACTTATAACCTATATGGCAATGAGACACCAGTGACATATTATGAAGATCTGAAGTTATTCAATAGCATATAGAGAATTACCCCTTACATCTACACATAGCACGCGCTTACATTATTAATACTAACACAAATCTCACTTGGTGGGTTGTCCGCTGTGCGTTTAATTTATCCCCCCCTCTGTGAGCATAGCAAACATGTTCGGGAATTAGTTAGCCGGAATTCCAACAATTTTAAAGTCACAACTCCTGGTGGGAGCTAGTGCCTTATGTTGGTCTATCTTGTTATGCCGGAATGATGCCGTTTTTAATAAAAGGATTGTTACTAATCCATTGCAGGTTATCTTTTTGATCGGGCAATGGCTGAGGGTTTGGGCAAATCTGCAGAAACCAGACCAGAAGGAGTCCATCTTTGGCCGAGCACTGCGTCTAGAGGTTGTGGCGAAGCAAATTTTATGTGCTCATGGGTGGTGGTTTAGTCACGGATTTGTAATGATTGAGTTTAAATTTCAGTCATCATTTGTTTGTAAGGCTTCATACCATTTTAACAATTTGGCTACTATGGTGCTTTATCTTATTAATAAATTAGACTGTGTACATCATTGATGTAGAGGCCGGGAGAGGTTTTCTCTTCCATTATCTAAAAACAAATCCATAATACAGAAACATAATAGCCATATATATCAACCAACGAACATAGAGGAGCATGGGCTCCGAGGCCCCCAATCCTGACAAGGCTAGTGATGCCACATCAGCACTCACACTGAGCCCCAGAACCCCACAGACACATTAATTATGGGAAAATTGGTTCAGTAACATTGTGTTCGTTCATAATTAGAGAAATGACATCGCTTTCATGACACACAGTAAAATGACACCACGAACAACCGAAAATATTGAAAATAACACTGCCGTCATATTTTCCATCAGTCTTTAACGGCAAGTACGTATGATATGAGAGAATACAATTTTAATGTCCGTTTTACCCCTCTTCTCTCCCCGTCCCTTTTTCCCTCTCTCTCTCTCTCTCTCTCTCTCTCTCTCTCTCGGCTCGACTGCAACTCTTTCTCCAGCTCCACGCAGTGTGGGTGGCGACGACACTCGGGTGGTGGAACAACGATGAGGAAGTGAGCGCGGCGTGTTCCTGATCTTGGGGATCTTGTTTTTTAGGTTGAGGAGGGAGGAGGAGGTCTAGAGGAAGCTGGCATCGACGGCAACCATGGAGGGGGCCGGGCCGCACGAGTGCCGCCACTGGGAGGAGGGGAGCGGGCACTGGAGTGGAGGAGTTAGCGGTGTGCGCAGTGGCGCTAAGGAGTGGGCTCAGTGTTGGTGATATGCCCTAGAGGCAATCATAGAGATGATTATATCACGTCTATATTTATAAGTTATGTAATAAATATTATTATGTCCATTGAATGAATTATCAGTTATAAAGATTAACAAGTATGTGACTTATTGGTGAAACTCTTTAACTTATATAATATCATTCTAAATATATCCCTAGTCAGATGTCACTGGTTGGAACACTAGTGACTTGTCGATCAGCACATGTATTGATTGATGACCATGTTTCACCGGTCATGGATATAGAGATATCGAATCAATAATGTCAACACAAGTTAGAGAACATGGTGTTGGATTGACCCACCTTGAGACACTATTGAGATTGTTATGATTTTATGTGTCATCAATTAGTCTCAAGCAATGATGATGTATAATCCTTAGACACGAGATCAAGATGGTTTCCTACATGTGTAATAGTATACTTAATGTTGCCAAACGCTACTGTGAATCGGTAGTTATAAAAGTAGCTTTGGTATACTATGTAACATGCGAGAGGATGTGACTTATCGGATATGGGATTTGCCTCTCCTAACATAACGGAGAGATATCTCTGGGCCCTCGATGTGGTCGGATAAAAAGTACATGGTCATGCCGCTAGTGGTCGAAAAGTCGACCACATGAAATTATCCGTCACTTGATTGAGAAAGTATTGAACAGTTCATGAATGATAAATCATCTCACCTAGAGTTCAACTAGATATCGTGAGGCAAAGGGAGAATACACAAGCAGGTCGTTTAGTTCGACCAGATATGGACTAGTCGTATGGAGATACGAGCTGGTTGTAGACTGGTCGAACATAATCATTAAGTGGTTGTAAACTAGTTGTAAAGAGTTATGAACTCGTAATGACTAAATATGAACCGATCGTATAGAGATACGGTGGTCGTAAATGATAAGGACTTGGTCACGAGATCATGTTGTATTAAGGTTTGTCCGATATAATTTTTGTGTATTTGGGAATCGTTATGTCTCGCTAGGAGCCGCTAACGACTCGTGGTCGGAAAAGTGTTTTAGTCATAACCGATTACGCATGAACCTATAGGGTCACACACTTAACGGGTTGGAACAAACGAGTTCGGATAGGATCCGTCATAAGCTCTATATAAGGAGATGCATAAGGCTATTGGGATATATGACGTGAGTTGCTCCACCAAAACCATAGCCACTATCTTCTCGAAGACCCTACCATGCGAGTTGGTGCTAGCACACGGCGCATGATGTTCCATCCTAGACGTGTGGATACCATAGAGGTGCTCGCGCGATCTGCTTTGACTTTGAACGAGGACGATCCACAATCTTCACAACAAACATGATTGGTTGCTGGAGGAGACGATTGGTGTCGAGGACACTCAACGATCGACTACGACCACTACATTGACGCGTTCAATGTTGGATCAGGCTGCTCCAAATCTTCTTTCGGTTCACTGCACGTTTAGTGGTAACGATCTATGATCTCTTACTTGCTTGACTTCTTTGTTTACGTGGTAGAATTTTTGAATTGTCAGCTAGCGTAGCCTACCCGTATCCCTTCACTCAGGTCCTCCGTGCACTCCGCGGTAAGGCGTGTGAGGGCGTTGAGCGTGTCCTCAAAGCGGCCATTGCCGGGAGGATGGGTGCGGGCGCCGCCGCCAGGAGGAGGGGAGCAGGAGCGTGGAGTGGAGGAGGCGGCGGCGGCGCGCAAGCGCCTGTAGGGCACACAGTGGCGGCACTGAGGCACATCCTCGAAGCGGCCGTCCTTCGCAGTGACGAGGGCCATCCCGAGGCTCATCTTGTCCTTGCGCCCCTCGAATTCCACCTCCACGATGAACTCTAGGGCGTAGTGTAGGAGTATGTAGGCCATCCCACCGAAGATGGGTAGGCAGCAGAGCGCACCGGCGGCGAGCGCTTGCGCGGAGTCAAGGAGGAAGGCCTCGGGGTGAGCAGTGTGTTGAGCTTGCAGAGGTCCGAGCAGGCGACGCCGATGTGGCCGCCACGTGGGGCGAAGTCGGCCAAGGGAGTGGTGGGAAGGGATGGGGTAGTAGCGAGGCGCCATCACCTTAGCGGCGGCGAGGAAGGCACGGCGGAGGAGGCATGACATGGTGGTGTCGGCTGTGGAAGAGGAGGAGTAGGTCCGTGCTGAGGTGGTGGGTTCTTGGAGGCTTCTATTGAAGGAAAGTCAAGTGCGGGAGCAGGTGAGGCCAAGGGAAATGTTCCGCAACAGGATTCGTGTTGTTTGATGCGCCGGTGGTCGTCCGATGGTGAACGGACAGTGCAACTGTGGAGTACGCGCACAACAACCCTCCCGGTGAAGGAGGGTACACTCGCCTTTTCACCGGTCTAACGTGACTAAACGGCATGATAACTGATGGTAATGTCATTTGGTATAATTTCTTGCCTTCGCGGTGTTATTTTGCACTGTATCACCAATGGAATGTTATTTCTCTAAATACGACTGAACGCGATGCTACCGAACCAATTTTCTCCATTAATTATTGAATACACACACATACACCTCAGATGACAACTCCTGAGCTCTGACGTAGCCTAGAACATACGCACCCAGACAACGACTACTCCCGAAACATGTACGGCTAAGAGCATGTACAATACAAGTGCTTAGAGAGGTGTTTAGCAAAGAAAACTGATTTTTCTTGCCGTAGGATAGATGAGGTGCTTATTTTGTAGCATCGATGCTTAATTAAGCACCGTACTTAAGAGGTGTTTATGTATATAACTATATATAACTAATAGATAATACATTTAAGCACCTACAAAACAGATGCTTGCATTGGAGGAAACAATTTTACATAGATACGTGATGATGTGACTACATTATCTTTTTTTAAGTACTCGTATATAAAAATTTTGCATTATACACGCCCTAAAGCGAATAAGCAGCAAACTACCGTGCCGGCGTCGTGCCACGCCGGCACCGTGTCACGGCACGACACGCCCACGGAACCCTGGCTCTCGATCACACATAGGCTCTCGATCGTGCGTACACTACCCGCTCGATCACCGACTCACTCGCTGGCCTTGTCGGCCTCAGCAGCAGCTCCTGGTGCCTCTGCCTCTGCCTCGACGGCCACGGCCTCCTGCACTGGCACCGATTCTGCAACGGTGGCAGCTACTAGCTCTGCCTCGGCTGCAGGCGCTGCCTCCTCCTTGGTCTCACCAGTCGGCACGGCCTCAGCTGGTTCTTTTGCCTCGGCCTCCGCCGGAACTGGTTCGGCATCGGCAGCGGTTGGCTCTGCCCCTTTGGTCTCTGCCTCGGCCAGAGCCGCGTCTTGCTCTGGTTCCTTGGTCTCTGCCTCGACCGGGGCAGCCTCTGGCTCTGGTTCCTTGGTCTCGGTCTCAGCCGGAGGAGCAGTCTCGGCCGGGACTGCCTCGACCTTGGGCTCTTTGTTCTCTGTCTCTGCCGGAGCAGCCTCAGGTTCTGCCTCCTTCGTCTATGTCTCGACCAGAGCTACCTCGGCACTACCTCTTTGGTCTCGGCAGCCTCCTGCTGGACCCTTCGATGGTCTCAGTCTCGACCGGAGCTGCCTCCGGCACTACCTCTTTGGTCTCGGCAGCCTTCTGCTGGATGTTGGAAATAATCTTAACCATGTATCTAGTTGTGTATTTGCATTAGTTTTGAGCCGTGTGCACGTGCATGTGTGCACGTTACATCTCCTAGTTAGCGCATAGATGTGCTAGTAGAGCACGTCTTTGGGAGTAGTTTGTATGTAGTTGAGTAGTGGACTGAGTGTGCGCGTGTGCATGCAGCTTCTGCATGCGTAGACCCAGTTGGAGGCTAGGCTCAAGAATTAGTCGTGAGTTAGTTGGGCTCATGAGCCGTAAGTTCAGTATAGTGGCGTGAGTTGAGTCTGTAACCAGTTAGTTTTTTTTAGTAGTTAGTTTTGCATGCATGCACCTGGACGTGGGAGTGCATGGCGCTGAGTGTGTGAGCTATGTGTATTTAAGTCCATGTATTGAGAGGAGAGTTAACAATAGGAAAACGGTTTTGCTAGTTTTAAGTTGTCTGAAATTTTTTAAGTTTAAGTTATTTGTTGTGATCATTGGATTTGTATAGAGATTGGTGTGTTATATAATTGTCATATGATTGGATATTGATCTAATGGATGTCATATAATTGGGTATTGATTCAATGGTTACAATAAGTGACTTAAACTTAAGAAAATTTCAGACAACTTGTGAATAGACAGCCCAAGAGAAAAAGAGAACAGAAACGACGTGAGGTATTGCGCGTCGGTAAGTACTCTACTGTTCATCTTCTTCTTCCTTAAGAATACCAGAGAGAAAACAATGAGTGAGGTCTCGTCGGGTGCCTGAGCCAACACTGGACCCCTTCGATGGTCTCCGTCTCGGCTGGAGCTGGCTCTGCCTCTTCGGCCTCGGCCACCGCCTGTGCAGAGTGGCTTCCTCCTTCGGGGCCTCCTCGGCGGTGACGGCCGGCGCCTGGACAGCCTCCACCACCACCACCGGAGCTTCCTCGGCAGGCAGCGTGGGGGTTGCGACTTGGACCTGCATTCGCGCACGAGAAAATGATCTATGCATGACATCTAAACACCAGTCCTCCTGCAACTTCCCATGTACGTGCAAGTACGTAGACGCGCATACGATCAAGTTCGTCATGTACAAATAAGTTGATCGATCGTGCCACGTATAAATCAAAGCGAAACAAACAAACCGAACGAAATGAAATCTAATGAGAAACACATTGATTGGAGTAGCACTCTCTACCGCGACGCCCGTAACTACTGGGGAAGGCATAGGATAGGATTCCTCTCCTTTTGCATCTATACTAGTCATCAACCCGTGCATCGCACGGGGCTTCATATTATTTCACAACCTTTTTAAATTTAGTAATTTTAGCTTGAAATTTTATATCGATATAATAGAATATGTACATTATGTGCTTTTTGGATTTAAATTTAAATTATATATATATATATATATATATATATATATATATATATATATATATATATATATATATATATATATATATATATATATATATATATAAAACAATCAGCAATCCATATTTCTGGATCATGAAGTTAGTAATGTTCTCACGTGCTCCCATTGTAAGTTATCCACAGAACACATTAATACTTAGCTACCAATATTGGACCTAATGTTAAACACAAAGAACAACGGTAAAAGGAAAAAACCTAATACATACTCAAAAGTAATGAGAAATACCTTTATCATCCTTTGGCGTGTACACTCTGTTAAACTTGAATGTCTTTTAGTTGTTTCACCATTCATAATCCCAATGTCACCATCTTTGGCTCCATAAAATTCCACTATACATCTGTGACCTAATGATGTCTCAGCTTTGTAAGGGTGGCACCAATAGAAAACCTTGGTATTTCCTGGAATAGCAGATAGCCAGACAGGAGGATGAAATCTAATATGCCTAGAAAATAGTTGAACTGAGTGCAAACATCTGAATACAGATAGGAGAATAGACACCTTTGGTCTCCTGGATAATATTATGAAGTTTCTTTCTCTTGGACATCTCTGCATAGTACTTCAATTTCATATCCTCACACTGTGCAGCTGCAATCACAAAATCATACAATGCTTACAAACTTTTGATCTCTCAAAACCATACAATGCTTACAAACTTTTGATCTCTCAAAACCATACAATGCTTACAAACTTTTTTATCAAACACACTTGTAAAGGTATGCAACAACGCCACTTCAGATATTACCTAAGGCTTGAGCAGCGCCAATCATCTTACTCAAATCAGGAATTGAGTTTGCACAGTCATGTAATTCAAGAGATAACAATGCTTGTTCCTGTTTCATAGCCTGAGGGTTAAAAAGCGGTACAATCAGTAGTAACAATTATTGCAGTTAACAGTTCTTGTGGTTATCGGGTTATAGCAAACAGTAAATCAGCTCTACCATGTTTTTTCTTGCAAGTTAGATATGGCAGCAGCTCATAATATATTGTCATTTTCGTAGTTCTGAGAAACACTTCTTAGCTGGTCAGTATGTCTATCGAGGATTTGCTATGTTGGCAAAGGGGAAACAATGATTAGTACATTCTGTAAAAAATAGGATAGGAAGATGTTTACCGTGTTAGCCTAGTCCAGAACTAACGGCAACAATGGTAAGTATAAATGGCCCATTTGGCGTGCCATTTATACTCATGATCGTTTTCTGTTTAGAGTTTTACTGTAAACATGCTAAATAGACATGGTTGTGAAGCAAATGAACATGCACATTGTTAAGTTGTAGTAGCTCAATTTCCGTCCAACTATACCATGCAAATCATCGAACAATCACTACTACAGAAAGCCTCATCACAGGCGGTTCGGAACCGTCATCACAGACAATTTCCAACCGTTTGTGTTTTTGTACGTCTGTGATAACAGGCGGTTATCACAGACGGTTCTTGAACCTTCTGTGATAAAAGCTATCACAGACGGTTCGGAACAAGAACCGTCTGTGAAAAAGGCTATCACAGACGGTTCTGAACAAGAACCGTCTGTGATAATTAACGGTTCACAGATGGTTCGTGTTCAGAACCGTCTGTGATAGCTTTTATCATAGACGGTTCATGTTTCTAACCGTCTGTAATAGCTTTTTCTATTACAAAAAACGAAACGGTGCTGAAACTTCGGAGGCTGTTTTGAGACCCTAAATGACCTTTTTTGGGGGCGACGAAGTGGAGGAGGCTGGGGGCGATGAGGTCGTGGGAGGCCGGTGATGACGAGGCTAAGGTGAGGTGGAGGAGGCCGCAGGTGACGAGCTCGGGGAGGCCAGGGCGACGAAGTGGAGGAGACTAGGGGCGACGATGTTGGGGGAGGCCGGCGACGATGAGGCCGGGGCGAGGACGAGGAGGCCGTGGGCGATGAGCTCGGGGGAGGCCGGGGCGCAAGGTGTGAGGAGGAGATGACAGAGGAGGAGATGGAGGTGTGAGGAGACTTGGTTAATATAAAGCGAGTTTCGGCAGCCCGCCCATTAAGTCCAATTTTTGTTTTCCGCCCAACAAAACAAAAGTATCACAAGCGGTCCTTATTAAGAACCGTCTATGATGTATCACTATCACGGGCGGTTCAGTATTACTTCTGAGCGGTTTGTATTAAGAACCGCTCTCGATGAGTGTGATTATCACGCACGGTTCGTAATACTGAACCATCCGTGATAGTGAGTATCATAGACGGATCCAAAGGGAACCGTTTGTATAAATTCAACATAGATGGTTCCAAAGGAACAAATGCGTGATGATGCGCCTACTATGGCTGTTTTGTAGTAGTGAATGCATCTAACTTTAATTTGGCGACAAAATGTCCAACATCATATATTGCCAACGATTCACGTAATCATGTGAACTCAACTCAAGGAAATACAAATGCCAGATTCCCTCACAAACTCATACAACAACAGTTCACAGAATCATGTTCAGTTTAACTCCTGACGGCCGATTGTAGTTCGACGCAATGGCAGATAACTCATGAGCATACAACAACTATTTTCAACAGAGTAAAATCAGCCAAAAATTCGACTGAGGAGGCGTGCGGCTCCCGTGGGCTGACTCGAGGCCGGCGTAGAGGTGGTCGGAGGCGAGGTGGTGGACCAGTTGGACAAAGAGGCGACAGAGGGCAACCGGGGGAGGAGACGCGGCGTCGGGGGAGGAGGCGCCGTTTCAGGGGAGGAGTCCGGCAGCGCCGTGCACCGGTGGAGGATGAGGAGACCGAAGGTGAGGTGGAGGTGCCAAGGCGAGGCCGTCTAGATCGGGGCAGATCCAGATCTGGGTGGCAGAGAAGGCGGCAGCTCAGAGGGAGGAGGAGGGGGAGCTCGGCGGGGGAGGAGGACGGCTGCGGCGCGTCGGGGGTGAAGGGAGGGGGAGGAGGAGGGCGTCCGCGCATTGGGGGTGGAGGGAGGGGGAGTCGCACAGGAGGAGAGGGAGCTGCGGCGTGCACGAGAGGGGGGGGGAGGGGCTGCGGGAGGAGGTATTTATGCGGTGGCATTCGGCGGATAAATTGATTGCAACTTCAGGGGCATTTTCGGAACCTTGAACTGAGGAAAAATCTAAGCCGCAGGTTGCACCATCTATACAGGATTGGATGGCTAGATTTCTCTGATTAATGTGAGAATTTTTAGTTTTTTTTTTCTTTTTCTTCAATTAATGTGGGAATTTCTACCCTTTTTACCTCCTAGGATTAATATGGGGGCTTCTAGGAAAGCCTCCAATTAGTATATGTATAGATAGATAGATATCCACTTCTCTTTCCCATCGACACCGAGCAAAATGGCCAGGAACTTTCGTCATCGGCGTGTTGGTCATGGAGAGTTGGCTGGCTGGGGCTGCCTACCTGCCTGGGAATTCTCGATCCACCGCGTGCTCTGAGGCCTTGAACAAAGAGTGGAAGGGTCACTAGTACTTTTTTGTAGATTTTTTTTAAATAATCTATTTTTATTCCTAAATACAGTATTATACCTCTATTTTTTTATTTTACATAAATAATCCTCTATCACTCCACTATTGGGTGACTATAGAAGTCGCCCAACGATTGAGTGACAAGTGTACAAGTCGCCCAATGGTTGAGCGACTTATGCTAGTCGCTCAACGATTGAGCGACACAACGACAAGTTGCGCACCGGTTGGGCGATTTAAAATAATAATAATATTATTTTCTTAATCCGATGGAAATAAGCGTAGGAATAAATGGCAATTTATGTAGTTAATACATTTAGCAAATTTTGTTTGTAGGTTGTTAATTTTTAAAAATAAAGAGCGGTGACAAGGTTGGTTGGTCCGTTTGTGATTTTCGTAGATTCTCAAGGGTACAAAATCTATTAGATTCGCAATAATATTTTGTGATAAATCGTATATTGTTGTAGTGCGATAAATTTCAAGAATTTTGTGAGGGCGTTTGAGGTAGCAATGATCCGTAAGTAGGAAGGTAAGTGATATTGCAATGTACCAGAATTTCATACGGTAGAGAACTTTGAAGAAATGGCGCAATGATAACAACACGACGCTTGATCGACAAGGGGTTACACGAACCAAGGATGGTACACGTTGACTAGTCGCTCAACCGTTGGACCACTACATGTTGCCAAGTCGTCCAACGGTTGAGCGACGGAGGTAGGAACGATTGGTATGTAGTAAGGTAAGTTATATTACAATGCACGAGGGAATTCATACACAATCATGTTATAGTAACTATGAAGTAAAATACGTACACAACAAATACAAGTACACAAAGCACACTGAAGACCCCTACTTGTCGCCCACTACACCGCGCGCAGACCTCCTCCGTCGTTGCCATGTCCCACCCAGTCGGTGCACTCGCCGTCACGGCCTCTCTTGGCCCTCATTAGTGCGGGGTGTTGGGGCCCCAACAGATGAGGCAGCCAGAGCCTGGCGACTCGTGCTCCCAAGGCCTTGGGTTGACTCCACCGTGCCTATGTGGCCACTAGGGCACCGCTAAACTAAGACCTAGAAATAACCTCGGCGTGTGTGGGCTTAGGTGCTCCCCGATCTCCCGGTCGTCCGCGAAGAAGCCGCCCACGTCCGCGAGGGCTCCTCGTGCGATCTTGGTCAGCGCGAAACCCGCATAATAAATATTGTTTATCCGCAATATATCGACGCGAACAAACTCGAAGAGACGAGGCGTACCTCGGCGTTGGCCATGGTGCGCATCCAAGTGTCATACCACTGTACCCGCCTTTCCCAAGCAGTCGTGGAAGAATGGATACGCCTCACGCTACCAAGTAGGCGCCCAGAACGGTGGCGGTGGGAAGCCAAGTTCCCACCCTAACCCTTCGACCCTGGCTCGGTGGCGGCGATGGGGATGAGGCACGTGCCGACCGACCGTCTCAGGTCGGGTTAGAGTCTGGCGAGGCACGCGCACGTGTCCTCCGAGCCTCTGGTGGGCCGCAGGGCGTCTTGCCTCGGCGTATGCATCGGCGTGGCCACCTCGTGGATCGCCCCGCACGACGTTAGGGTTACGCACGCCTCACCGCATCAGACCCAATGGAGAGCCTACAATAGCTCGTCATGCGTCACCTCCGCATCAGGCGACCCTATCCGAGATTGACCCGAGTCCTCGTAATCTCGACGGTGATGTTCGCTGCGCAGGAGTACATGAAAGTGTCAAATTTGTAGTTGTGGTAACCGTGCTCGGACATTTCAAACACGAGTACCTACCGTGCGATGCGTTCCGCCCAGTATCTGCATGTGCTGGCATCGGTTCGTGTTTGGTATGTGAGTGGGGAGGGTCGACGATATGCATTAGCCTGGTGCGTGTTTGCGGAGTGTACCAGCATAGGTACTCGTTGTACGCGCTAGGGTCATACGGGGCACCCTCCTACACGTAGTCCTCGAGGGTGTCCACCCACTCCGCCACCACGACGCCATGTTCGTCGCCCACCGCCCTACTTCCACCCCTCCTAGTCTGCCTGCGAAACATACTACTGCAATTAGAAGCCATCATAACAGAAATGGAAAAAAATATAGGGACATGTGTTGTGTGTAACTCACACGTGGACTGAGTCGAACACCCGACACCTGATGGGAACTGGAATAACCTGGTGGAGGCCGAAATGGTGCATCACCTTGTGCATCGCGTAGTACTTGACGAACACGTCGAAGACGAGCTTCTTCCGTGATAGGCAGACAGAGTAGCACCGCGACGTCCTGCAGAGTGGGGGCCATCTCCCCGAATGGGAGGTGGAAGGTGTGTGTCTCGGGCTGCCACTGGATCACCAGAGCTGTCAATAGCGACCGGTCGGATAAGAACCGTTGTGACCACTCCGGGCCGACCTGGACCTCCCCGTCGTCCTCGTTGGTGGCCTCCACCATCCGCGCGAGAGGTAGAAGGCCAACATTGCTCAGCCTGCAAAGCACAAAGAAGTAAGTACATAGAGGACATATGTTAAAATAAAGTGCCACGGTTTGCAGACAAACCTGTCTCTCCAGTGTGGGTCTAGTCTCCAAGCTTGTTGGGGTGTCTGTGTACAGACCACCGTCAACTTAGTCACCTCGTCCCTACCCTTAGGATGCGGGACACGATGCCTGGCGCGGTGCTACGCGTCGATGCGCTGGTCCAGCAGGCATCACGAGCCATACCTGCAAATCAATTTTAAGTTAGCAATTATGACACAATTAGTGGTTTAATTATTTATAGCGTAGCTCCGAAAATTCTAAAAATTTAGTTGCATTCTTGCATAAACCGCATATTCCTCAACGTATATTGCCATAGCCGCATTTCGGTTTTAGGGGTTTAGGATTTCAGGGTTTAGGGGTTAGGGTTAGGTTAGGGTATGGGGTTAAGAGGTTAGGGTTAGGGTATAGCCATAGCCGCATTACAAGTATTAACAACTAAATTGGCGTTAGTTCTACAACTACACTATTTGTAACTATTAACAATATACGATGTACCCGACACAACTACACATATAATGATTTTAGTTGCTAACCTACCATAGTTTCAAAAGTAAATCTACAAAGAAGTGCAGGAGACTCACCATCGTCGATGCGCAGATCTCTCCTCTCCTCTCCCTTTCCTCTCTTTCTCTCCCCCTCTTCTCCTCTCTCTTTCTCTTCCTCTCTCTTCTCCTCTCCTCTTTCCCTTCCTCTCTTCTTCTCTTTCCCTTCCTCTCTTCTTCTCTTTCCCTTCCTCCTCACGGTTGCTCTGCCTATGTCCCAAGTGAAATGCTGATGGCCGATGCGCGCAGGGGGGTTATAAGCCCATAGTCGCCCAACGGTTGAGTGGCTAGGGGCTAAGTTGCTCAACTGTTGAGCTACTAGTAGCCGAACGGACTAGTCGATAAACTGTTGAGCGACTACTCCACTTGTTGCGTAACTGTTGGGAAACTTGATCCGAGTCGTGCAACAATGGAGTGACAGAGAATTATTTCTGTAAAATAAAAATAGAGGTATATTATTATATTTTGGAATTAGAAAAATGATTATTTCAAAAAATTTCTTTTTTGTACTAGTGCACACTCATTAGGGTTAGGCCATTATACTCATATAGCACTCATCGCATGATATGATCCCATGATCAATGGATTAGACGGTGAGCACCTACACTCCATCCTGCCTTGTCCAAAGGTAAAGTGGTAGTGATTTTTTATTTAATCCTTTTTAATAATATTTTAAAGTTAACTTTTCGCTAACTTTATTTCTAATTTTGACCCTTTAGTCATACCATCACCCATGGGTGGGTATCGGGACCCAAAATTACGATTCGGAACCTCATGTACTACACTAGTCTAGGATCACGCTAGTGCACACAAGTGTTAACATAGGTAAATATCGATCCACACAAGCGATAAATAAAGTAAACGATTAGTTTGAATAAGAAATAGGGTTTTGACCTTATGGTCGAGTTTACACTTATTAAGCCAACGAGGGTTAACAGAGAATAAAACAAAGAATGAACGGAAATAACTCCAAAACGTAGATCCCATCAATTCAACACAGTAACCAATCGATCAGGACCTTAACGATCGGCAACCTTCGCGAACTCCTCCTCGAAAGCAAAGCGAGACTCCTCCTCTTCAGAGGTTTGGGCGCAAGTTTTACAACAAGCGTGAGTACACAACGCATTCGCAAATCATACCACGAATGCAATTTATAGATGCAGCTTATTCCAAAGAAAAGGCTTCGTGGTTCTTTTGCGTAAAAGCAACATTTGCAATTGAATACAATAATAGATTGAAAACATAATTTAAAACAAATAGACAATAATAATTTAACAATTGTTTCCACAAAGACACAAAGCTAAACAGATTATTTCACATAGCCATATGATTGAGGTCACATAGCTCCCAACCCAACATTTTATGAAAACTACCTCGTGTGAAATCCCGAGCATGTCCATGACCACAGGACGCGGCTATTCGAATAGATTGATTTAACACTCTGCAGAGGTTGTACACTTTACCCACAAGATATAACTAGTGTAGCAAGCACTAATCATAACAAAACAGTTAAAACTTCATCTCAAATATTGACATTCCGATGTGCTTTCCGCTATACCGGCTCACATAGAATTAGTATAACACACACACCGCGGATGGGGATGCGCGAACCGCCTCGCGATGAAACCACCAAGTAGTCACACCTCCACCCCGTCACATGCCCTAACCTATCCACTGAACATCAATGCGAGAATCTGTGAACTTACTAAGTTAGGCCGTCCCATACTGCATGTGGTCGCATGAAGAGCCAGTTCAATGGCGCACAAAGTTAAGTCCTTAATTGACCAAGGCAAGACTTTCATGTTCTAACTAAGTCACAAAGATTATCATTCCCATCACATAGTCCACCATATCACTGACTTCCACCACTTGCTCCACCCAAATCCTTTACCACCGGCTTTACACAAAGTTCCATAGTCACTTAGTCAAATTTAATACTTGCACTTACATGAGATGTGAGACTCGTGAGCGTGGCTAAACAACTGCATCGCATCTAACCAACCCACGTTGGTGCTATAATATTACCAACTAATAAACCAATCTAGGGTGACAAGGGATTATGACATACAAGGCCAAGGTGTGATAACAATTTGGATAATAACTATGCCCAAAGTATTTAAATAAATAATTAAAGTAGAATGCAATACTTTGAAACAAAGTAATTTGCGGGTTCAAGATGATCGTGTTGAGGTGGAGGGTGACATGGGCGCCACGTCGATCGACGCAACCACCACCAGGTCCATCCGACAACGGCGAACGGCGCTCGGTGGGGTGGATGGTACCAGGAGGTAGAGGGGATACGGGGATCTCAACGGTGTGCTCACGGTGCCGGGGTGGGCGAGGCGGCCGGCGGCGAGGTCGGGCGAATAGATCCGGGGCTCGGACGGACGGCGACTAGAGCGTCCTCCGCCAAAGCGGCGGTGGTTACGAGATGCGCGACGCGGCGATCCCGAATATGGTCTCCAGCGACGACGGTGGTCCGGATCGACGACGGTGGCGAAGGTCGCCGGCCGAGTCGAAGACGGCGGCGCCTAGGGCTTCGCGGCGCCGGTGGCGGCGCTAGGTTTGGGGATGGCGGCGTCACGGTGCGCCCCACGAGTCCTCGGGGCCTTAAATAGCCCCCGGGAGGCGTGCCTACACGGACTCCCAAAAGCGGCAAAGGCGGCGAACTTCGGGCGGAAGGTGGAGTCCGCCGGGACGACGGCGATGTGGCAGTGGGACCCACCGATCGGCGGCGGGGCTCTGGACAAAACCGAGTGGCAACCGACGCGGTGCGAACGGACTCCAACAAGATCTGACTGTCAAAACCAGATCGAACGGTCCAAAGCACAGGAACGTTCGGACCTTCCGATACCTCAGCCGCATCTGACCGTCGAATATTGATCGAACGGTGGAGGGTGGGCTGAGTGCGCGGAGAGAGAGAAGAGGCTGACATGCGGGGCCGCATGTCGGATCGGAAGCGGCGTCTACGGGCAGGCGAGCTGGTCACGCTGCGGGAAATGGGCCACATGGCGGGGAAATGGGCCGGGTCAAAGGAATTCGGCCCGAACTGAAATCTGAGATTTTTAATTAGTTTTCTATTTTGTAAAATACCAGAAATTCAAATAAGCAATAGAAAATAACAAATGAACTCAGAAAAATTCTAGAAAAATCTAGAAAATATATCTGAGCACAAGGAACCCAAATAAAATAGTTTTGGCTATTGTTCATGTTGGGATTATTCACATTAAAGGTTTTTTTATTGTAAAGTCCAATATTAAGCTTCTGAAATTAAAAACAAATAAATCCAAATGGTGAATTTTTCCTACTAACTATTTAAATGATTTTTAAACTCTTAAAATTGGGATGTTACTGTTGGGCAAACTGTTGTGTCACGCCATTGTCCCTGTAGCCAAACACGCCACGAAGCCCTTGTCCACGTGCCTTGCCGCGTGGAGGGCTTGCGTGGCCATTGTCATGTCCTAAATAATGGCATGACAAGCCTACCTCATCACGCCAACGTCCGTGGTGTGACAGTGCCAACTTAGGTGATAGCGGCCCACCCAGTTCTTCATTTTCCCCAATCTCTGCTCTTTCTCCTGAGCGCGCTCTCTCCTCCCCGCCCCCACCTGTTCAAATCCGTCTGTTTGGAGGCAATTCGAAGCCCATAAGCCCATGGAGATCATCCCCTGAGGTAATGTCGCCCATTCCCTCCATTTATTTTGGATTAAATCGGTTAGTTTTGTGAGATTAGGGCTTAGGCCAAATTGGATTTTTGCGAGGAATTTGTTTGATCGTTTGCACGTCGGAGTGAATTGGATGGAATTCCACATTCGTAGTCAATTTAGAGATTCTTAGTCTCACTAGACTGGAACAAAAAATGGTGTGAACTGTGATGGAGGTTATGTGCTTCATTTTTTTCATGTGATGTATCTTTCAAGGTAGAGAGTAGGCAAAATTTGCTTAGTAACACTATAAAGATGTATAAATGGAAAATAACATCCAATGTATGACAGGTGGGCCATGGGGCCACATGTCAGTGACACATCGATGTTATTTTCTAACTCGTGATATCTTTGTAGTGTTAATGAGGAAATTGCCCTAGATATTAAGGATCCTCATGTGCTTGAGGTTTGTAGACCTTCCACTTGTATTGTTAGTCTTTTCCGAGGAATGTGTCAAACGGATGTAGTAATCTATCGATAACTTACAAAATTCACTCGAGCATACATTTGGTTGCTTTTTCTTTGTCTTGTAGAACAATTATACCTAACGTTGTTGTGTGTATCGATCCAATGGCGATTGGTGCAGGTCCGTCTGTTCTATTGAATCCTCTTGCTCTAGTTTTGGAAACTCGCAGAAAGACTTGACTATTTGCTTCCTTCACATTCTAGAGGTAACTATAGGTTGTTATGGCAGCAAGTACTGCAACGCAAAAACTTATATAGGCCAATTAAAACTTCAATTCTTACATGAAGTTATGATTAGCATAGAGTTGCCATGTGCAATGTCCATTGTAGATCAATGTGTGAATGTGGGATTGTAGAATTGAAATCGCTACTTTTTCCCTTATTATGCTATACTCGAATGAGAAGAAAATATCATTGAGAAATCATTTTGGAAAGATTTCTTCTCCTCCTCCCGAATTTCCATTTGCTTCACTTTATTTAAGTAAGGTCATTGTTGATTTTTTTTGTTGCGTTCACTCCATTGCATTTTCAAGATTGTTTTGTACGTCATGTATACTAAATAATTCTTTTCCTGTAATGCAAGATGTCGTAGCACCCGCATTACATGTTGCTCCTCTCGAGTATGATGATGATCACCACAAGACACCGCATAGCCGACGAGGGTGTGTGGTGATATTTGCTAATCTATTGTACAAACATGCTTCCAACTTATTGATCATGCAGTTTTTTCACTTATGTATTTGCATATCTCTCTGGCAGATACCCCTCTAGATTGGGATGACTGGTACGTGTCATACTTCTATGATGTCGGTCTCCTTGCCTTGGCGTGGATTATATTTTCTGCTTACTCCGCTAATATGTTAATTTGTGGCTATGTTTTAACCATTGTAGGACTTTCTTGCTTTTTTTCCTACTGGAATTATAGGCTGTAACTCCACCAATTCATACGCAGATCCATTATTATTTTCTTCGATTAATGTGGTAATTTCTAGCTTTTTTACCCTTAGGATTAACGTAGGGCTTCTAAAGAAGTATCTAATTAGTATAGATAGAATATTCTTTTCTTCGATTAATGTGGCCATTTTTTTAGCTTTTTTTAAACCCTAGGATTAACATGGGGGCTCTTGAAGTAACCACACACTTTCAGCTAGGCATGTTCGATTGACAACTTTTCACTAGTTGAATAGGCTAACCGCATGGTGGTCCATGACTCGTGTCGACCCAAAATCTGAGTTCTGTGAAAGTACCGTGTTATTCCCGGATCTGATGAGATATCATTCATGTACACATTACTCAATCAATTCATACAAGTTGTAAGACCAAACCATATATTAATTTAACACATCGAGTTTATATAAACCACTTGGGTCGAGTTTTACATTAAGGGCCGATCAAAGCAAATTTGATTGCATCACAAAAGCGTATGACAATGGAAGAAAAGGAGAACACATCTCTCCACAAGCAAGCGATCAGGTACTGCACGATGGTATTAGCCAAGGGCTTGGGTAATACTAGTCGTGATAACTAAGCACCGATGAGCCGCCTAGGATGGGCGAGACCAGAACCACTACGACTACACTATGCTTCTCACATCTACTTGTCCTTCGACTTTGGGGTCCTCGTTGTAGTCGAGTCTCCAAGATCCGCAAGGTCCAAGGATGAAGGGAGGAGAGTGAGCACAACTTCCGTGCTCGCAGCCAACACACAGATGCAATAATATACATGCAAGCCTTAGCAAGGGTGGCTCGGTTCTTTATTTGCTAAAGCAATGTTTTCAATTATCAATATCATTAGAAATCCTATCACTTAGCATTTTAACCAATTGCATTTTGTTAAAGAGAGTAGTTGTGCAATATTAATAACAGCACAGATGCTACCTCCACCTTAAGTTTATTTTGAAATGTGGTTATAGCCACTATTCACAACACTAGGTGCGACCAACCAGAAACAACACTGGGTGTCGACTCACCAGAACAACACAAGGTCGTGGTTACACCGGGTATGACCACCAGAACCACACCGACTAGCTTTTCTCCGACCCACAAAGGTTTTGAAATAGAACTAACTCTAGTAAGGATCCCATGTCCACCTTTGACCATAGGCATGGTCGTTCGAACAATTTTATACTGCAGAGGTTGTACACTGCACTCACACAAGAGATAATCAACTCAGAGCCCCACACGATTCCTTAGTCATGTGGTCGAGAGATTGTCGTAACTTTTCAAATCATCTCGCCTCTTCGTCATCTCACCCATATGGGCCGCACTCCATAAGTTGTGCGGATGTTCACCACAACGACTAGCGCAATCGTAACTTCTCCTTACCACATTGTCCCATTCAAGCTTTAACGCATCCAACCGCTTGCACTACCTCAATCCCCTCTAGCGAGATGACTTCCGTGGTTCGATAACTCTACTAAGCCAAGTTGCACTTTGCGTGCTTGTGGTTGCACATGTTTTACAAGGGAGGTCATCACCGGATTAAGTTCTTAATGTCATCCGGGCGCCTGCACCACATACCCACCATCCTCGTGCTACATCAAGACTCCACCATCATACCATTTGCCCGATGTGGTAGAAGAAGTTTGGGGTTTTGAGGAGGAAAACCAATTTATCTCAAAATACTTCACTGCACCTCTCGTGACTACCCCAAAATGATTTTATGATTTTAGGAGATGATGATCAGACACTTGAGCCCCGGTACTTAAGCAAGACTAGTATGTCGCTTAAGTACAACCTATAGCTAGTAAGTTACCACTTAATTACTAGGGTTACAGGAAATAATAGATTCAATTGTCAAAGGATGGCGAATAGATAATCAATCATCAAATGGGCATTTAACTACTTTAAGATTTAACATACATTTGCTTAAAGAATTAAAGCATGCAACTTTAGTTATTTAAAGGAGTATAACTTGCATAAATCAGAGGCTCAATATGATCAAAGTATTGACTCACTTCTTGATTAAAGGTAGGAGGGTCTTGATAGTCTTGTGCTTGATCCAACTAGAGATCTCCGCTTCTTCAATTCTACTTCACGCAGGCACCAGAAAAAGAACAACAAGCACAGAGAACAAATAAATACACAAGAAATAATAAATGAACTCCAAATTAAATAAGACCAAAGCCAAAGCAAGATCTTGAATTTAGACAAATTCGAAACAAGAATCTTTGCAATCGAAGTTATAGCGGAGGAGAAGCGAGTCCCCAAAGCTTTGGTTTGAGCACCGCTCATCGACTCTCACGTGGTCGAAGGAGGTCTCGACCAACCGAGTCGGAAAAGGAGTTTCGCCAACTAGTCGAAGGATACAACCATCAAGTCGGAGCGGAGGTTTCACCATCCGGTCGAAAGGATCGACCATCAAGTCGAATGAGGTTTCCACCAACTAGTCGAAAAGGGGTTTACGACCATCGGAGTTGAAGGAAGGGTTCGACTACTCAACGGTGGTCGAAGGAAAGAAGGATTCGACTACTTCAATAGTGGTCAAAACAAAGAAGGATTCAACTACTCAGCGATTGGTGAAAACAAAGAAGGAACAATGGTCGAAACAAAGAAGGATTCGACTACTTCAACAATGGTCGAGAGGGAAAGAAGGATTAGACTACTCAACAAAGGGTTAAAGGAAAGAAGGATTCACTACTTTAGTAGTGGTCGAAAGCAAGGAAGGATTCGACTACTTCAACAAAGGGTCAAAAACAAAGAAGGATTTGACTACTCAATAGTGGTCAAAACAGGGAATGATTCGACAACTCAGCAAGGGTCGAAAGGAAAGAAGGATTCAACTACTTTAACAAATGGTCTAAAACAAAGAAGGATTTGACTACTCGGGTGG